>JAJSOF020000037.1:6047404-6222404 GCA_025594305.2 Periplaneta americana | reverse complement strand
ATTATTTTTGGAAAATCGAAAATTACCAGAAAAATTTCGGCTACAGATTTATTATTAGTATAGATGTAGATCTGTATTTTACATTTTTTCTATTAGCCTATGATATTATTATTGTCATTTTGTATATTGTCAGATTTTGCTATGTTATTATTTTCTCTAATATGTCAGTATTTTCTTCTTTCACTTTTTGTTTCATTTCACTGCTTATGCACTTTGTGACCTTGTGAGTGTAAGAGGAGGTCCTATGACCTTAACTCTGTCAGAAAAAATAATTGAGACAGGGAAATCAAAAACTCTCTAACCCCAATAAACCAAATTTTACAGCAGAGAGAAAAAAACTTATTATTTCTCTTACTAACTGCAAATATTATACATTTATGTATTAAGATTGTGTAAAATTAAATTCTTTATCACTTAAATATTTCAAAACCTAAATTTTTACATTACCTTACGCTACAATTTGAAATAAACACTCCTGGAGTTAGTGGTTTTCTGACTTTCACAGTGCATGAATTAAGAAAAGTGAATAAATATGAGCCATGTGAAGAAAAAAAGATAAGTATATCGTAATTCCCTTATGAAACATTGGAATATATGAGAAAATGAAAGTTTATTATTAAGATTAACATTGCTACTTTTTTTTTTATTTCAAATATATGAGACAGAAAATCACAAATTACCACAAAGCACATCAAAATACACAAATAAAACCACAAACAATATTAAGATGTTAACACAGTCTCATTCATGTTACAGATTCTCTTTTTTTTCTCTCACTCTTATGTTCTTCCTGTGCATCTAGATTCTAGATGATTACTGTCCGCAAACAGAGTTTGGTAATTCATCCTACTTTCCTCAGAAATTTTGCAAGTCCTTTTGCTTTCTTCTTTCAATGGAAATGCTGAATTGTACTTTAGTTGACTGGGGAATGATGCATCTGTATTGGGTTTCTGGAAGTTAATCGACTCGATATCGTGCCTTTAATAGTCTTACCTACATGGATTTCATAGATTTTTGTGACATTCTGAATACCGTATCGTATCACTTTACTCAGCTGGTTGAGCGATAGTATTGCCACCTACCGGGAAATTAAGCTAGGAATGCAAAAACTCTCTTATTCCATGGAGTAAGTGTAGTTCTGACTTCCACGAGTTTTAAAACAGCCCCCAGAATGCAGATGAATGTCGATATTAGCGTATTCTTGCCTTCCACGCATGCGGGACAAACTAAAAAGCACCTTCCAGCCCATAACTCAATTTTGTCAAAAATTTATTTATTTATTTATTCTGGTGTAGTTAAGGCCATCAGGCCTTCTCTTCCACACCACCAGAAATACAAATACAATAACAGAAATAAAAAGGAAAAAAAAAACACTATAAACAAAGTAAAGCCACACAAAAATATACACAGGTTGCAGTCACACAAACTTTAAATGAGTGATTAAGTATCATAATTAATTGTATCCTAATTAACTAACATAAACAAGAAACTTGAGATTTTAATCTAAAGTAAAAAACACAAATCAACACTTCTAGCAATACCTAAAATGCATTAAACGAGACAAAATTTTCCAATTTAATTTTGAATTGTGATAAAGTCCGGCTGTTCCTGACGTCATTAGGTAACGAATTCCAGAGACGAGGTATTTCTACAGTGTAGGAGGATGAGTATAGAGACGTTCTATGATGAGGGATAGAAAGAAGTGCTTTGGAGTTAGTGGGTTTTGGTCTCCCTGCCTCAATTAAATAGCCAAGTAACCAAGTAAGTAAATACATAAATGCACACATACATACATATACATATACATACATACATACATACATACATACATACATACATACATACATACATACATACATACATACATACAGTCCACACCTGTGGAGTAACGGTCAGCGCATCTGGCAGCGAAACTAAGTGGCCCGGGTTCGAATCCCGGTCGGGGCAAGTTACCTACTTGAGGTATTTTCCGGGGCTTTCCCTCAACCCAATACGAGCAAATGCTGGGTAACTTTCGGTGCTGGATCCCAGACTCGTTTCACCGGCATTATCACCTTCATTTCATTCAGACGCTAAATAACCTATATGTTGCTGCAGCATCGTGAAATAACCCAATAAAATAAAAAATACATACATACATATATATATATATATATACATACATTAGATTACATACATGCATGCATACGTACATATAAATACATTGATACATATATACACATATATACATTACATTACAATAAATACATACATACATACATACATACATACATACAATCGACCGGTTGGTGAGTTGGTATAGCACTGGCCTTCTATGCCCAAGGTTGCGGGTTCGATCCCGGGCCAGGTCGATGGCATTTAAGTGTTCTTAAATGCGACAGGCTCATGTCAGTAGATTTACTGGCATGTAAAAGAACTCCAGCGGGACAAAATTCCGGCACATCCGGCGACGCTGATATAACCTCTGCAGTTGCGAGCGTCGTTAAATAAAACATAACATAACATACATACACATACATACATACATACATAAACGGAATGAGATGGAATGAGTAGGTGGAAGAGTGGCATAATCAAGTTATCAACTTGTTCATTATATAATTTAAACCGACACGTCATTTGAATCGCTTCACCATCTGCCTGGCTGACATGCTAAGTAATTCTTTAAAAGCTTCGAAAATAATTTAAACGTAATTTTCTTTCTGTTAGTTCCAACACAGTCTGACAAACACCAAGGATAAGACAACACCGATAAACAAAGTGATGTAGGTACTCTTTCACAAGAATCTCAGATCTTTAGATTTTTCATGGTCAGGCTTCATGACATCATCCTAAGGCAAAGAATTACGTAGGACAACAGTGCCAGTCAGGTGAAGGCATCTCCGTTACCTTGACAACCGTGGCACATCGCTCTCTGTCTTGAAAGGCGAATGAATACATTGCAGTCGCGTCAAGTCTATTTTGAAACAATTCAACTGCGAAAATGTGCGTGGCACATTGCCACTCCTTAAATAAGTCTGGCATACTGGTAGCGTTCTATGCCGTACAATAATAACAAGAAGGTGACATTTATTGTGTAACAGTGTATGAATGAACGTTACTTAATATGCTGGGTATTTACACGATAGACTTTATTCCATACCTTAAATTAAGGCATAGAGACCTCTCATTAAGGCGAATTTAACGTGAACATAGATAGAAAAACTAGAAAACACGCCCAAAATTCATATTAAAGGATATTATTGAAACGTATTACCTTCGAAATTGCAATCGATTCTTTTCTGCAACCCTTATTAATTGACAAACACCACTGGAAAGCAATTAGAATTGGTTATTTCTTATGAATACGTTTCTCATTATGAATGATGAAAACAGAGTTCTTCCAATGAGTTATTACTTGTCAGCAGAAATATTTAAGTACAGAGAACTTTGGTTCCAGCTATAGGCCTACTTCATCATTGTTAATCCCATGAATTAATGAATGAGTGTCTGAGAAGTTAAAACTTAGCAAACAACTACAGCGGTACTATTATAACAGCTCTGCAACTCAGGATCCCAATAAAATTATACTTTGAAATATGTGCTAGTAAAGGAAGGACCGGTATGAATAAAAAAAGAACTTATGAGTAAAGCTGATACTTCAAGAAGTTACTTAGTTAAACGAGAAAAAGAAAGAGTTGTTAAAAGATATAGTAGATTCAGGCCTTTACAAGACAAAGATAACGGTGAGGGAGGCACTACAGAATTGCTTATTAGTAAAATAAATAAATAGATAGATAAATAAATAGATAAATAAATAAATAGATAAATAAATACATAAATAGATAAATAAACAAATAAGTAAATAAATAAATAAATAAATAAATAAACAAATAAACAGATAAATAAATAAATAAATAAATAGATAAATAAATAAATAAATAAATACATAAATAGATAAATAAACAAATAAGCAAGTAAATAAATAAATAAACAAATAAATAAATAAATAGATAAATAAATAAATAAATAAATAGATAGATAAATAAATAAATACATAAATAGATAAATAAATAAACAAATAAGTAAATAAATAAATAGAGAAATAAATAAATAAATAGATAAATAAACAAATGAATAAATAAACAAATGGATAAATAAACAAATAAATAAACAAATGGATAAATAAACAAATAAATAAACAAACAGGTAAGTAAATAAATAACTAGATAAATAAATAAACAAATAAGTAAGTAAATAAATAAATAAATAGATAAATAAATAAACAAATAAGTAAATAAATAACTAGATAAATAAATAAACAAATAAGTAAGTAAGTAAATAAATAAATAAATAAATAGATAAATAAATAAATGGATAAATAAATAAACAAAAAATAAACAAAGAAGTAAATAAATAAATAGATAAATAAATAGACAGATAAATAAATAAATAAATAGATAAATAAATAAATAAATAAATAAATAAATAAGTTAGTAAATAAATAAATAGATAAAAAAAACAAAAAAATAAACAAATAAGTAAATAAATAAATAAATAGATAAATAAATAAATAAATAGATAAATAAATAAACAAATAAATAAACGAATAAATAAACAAATAAGTAAGTAAATAAATAAATAAATTAGATAAATAAATCAATATATAAATAAATAGATAAATAAACAAATAAATAAACAAACAAATAAACAAATAAATAAGTAAGTAAATAAATAGATAAATAAATAAACAAATAGATAAACAAATAAATAAATAGATAAACAAATAATTAAGTAAATAAATAAATAAATAAATAAGTTATTAAACTACTACTATTATGTATCTACTTCTATTTGAGAGTTGTAAAAAGTCAATAAACAAATCACGACCAAAAAAAAAAAAGTTATTAAATAAATAAATAGATAAATAAATAAACAAAAAATAAACAAATAAGTAAGTAAATAAATAAATAGATAAATAAATAAATAGATAAATAAATAAACAAATAGATAAACAAATAAATAAACGAATAAATAAACAAATAATAAATAAATAAATTAGATAAATAAATAAATCAATATATAAATAAATAGATAAATAAATAAATAGATAAATAAACAAATAAATAAACAAATAAATAAGTAAGTAAATAAATAAATAGATAAATAAATAAATAGATAAATAAATAAATAGATAAATAAATAAACAAATAGATAAACAAATAAATAAACAAATAGATGGATAAACAAATAATTAAGTAAGTAAATAAATAAATAGATAAATAAACAAATAGATAAACAAATAAATCAACAAATAGATAGATAAATAATTAAGTAAATAAATAAATAGATAAATATATAAATAGATGAATAAATAAATAGATAAATAAGCAAATAAACACATTAATAAATAAGTAAATAAATAAATAAATTACAGAGAGCAGAATATTATGATAATAAATGATTGAAAGAATTTTAGTTCTGTCCTTTAGATGTGCAGAAAATTTGTCCGAACAAATGTAGCCTAACGTTTCTTCCTGAAAAGAAATTTTAAAATGTTACAATTGTTCAGATCAAATTTCTACACATCTAAAGGACAAAACTGAAATTCTTTCAATTGTTTATTATCACAATACACTGCTCTTTTAAATTCACAAAGTATGTTGGGAATTAAATCAACGGCTTTCCCAAAATATGCTACGAAATGTTCCATGTAAAACAATTTTTAACTCGGAAAGGAAGCAAAAATGAGCAAAATTGTATGGAATTCTTTAGTTTGAAATATCTCAAGGAATAAACTCCTGAAATTAATGACATTATTTATGGTTCACCCTGTATCAACTATCAGCAAACAGCTGTGTAGGTTCTCTTAGTGATTTATTAAAATTTTACGATATTATTCTGATTCGCTGTGTGTAATTAAGATTTTAGACTTTTTTTTTTAGTTCTAGCTTCAATAATTTTCAAAAAAATACCTTTCTCATAATTCGTCACAACTGTAGGTCTATATCAGTTATTATCCACCAGTGTACTGATTTTACAGTGATACCACAGTCTAGTATATACAGTCACGAAGCTCAATACGTAGTAAATATGCATCCATAGATACAGTAGAACTTGGTTATAGCGACCTCGTTTTGTGCTACACCTCGTCTATAGCGTCAGATATTCTGTGGTCCAACTAATTCCCCGTAAGACATATGCTTTCCTACCTTGCTTAATACGACAAATGCATATGCGTCTACCTCACATATAACGTCATTTTCAACCTCAGTTTGGAATAAGATTTTCTAAGAACCAAAGTATTTTAAGAAATATTTTGTTGAAATCTGACCCTGACAAATTCTTTACAGTCTCCTTCTGTCATGTACATCTGGAATGCAGGCGGATTCCCCACCCCACTGTAACCTGCCCGAATTCATGCGGTATTAGATCAGTTTCGACAGGAAGTTTTCACTAAGTGCACGCATTTTAACGCAGTATGGCCACTAAAAGAAGTGAGTGACGCTTTAGAAGTCATTAGAATTATGAACGTGTTCTATGAAGCTAGGGAAGGTAGCAGTGAAATTGCAACTGAAATTGTGAACATAGAACGCAATTTAGCCCTAGAAAGTGTGTATTGGGCAAGTAGAAGACAACAGAGTAAAATGACTGATTACTTCACTTCTAAGTAAAGTAGTTTGGTGAGTACTGAATAAACTGTTTTAATACAGAATACTGTATTTATAATTGTAGGCCTACGTATATTTTATTATGTTCATTGTAGGCTTAAAAGTCAATACATAAATCTAAAATAAGTCTAATTAAATTTGTTATTTTTCATTTTCCACCTCACTAGACTGATAATGTGAATCTCGGTTACTACGACACTCATTTATAACAACATAATTTTTAAGGTCCCTTGGATGTCGTTATAACCAATTTCCACTGTAGTTGCTAACCACTAGAATCGCTACTATCGCCTCATTACAGACAATGCGAAATAGTACCTGCACAGTCTATTGTTCCTAGTACCCTCACAACTCAAACTTCGTAACCACACTTCCCCAAAGAATTAAATATGGACGCGTCAATTTCGTCGCCAAGGTGACAAGCTCACTTCTCCTTGGCCGTAAACACAGCTGAAAACAAATGCCCACCGGCCGCTACATTAATTAATTCTTCTCCTCTGAAAGCAGACTCTCTCTTTTCCCTACTGTGAAATTAATTCTGTGTAGAAGGAAAACATTAAGCCAAGCGTATTAAAAGCTGCCCGCACAGCAAGGCACCACTTTGCACAGCATTGTCTGCCCGGTGCCAGCAGCTTTTCAAGTTGCGAGCTTTCCACTCTTTCAGATTTAATTGGGAGTTTTCATTTTCACTTAATTGTTAATCCATGACAAAATACCGCTCTATAGATACGTGAAATACGCGTCTATAGAGGAAGGTTTTCTACCTCCAAATAATTCAGTGTAATTACTGGAATTACGAATACAATTCATCAGAAAATAGCCACTTAATAAAGCTTGTTTCACAAACCACTTTCAAATAATCGCTCCTATTTTCATTAGAAAGACAATAAAAGGTTAGGCCACAACACAGAAGTACAATCTGTGTTGTTAAGGGGAGATGATGGTATTTTTTGGTCAAAAATGGGTAAATTTAAAAAAAAAAAATTCTTTAAAATACTCTGTGATATGTGTGGAATGCATTGCATAACATTTTGTAGGTATTTGTGGCCTTATCGAATGTTGAGACGCCATTTTTGAACTTCCTGCGTTATGGATTTTCAAATCACTTGCTCACTTTTATTGTTGTTTCCGGTAAATTAAATTTTCAAAAATTTTTTTTCTTTAAAATACCCTTTGATATGTGTGGAATGCATTGCGTAACATTTTGTGGGTATTTGTGCCCTTATCGGATGTTGATACGCCATTTTTAAACTTCCTGCGTTATGGATTTTTAAATCTCTCGCCCACTTTTATTGTTGTTTCCGGTAAATTAAATTTTCAAAACATTTTTTTTCTTTAAAATACCCTTTGATATGTGTGGAATGCATAGCATAACATTTTGTAGGTATTTGTGCCCTTATCGGATGTTGAGTCGCCATTTTTTAACTTCCTGCGTTATGGATTATTAAATCATTCGCCCACTTTTATTGTTGTTTCCGGTAAATTAAATTTTCAAAAAAATTTTTTTTTCTTTAAAATACTCTTTGATATGTTGGAATGCATAGCATAATATTTTGTGGGTATTTCTGCCCTTATCGGATATTGAGTCGCCATTTTTAAACTTCCTGCGTTATGGATTTTTAAATCACTCGCCCACTTTTATTGTTGTTTCCGGTAAATTAAATTTTCAAATTTTTTTCTTTAAAATACCCTTTGATATGTTGGAATGCATTGCATAACATTTTGTGGGTATTTGTGCCCTTATCGGATGTTGAGACGTCATTTTTAAACTTCCTGCGCTATGGATTTGTAAATCACACGCCCCCTTTTATCGGTTTCCAGTAACTTCAGTTTTTGCTAAATTACCAGACAAAAATGGATATAATTTCTGAACTATTAAAGATACATGCATGAAATTTAGAACACACATTCTTTAGACTATTAGGAAACTTTTCTTTGTAACAGAATTTTATTAATTTATTTCATTTAAAAAACACGTCCGTTTGTTTGCAAGAAAGGAAATCAGAAAAGTGTTATTAAATTTTAATTGTTTATTTTACAAACGTAGGGACTAATATCAAAATTCTGTTACAGACAGTTTGTAGAACACGCTTTTGCAAATACATTGCAGAAAACTGTTTCAATCTATCTTTAAAAACGGTTTAGATATATCAATTTTAGTACAATCCTGCAGTGAGTATATTTTTTTTCAAATTTGGGCCCCCAAATAATTTTTTTTTTTCAAAATATTTATATTTGGTTGGGTTGCCACAGCTATGAGCTCTCTACATAGAAAAAAATTAATATTTTACACCGAATAGGAAACAAGTTTTAAAACTACCATCCTCTCCCCTTAAATGGCAGAAAATGATACATATATGGGAAATTGGATACCTGAACAGAAAACTGGGAGCTTTTGTCATAGAAAACAAAACATTCGGTGTCATATAAATGGTACAGACATTTTTATTACAATATATTTAACTAAAAAGAACTAATCAGCTACAAATTTACGCCTATAGTTCTATTCAAATTGAAGTACTAAAATATACGTAACGGTCTTTAACATTGTATTATATTTTATATGGTATGTCCATTTAGCTTCCTCGATGCGTCTTTATAGACACATATTACTCTATTAAAACAATGTAAATATTTCTTAATTATATGAGACAAACGTCGGGACTGTTCCTCAAATGTCAAAATGTGATCATGACGGTCACTGTGACGATTACTTTCATGACGATGATGACTATCAAAACGATAACTGTCATTATGGCGATGATGATCATTATGACTATTATGATGACGATGTTTATGATAATATTACATTATGCAACGAGCCTATAATGGTAGTAATTAAGACGCGAGTATGTTTATGAAACGAGCGCAAGCTCGTTTCATAATTTTCATACGAGCGTCTTAATTGCCGTTATAGTCAAGTTTCATACGACTTTTTATGCTCGACCATATTGATTCCGGCAATTGGTGAAATGAATTTGCGGGAATGTGCTTTGTGAAAGGCTGGAAGATGACGGTGAATTGATGTTAATTTGTGTGTTGTTTTTTTTTTCCGACTGAGTTTAATATTGTCTAATCTCGGGCTAGTTGTCTTTCGATTGCATATCCGAGAATAATCGATACTTGCGCTTTCATATTGCTACAATGGTATTTTGTGATTGGTGGAACACCTGAACTTTAATGAATAGGTGTACTTTAATGAGGTCCATTAAAGGGCTGCTACCAGGTGTATAATTACTACATTTCGGCATGGTCGAGGATAAACTAATTTCAGAGACAGCGTGCGAGAGACAAACTTAGCACATGTGTCTGCCGTGTCTCACTAATCCTGCCTTTCACCTTCGGAGAATGTGTGATAAGTGAATCGAAGGCAGAAGTAAGGCTTGGCAAGTGGCATTATGTCGCCTGAATTTCACAAAGGCTGACAACTTTAGATTAAAGCGCGCATGAAAAAGAAGGCGGGGATCCCAGCAATGGGATTACACTCTGGGAACCTGTCCAACATTTTTAAGGCAGCGTTTTTTGTTCGCTCGCCGGTTTAAAGTCGTCAAAGCGTGTACAACGGATTTATAACTCCAAAACAAATGACAGCTAGAATCTGTTGTATCACCTAGGCGACGCCGAGATTGGACTTGCAAATCCCGCTCATTTGTTTTCTTGTCAACGACTTTAAAAACTACTTGAGATACATTTATTTGTTTCGATTAACGGATTAAAAATTGTTTTTCAACACTCACAATGTTTATCATAATTTTTAATTCAAAAGAAAGAGCAGCTCGGACAATATTATAGTCGCGTCGCTGTTATTTCCGGAGTGACTCCTCCTCTTTGCTTACTCTTAGGAAGTTAAGGCTCTATAAAGTCTAGGATTTATTTCTACTGGCAGAGTTCGGTCATAAGGCCTTCTCTTCCATTCAACCAGTATATGAACACACAGCAAATATAAAAATAATATCAATATAAGAACAAAAACGATATGGTATCCTGGTTCAAAAATAACCCTTTTTGTTATACATATAAATTATTTTTTGAGTTAGTTGTTTTTTTTTTTAAGTTTTATCCTTATTATATATTTTTAAAGTTCTTAAACACTTTTTTATTCGTTTACAATTTTGGAATATACAGTTCTGTGGCCGGGAGGAAAAAGGTCTTAAGTAAAAATTTTATACTTTTCAGGAGAGCGGTAGAAAGATTGAAATTGGTGTCAATTATAGAGTTCTTTCAATTAAGAGGTTTTTCCTGGATATTATTTGTTTATATTTCTTCTAAAATAGGTAATGTTGCTCATTTAACAATTGTCTTGATTATTTCCAAAAATAGCCGCATTTACTCAAACTGAGAAGAAGGGACTATTTAAACATAATACCTTTTTCATGTCAAAATAAATGGGAAATGTAAATTATTAGGTCTTAAAATATAGGACTGTTTACCCTGGTGCTTAAAGTTTTGAAAAGAAAGGGCATCAGTATGTGATAAAATGGCTAAAATACAAGTTAGACCTTTTTAATAGGGAAGCGTGGAAAGTAAACATGTGATGTTTGTAAGGAATAAAGTATTAAATATTCTTAAGTCCTTTATTCTGTGTGTGCTCGATTCAAAAAGTACTTAGGACATTTGGTAACGCTCTATAAACCCAGTCTGCAGTCTTATTTGACTTTTAACCGTTTTACCAGTTTGTAGAGAATTGTTTTCGCTTTCAGAATATATAAAAATCTAATTTTCACAAAAAAATTGACTTAAGACCTTTTTCGTCCCGGCCACAGAGTTAATTTTGAACTTTCGTCTCATAATTTCCACTGTACATTCGTGAGAAAAGTGTAACAAAATATTACAAGAGTCGTCCAATATCCCACCGCAACCTTAAGCAGCAATGCGAAAATGTATACAAAACACAAAGACTTGCATTTCAACACATACATTTGTCTGCAAATATAATTAGCTGGATTTGTTTTCTTCAGTTTGTAAAACAGTGTTGGGAGAGTCAGCTGTTGAAATTTAGAACAAAAGCGTTAAGTTAGTCAACATTCTGAGAAATGCTAAGTTAATTAACATACTGAGAAATGCTAACTAGCCCTATTGATAATGCAGTAAGGCGACTGGTAGCTTAATATGCTATGTTTCAGAATAAACAAGTAAGTTAAAGATCATTTTCGTACAAAATTGTCAAGATTTTCATGTAATTGCATAAGAATTTTTTTTAAAGTCATTATGAAGTAATTAACGAGAAGGTTCTACCTTGTTAATTTTATTTAAAGGCGGGCAATGTCAATGATAATGTCATAGTATTTTTCGATGCATTTGAAATAAATAAATAAATAAATAAATAAATAAATAAATGAATAGATGGATGGATGGATGGATGGATGGATGGATGAATGGATGAATGAATGAATAAATGAATAAATGAATAAATAAATAAATACATACATAAATACATAAATAAATAATTAAATAATTAAATAAATAAATAAATAAATAAATAATTAAATAAATAAATAAATAATTAAATAAATAAATAAATAATTAAATAAATAAATAAATACATACATAAATACATACATAAATACATACATAAATACATACATAAATACATACATAAATACATAAATAAATAAATAAATAAATACATAAATACATAAATAAATACATAAATACATAAATAAATAAATAATTAAATAAATAAATAAATAATTAAATAAATAATTAAATAAATAATTAAATAAATAATTAAATAAATAAATACATACATAAATACATACATAAATACATAAATCAATACATAAATAAATACATAAATAAATAAATACATAAATACATAAATAAATACATAAATAAATACATACATAAATAAATAAATACATAAATAAATAAATAAATACATAAATAAATACATAAATACATACATAAATACATACATAAATACATACATATACATACATAAATACATAAATAAATAAATAAATA
This sequence comes from Periplaneta americana, assembly GCA_025594305.2. Lineage (NCBI taxonomy): Eukaryota > Metazoa > Arthropoda > Insecta > Blattodea > Blattidae > Periplaneta > Periplaneta americana. The sequence goes on along the minus strand of JAJSOF020000037.1, from coordinate 6,209,790 downwards.
AATAAATAAATAAATAAATAAATAAATAAATAAGTAAGTAAGTAAATAAATAAATAAATAAATAAATAAATAAATAAATAAATAAATAGGGATCGATGGAGGGCTTATGTGAGACGGCAATGAACCTCCAGGTTCTTTAAAAGCAATTTGTAAGTAAGTAAGTAAGCAAGTACATATGTAACTGTGGTAGGGCATAATGTACAGTATATTGGAAAGTTAATTCAGTTCTTTTCATTTTCCTCTAATGATTCATTTTGCAATTTGAGCCGATAGCGTAAGATTCTTAGGAAGAGTGACCACTTTCTGAGACTATTGAATAGACATTGTTTCCAATTAGGCAATGTGCGATAATGTCCGAGCAAAGTGTTGTAACACTGATAGATTGATAATGTTTAGTAGTTGCAATGTTATTCATCCCCTATTTTTCAATTGATTTTATTGTACCATGAAATTATAATGGATATCATTATTACAGCATTTCACCGTACTTCAATAGACATTATTTGTGATTTGATCGAACTCAAAATTAGACATTTTGGCATGAGACCTTTTCCCGTTAAACGATTTTAGACACTGAATAGACATTGTTCTCAATTAGATATTTTGGCGTTAGACCATGCTTCAGTAGACATTATTTGTGATTTGATCTAACTCAAAATTACACATTTTGGCATGAGACCTTTTCCCGTTAAACGATTTTAGACACTGAATTGACATTGTTCTCAATTAGATATTTTGGCGTTAGACACTGCTTCAGTAGACATTATTTGTGATTTGATCTAACTCAAAATTAGACATTTTGGCATGAGACCTTTTCCCGTTAAACGATTTTAGACTCTGAATAGACATTGTTCTCAATTAGATATTTTGGAGTTAGACCATGCTTCAGTAGACATTATTTGTGATTTGATCTAACTCAAAATTAGACATTTTGGCTTGAGACCTTTTCCCGTTAAACGATTTTAGACACTGAATAGACATTGTTCTCAATTAGATATTTTGGCGTTAGACCATGCTTCAGTAGACATTATTTGTGATTTGATCTAACTCAAAATTACACATTTTGGCATGAGACCTTTTCCCGTTAAACGATTTTAGACACTGAATTGACATTGTTCTCAATTAGATATTTTGGCGTTAGACACTGCTTCAGTAGACATTATTTGTGATTTGATCTAACTCAAAATTAGACATTTTGGCATGAGACCTTTTCCCGTTAAACGATTTTAGACACTGAATAGACATTGTTCTCAATTAGATATTTTGGAGTTAGACCATGCTTCAGTAGACATTATTTGTGATTTGATCTAACTCAAAATTAGACATTTTGGCATGAGACGTTTTCCCGTTAAACGATTTTAGACACTGAATAGACATTGTTCTCAATTAGATATTTTGGCGTTAGACCATGCTTCAGTAGACATTATTTGTGATTTGATCTAACTCAAAATTAGACATTTTGGCATGAGACCTTTTCCCGTTAAACGATTTTAGACATTGAATAGACATTGTTCTCAATTAGATATTTTGGCGTTATACCATGCTTCAGTAGACATTATTTGTGATTTGATCTAACTCAAAATTAGACATTTTGACATGAGACCTTTTCCCGTTGGACGTTTTTAGACAATGAATAGACATTTTGGCATTAGACCATGCTTCAGTAGATATTATTTATGATTTGTATATATGTATTTATTTACACTGCAAATGGACAAGCACCTGGTGGCACAATACAATTAATACAATTAATAATAATACATAAAATAACCTAATTAATAAGTGAACCTAATTTTACATTACAACCTACATAATTATGTATAGGCCCTACATAAGTTTCACATTGGTACTGATAATAGTCTTTCATTTTACTCTCATCTCACTCACTGTACTGGCACTATGACACATTTCACTGACACTATAGAACACATTTCACTGACACTATAGAACACATTTCATTGACACTATAAATTATCACTGATCGAAACTATTTACTGCACTGTAAAACCATAACTTCACTGACTCACCTCGCTTCACTGATACAACAGTTCAAATAAGACAATAATTACACCCTTATTCATACTTATAAACAGAACTATATTTAAACTAAACATTTCTAGTCTAAGACCCTCTTACAAGGAATTTGACCTAACTCAAAATTAGACATTTTGGCATGAGACCTTTTCCCATTAGATGATTTTAGATACTGAATAGACATTGTTCCCAATTACACATTTCGGCATTAGACCATGCTTCAGTAGACATTATTGGTTGAGTGGAAGAGAAGGTTTTATTGCCGTAACTCTGCCAGTAGAAACAAATCTATTGAATAAAATAAATAAATAGAAATAAATCTATTTAATAAATAAAAAATTCAAAACTAGACATGTTGGCAATAAACCTTTTTCCATTGTACATGGATATATTGTATACTCCTTTTTCATTAGACGTGCTTGCTAATTAGACATTATGTAAACTTACTTGAGACTTCGTACATTTAGACTTACTGATCTGAAAGCCTACCATACACGTGTAATTCATCTACCAAGTCCGGTATTATGATCAGGAATAAATAAATTAAAGTTTTTGTAAAATATAACATAAAAGACGAGTTGAAAGCCTCTCATGAGTGAAAATTTTGAAAAAAAAAAAAAAATCTAAAGCTACACTGGACTGACGATAATTATGTAATTACACTGATGAAACATTGTTCGTTCAACAGTAAAATGCCTCCCTGGCTTATAATAATACATTACAAACCGCACGCTGTGTGTACATGGAATTAGAAGCGTAGGCTTGGAGTTACGTGGACACACGCTCGGTTGTGGGCGCTCTGTTTGCTGGTGTGCACTGCAGACCCCGTTCAAATACAGACGAGGACAAGGTGGGTGTAAGTGTTTACGACTTAACTGAAGGCTTGTTGGACAGGCTCACGAATACCTGATGAGCACGGACGGATAATTTTGCCTCTGGCGTCGGTCTTTAAATCCGAGAGAACATCATTCTTTCAACGACAATACTGTGGAATGGGAGTATGAAAATTGTGTCTTTCATAACTTACTTACTTACTGGCTTTTAAGGAACCCGGAGGTTCATTGCTGCCCTCACATAAGCCCACCATTGGTCCCTATCCTGAGCAAGATTAATCCAGTCTCTACCATCATATCCCACCTCCCTCAAATCCATTTTAATATTATCTTCCCATCTACGTCTCGGCCTCCCCAAAGGTCTTTTTCCCTCCGGCCTCCCAACTAACACTCTATATGCTTTCTGGATTCCCCATACGTGCTACATGCCCTGCTCATCTTAAACGTCTGGATTTAATGTTTCTAATTATGTCAGGTGAAGAATACAATGCGTGCAGCTCTGCGTTGTGTAACTTTCTCTATTCTCCTGTAACTTCATCCCTCTTAGCTCCAAATATTTTCCTAAGCACCTCATTCTCAAACACACTTAACCTATGTTCCTCTCTCAAAGTGAGAATCCAAGTTTCAGAGCCATAAAGAACAACCAGTAATATAACTGTTTTATAAATTCTAACTTTCAGATTTTTTGACAGCAGACTGGATGACAAAAGTTTCTCAACCGAATAATAACAGGCATTTCCCATATTTATTCTGTGTTTAATTTCCTCCCGAGTGTCATTTATATTTGTTACTGTTGCTCCAAGGTATTTGAATTTTTCCACCTTTTCGAAGGATAAATTTCCAATTTTTATATTTCCATTTCGTACAATATTCTCGTCACGAGACATAATCATATACTTTGTCTTTTCGGGATTTACTTCCAAGCCTATCTCTTTACTTGCTTCCAGTAAAATTCTCGTGTCTTCCCTAATCGTTTGTGGATTTTCTCCTAATATATTCATGTCATCCGCATAGACAAGCAGCTGATGTAACCCGTTCAATTCCAAACCCTCTCTGTTATCCTGGATTTTCCTAATGGCATATTCTAGACCAAAGTTAAAAAGTAAAGGTGATAGTGCATCTTCTTGCTTTAGCCCACAGTCAATTGGAAAAGCATCAGATATAAACTGGCCTATACGGACTCTCCTGTAAGTTTCATCGAAACACATTTTAATTAATCGAACTAGTTTCTTGGGAATACCAAATTCAATAAGAATATTATATAAAACTTCTCTCTTAACCGAGTCATACGCCTTTTTGAAATCTATGAATAACTGATGTACTGAATCCTTATACTCCCATTTTTTCTTCCATATCTGTCGAATACAAAAAATCTGATCAATAGTCGATTTATTACGCCTAAAACCACACTGATGATCCCCAATAATTTCATCTACATATGGAGTTAATCTTCTCAAAAGGATATTCGACGAAATTTTGTACGTCAACAAAAGTAATATTCATCGAAAGTTACTACAGTTAGTCTTGTCCCCCTTCTTAACTCGGTTTTTTTTTTTTGGACTGGCAGCGATTCGTACACGAATTTCACGAGCCAGAAGGTCGATACTGATAGCGCTTCCGAGTACAAAACTGAATTTATTGATCTAAAAGGCGGTGTTCAAACAAACACTTCCTGGGTACTTCTCAATGTATGTCATTGTTCTACGACGTGAAACATGCGGCGTATTTGTCATTCAGTAAATAGATTCTGCGGTCTTTAGTTACGAGAAAAAATTGCATAACAACCTTCTTGACATGTAACGTCTATATTCGATCTGCATCAACAGAAAAAATTAAAACATTTTTTTTTTCTAAAAATACGTCCCCTTTTTATTCGGTATGCTCCATTGCACTAATGCAATACTACACAAATTTGTTGCTACACTGTTTTTACATTCTGTCTGAACTTAAAACAAAAACTAATAGTAAACTATTTGTAACAATAGTAGTGCTTTGACTATATACAATATTTACAAGGATGTAAAGTCAGCTGACTGAATATATTTTATGAATTACTTACAATTATTAATACTAATACTAATTTTAACTGGAGTAGTATTTTCACTATTTACAATATAATACACTGCCGTGAAGTCTACTGACTTAATAAAGGTCTTGAATTGCTTATAATTATTTTAATAGCTCTAACTTGAATACTAATGCTAATACTAATTTTAAGTAGAGTAGTTTTTTCACTATTTACAATATTTATAGTGCTGTCAAATCTATTGATTGAACAAAGTTTCTGAATTCCTTATAGTGTTTTAACAATAGTTTCTCATGTGACACTGGCCATCTATCTTGATTTCTATATATTCCCTTCTTCAGTATATCCCTTTGTTTATTCAATTTGACACACAAGCATATTAGGTGATCTACCGTTTGTGCACCTTGAAAGCATGAACACGATGAGTCGTCTTTGATCCCGAAGCGGTGCAGGCATGCCTTGGTTTTTCCATGGCCTGAGATCATGGCGGTTACTTCTGCTGTCAGCGTGATATTTTTTGTTTCATCCTCTGACGTACAGACGGGAAGAACTTCTTACATATACTGTAGCTCCTTTAAGAGTGTTTTTCAAGTCGTTCTCCCATTCGTTATTAAAATAAATTTAAAAAAAAGTTTATTACCTGTCGAAAGTCACAAATTTGTCCACACTTCTGATCGATAGCAGCCTCCTGGTAACACCTCCGTTGAAAAAAAAAAACATGGCCACAAAATTACTTTTTAGTGAGTTGACTTAGTATTCTTATGAACAGAACACGTTATACATAATTAAATTAATGTTTGAGGAAAAATATTCGCTCCGCGGCGCCAGGTATCGACCCGGGTCTTTGGTTCTACGTACCAAGCGCTCTGACCACTGAGCTACGCCGAATTCTATCCACAGCACCGGACCGAAGTCTCTTCCTTCAATGTTTCCTTCAATCCCCGGCGCCGGAGCGAATTTTTCTCCTCAAATATTAATTGTCAGTATTACAGATGTTATTCTGTATGACAACTTAATACAATCTTTAATATTCACATAATTAAATGTTTATGAACATAATTAGACATACTGTCAAAATTAAATTAAATCCATTTTAAAATAAATTCAATACTCTTTTATTAAAGATTTATTGCCTATTAGGCTATTATTATTATTATTATTATTATTATTATTATTAACATAAAACCGTTTCTGTAATATCCATAATAACCTAAACCATCCACAATTCCCTTTAGAATCTACTGCCCTTCTGAAAACCAGAAACGCCTCCTGTTGGGGAGGAGGCAGTACCGCCCACTTTGAGATACATAGGTTTTCTCATCACAGTGAAACATGCAATTCTGCACAACAATTTCTTAACATCCACTCCAGTTGCTGTACTACTGTACAACTATAATTTTAATTACGATCATTCATTCATAGTCTTCTGCTCAAAGGCAGGTCTTTCACTACAAACCTAGCATTCTCCAATTTTTTCTATTTTCTGCCTTCTTCTTTATCTCCACAAATGATTCATATATCTTAATATCATTGATCATTTATGATGTAGAAATGCACCTAGAATTATTTGTCCAAGTAATATTGTCAGAATAGAGAGCAAAACTCTTCGATTTATTTTTAAACGCGGAGGATAAAAATTTGATTATGAACAGATTAATGTATTCATCATATTCATGTTAAAAATTGTTAATACTTTTCTTGAATTTAATTAGAGAATAATAATCTTACCTACAAGTGAAGTAGTTAATGTGCCTTTCAAATAATTTCAGGATTGTATACCTACAGAACAATGTCCCGCGCCGTGGCATTGTGGTGTCAGGCATCCTGCCTAGGACTCGTGTTACGGAATGCGCGCTGGTTGGAGTCCTCATGTGGAAAGAAATTATCTCGTGAAATTTCGCCAGTGTATGGGACCGACGGCCAACCAGCATCGTGATGCACTTGGGGAGATACGATAGGTAGCTAAATCCGGTTACGAAAGCCAGCTATAAAGGTTGGGAGAACCATCGTGCTAGCCACACGATACCGCCATTCTTTTTGGATGATCGTCCACCTCTGTTTCGGCATGTGGACGTGAGGCCAATAGCCGGGTGGTCCATTTGAAGTGTTAAAGGGTTGTAGCACCACGGTATTATTATTATTATTATTATTATTATTATTATTATTATTATTACTTACTGGTTTTTAAGGAACCCGGAGGTTCATTGCCGCCCTCACATAAGCCCGCCATTGGTCCCTATCCTGAGCAAGATTAATCCAGTCTCTATCATCATATCCCACCTCCCTCAAATCCATTTTAATATTATCTTCCCATCTACGTCTCGGCCTCCCCAAAGGTCTGTTTCCCTCCGGCCTCCCAACTAACACTCTATATGCATTTCTGGATTCGCCCATACGTGCTACATGCCCTGCCCATCTCAAACGTCTGGATTTAATGTTTCTAATTATGTCAGGTGAAGAATACAATGCGTGCAGTTCTCTGTTGTGTAACTTTCTCCATTCTCCTGTAACTTCATCCCCCTTAGCCTCAATTATTTTCCTAAGCACCTTATTCTCAAACACCCTTAACCTATGTTCCTCTCTCAAAGTGAGACTCCAAGTTTCACAACCATAAAGAACAACCGGTAATATAAGTGTTTTATAAATTCTAACTTTCTGATTTTTTGACAGCAGACTGGATGATAAAAGCTTCTCAACCGAATAATAACAGGCATTTCTCATATTTATTCTGTGTTTAATTTCCTCCCGAGTATCATTTATATTTGTTACTGTTGCTCCCAGATATTTCAACTTCTCCACCTCTTCAAAAGATAAATTTCCAATTTTTATTATTCCATTTCTTACAATATTCTGGTCAAGAGACATAATCATATACTTAGTCTTTTCGTGATTTACTTCCAAACCTATCTCTTTACTCGCTTCCAGTAAAATTCCCGTGTTTTCCCTAATCGTTTGTGGATTTTCTCCTAACATATTCACGTCATCCGCATAGACAAGAAGCTGATGTAACCCGTTCAATTCCAAGCCCTTTCTGTTATCCTGGACTTTCCTAATGGCATATTCTAGAGCAAAGTTGAAAAGCAAAGGTGATAGTGCATCTCCTTGCTTTAGCCCACAGTGAATTGGAAACGCATCTGACAGAAACTGACTTATACGAACTCTGTTGTACGTTTCACTGAGACACATTTTAATTAATCGAACTAGTTTCTTGGGAATACCAAATTCAATAAGAATATCTTATACACTTCTCTCTTAACCGAGTCATATGCCTTTTTGAAACCTATGAATAACTGATGTCCTGTACCCTTATACTCCCATTTTTTCTCCATTATCTGCTGAATACAAAATATCTGGTCAATGTTGTGATTATTATTATTATTATCATCATCATCATCATCATCATTATTATTATTATTATTATTATTATTATTATTATTATTATTATTATTATTATTATTGTAGTGCTTACCGAAGACATGAAGCATTGAATGAAAAGTAAATAAAAGAAACATGTTTTTGTAAACTCATCAAATTAGCATTATACCATTTATCTCGTATGATTCATATCAAAATATAGCCTACTGGTATTAATTTCTACAGGGACATCATTTTATTTTTACTTGCATTTTTATTGTACCTGCATTTCTGAATGTACTTCACTCTCACCCCTTCACCAATGTCCTTGCTCACGTCAGACACACAATAACTTACGGCCGCTGTTGCATTCGAAGTCTTCAAGCAGTGAAGTAAACACTGCAGTGTATAGTGTGTTTCATAAACATGGTTGCGTTTTCTATAGAAGAAAGAACCTATATTAATAATATCGCACTAAAAAATTATATTCAAGAAACGATAAATTCAATTTCATAGAATATGCTTCAAAATGTTTTTAATAATATGCGTACTGAATTGAAGCCTGCATTGTAATGAACGGCAACCATTTTCAGCAGCTTGTTTAAAAATTCAGATTAGCTTTTTTTTTGAACTGAGGTGGCTAGAAGCAAAGGAATGCTAGTGACATTTGTAATAACATGAGTTAAGTGCATCCAGCGTAAGAAAAAGTATCTAAAATTGTAGTGGCAAAGGGATATTTTAATAGCATCACACATTAAATATTAAATAAAAATTTCACCGATTTTACGAAAGCTTAAATATTTAAACCCCATTTTCTCAAAAGTAACTTAAGTGTACTTACAGCCCTTTACTTATGAGCCCCTCAATTTAAATAATTAATATGCTAAATAAAGTAGACATTACATAACGAACATAGGCGCCTGAAAAGTTGAGTTTTTGAAAAAAAAATGTTACTACTCTACTGTATTTTGATCAATTCCGTGAAAGTGATGATCAAACTGAAAATTGTAATATCGTATTTCCCTACAACATAAATGGATACACTACTTTTCTCTCCTCCTATACCCAGTAAAATGATTTGTTTACATATTGCACTAGTAACATCAAACTCCTGTAATGGAAGGGGGCAACAGTGTTTCCGAGTATAGCCAGGTTAATGTTAAAAATGTTGATAAAAATAAAGTGATGTCCCTGTACTAACAAGTACGGTAACGGATACTTCCAATTACCAAACACTTTTTAATGCTTAGAAGATATCCGCTATTGGGAATTTCCACTGTAAGCTATGTACTTTGCAATTTATCATACTAAGCTTAATATCATCTACGTAATCTTATGAACATTACGAAGTTAAAATAAAATTGGCACTTAAATGCAAAAGAAACGCGTTCTTACTGCTGAACAATAGTCAACAATTCAAATTCTTTATTTAATGACTCTTTATGAAGGAGCAATTAAGATACTGCGAGACCGTGATAAAACGTTGAAATGGACGGTGGAATTGGAACGTCAGGGAAACCGATGTACCAGCAGGAGTCCTGACTGCCACCGCTTTGTACACCACGAAATTCACACGATTTACCAGGCATAGAATTCCACCCTCTCCTCGATGAAGGTGGGGAAACCGTCGCTTGTGTGCTGCGGGATAGACCCCCTATACGAACAATATTCATATTTAACAGCGGCGGTTCCTCTATATGAGCACAGGAGCACGTGAACACCTTAAAAACCAACAATAATCATACATATTACTGTATTAATATTATTACATCTATTACTTTCGAATCTGCAATGACGTTCCTACATTTTTCGTCTCGAGAGAATGTCCTGTTCGTGTGTCGTGTGTCTTTAAATCTCCAGTGGACTGCGAGGAACTTAGAATATTGGACTGGTTGACAGCAGTTCGCACAATTTTTCTCTAGCAGGGTGAAATAGCCTGAGGCGAGAATATTTTCTGGTTTGTTACAATGGTTACAATAGCTCTGGCTCTCACAAGTCTTAGGCCCAATTGTATAAAACTCCCTGACTAAAGATCAATTTTGATCGAAGATCGAAAAGTGAACCGAGTTCAGACACTTCTTCTATTGTATAAAACTTTTCTGCGATCAAATTACCTTGGTTCAAATGCAATCTAAGTTCACGTGAAAAGGATTTGGCAACTTCGCATAAACAGGTGAAATACGTGATGCGCGGACAGGTTTGTTCAGTGTTGCCAATCTAGCGACTTTAACTCTTTTTCAACAACAATTTCTTTTAACTTTTATATTGCTTAAATAGGGATTTAGTGACCTTTTTAGCACCCCATAATGACAAAATTTAATCTTTCTTTGTTGATAATGAGAAATCTAGCGACTTTACAACTACTTTTTGGCGACTTTCCGTACACTCTGTTGGAGACACTGGTTTTTTGTGCAATGTAAATAATGGCGGACAATAAGAAGAAGGTCGACTGTTCTCCGAGTTGTTATGGTGTTTGATACTGCTAAACATAATAAAGCTTTATAAAACGACATTTTCGTTTAGTAATACAGTTAATTGAAAATTTATGAATGTACCTATCATATCCATTAATAATTAATGGTTGTTATAAACATAATATAATTATAGGTTATGTTATTTGATACTGCTGAACACGATAGAGCCTTATAAAATATAAGTTTGTGTATTAAGGCAAGAAATTGAAAGATATATAAATAAATGTACCTATCATATCTATTAATATTAATAATAATGGATATTTTATTTGCACAATCTGTCACTCGTATATTTCAAACAGAAAAGAAATAACTGAACTTGGATCATCTAACTTAATCGGAGAAATTTCTTCAGTCAAAGTTGACTTTAGTTTGAGACAAATTAATCTCAGATTAGACTTTATACAACACAAAATTCCAAGTTCAGCTGAAACAAGGATCAATTTAACCTCTGATCTAAGATTAAATGGTTTATACAATCGGGCCTTAACGTGCTAGTGACAGAGAAACAGAGTTGCTCCATCTCTCTTGGGTCTGGCATCCTGTTTCTTTCTCCCTCTTTCCTCGTTTTCTTTCTTTACTCTTTCTTTTCAAAATACCATTACGCGCGGGGGCTGATTCTGTTGTCTTTTGTTCAGCAAAGTAAGGAAAATACAAGTTGCATTGGTGCGTATTGAGAGTTTTTTTATTGGGTTATTTTACGACGCTGTATCAACATCTAGGTTATTTAGCGTCTGAATGATATGAAGGTGATAATGCCGGTGAAATAAGTCCGGGGTCCAGCACCGAAAGTTACCCAGCATTTGCTCGTATTGGGTTGAGGGAAAACCCCGGAAAAAACCTCAACCAGGTAACTTGCCCCGACCGAGATTTTAACCCGGGCCACCTGGTTTCGCAGTCAGACGCGCTGACCGTTACTCCACAGGTGTGGACTATTGAGAGTTGAAACAGTAATATTTCAAGTTTGGAAACGGACGTGTGTGAAATTGTGAGTGTGTGGAATTAAAAGAGGATTAAAACATTCCTCCGTAACACCATGGCAGAAGACCGATTAAGTACATTGGCTATGTTGGCAGTGGAAAAAAAAAAAAAAAAAAAAACTTGCTAACATGATTAGAGACTTCAATAAAAAAGTTATTGATAAGTTTGCATCTCTCAAAACCGGGCGCATGGAGCTTCTCTACAAATAAATCCAGATCTTCAACACCATCTACAACAGCAGTGAAGATGAGTCCTATGAAATAATTTTACTCTACTTTTGTTTAATGGTTTTAATTTTGGTTTCATATGCGTAGATTTGGTCCATGGATATTAGAACCCGTTTATCTCTGACGTGTGATTCAGCTATACGAGGATATATCAGTGTGTTCATTACTCATATTTTTTGTGAACACCCATTCAAGAAAGGCACGAGCCGCCACTGATATTTAATATCCAAAGCGAAATAAACTACATCCCGAGAACAGCAAAAACGAATAAAAGTGCTATAATTATCATCAAGGAATACCACAGCAACGGAAATCAAGATACTTTCAACATCAGTTTGCTTCTTTCCTCTTTCAAATAAACAGTTTTTAGAGTGCAATCGCTTTTTGTTTAGCCATAAAATGAATTTAATTTTTAAATGTTTTCTTTAAAATATATACCGATATAGTGTATAGTACAGTTCTAATAAATTCACAAAGAAACTTTGTACTCGTTATAATTTTATGAATCCCTAATTTTCATATACAGGGTCATCATTTTATTTTTACTAACATTTTTAATATTAACCTGGCTATACCTTTCTATTAACGATTGAAACAGGAAACACCGCCAGCTCCCCCTTCCACGACTGGAGTTCGATGATACTGGCGTAAAATACAAATCACTTTACTAGGTATAGGAGGGAAGAAAAGTAGTTCATCCATTTATGTAAACTAGGAAATATCGCAATTTTGAGTTTGATAATTTTCATTAGGTTTTTGTTTAATCAAAATACAGTACTGTATTAACACTTAGTGTTTTTACACACGAATTCAGCTATCCATTCGGAAGTATTAATTATACAGTGTATATTGTACTGTTACAGCAAATTAGCGTACAATATAGAGAATGAAGTTAAATTGAAAAATAATCATAATATGAATATTTAAACACATTTTAGAAAATGGTGGCCGTTCATTTCGATACAGGTTTCAGTTCTAATGTGCATATTATCGCACTATAGACTATTGTACCTAATCCCAATTACCAGTTTCGTCCTTCGTACGAGTAACTCATGTTGAAATAATTCTGTACCTACTCTATAAAAGAGTACCTTACGTACTGTAAATTGAATCTTCACTTCTGCCCGATCCGAAAAGATAAAATCACTCAGAAATGCTATCTACTGTCCGTTCAAGTGGTTTTGTCGCAGGTTTGTAGAAAGGGGGGGGGGATCACGTGACAGTTAGTTACTTAAGGAGGCCCTTTTATTTAAGTTATTTTAAACACTTGTATAATATTACGTAGACGTCCAATTCCTAACAGAAATTATTGTTTTCAGAAAAGAGCTAAGATAGCCCAGCTACTAGACTTAACAGAGGGGCGAACAGAAGCAGGTGGGGGAAACCGGGATGCGACATAGGGAAACGGACGACAGTACCCGTACGAAAATATGATTCGATATTGAAAGCTCTTTCGTCACTGGAAAACGCGAACATATTTCTGAAACGTACTATACTCACTAACTCAGTATTGCTTACGCGCCCTCGGCTCTGTGTCGTGAACGGTTGGAAGTTTACTAGTAGAGGGGTGGGAGTGAAGTACATTCCAAAACTCAGGTACAATAAAATTGAAGTAAAAATAAAATGATGTCCCTGTACAAATTTCGCACAACGACACACAAAAATATGTAATATAGTATAATGTCTTTAAAACGAGGATATTAAAATATTTCAATTTACAGTATGCGCTATGGAAATGTTACACTGTCATACGCCCTATCACCTCATTAGTGAACCTACCCGGTATACAGGCTATCAGATTCGATAAAAAGTTCAATAAAATACTTAATATCTAAACAAAGATCGTGAATAACAGGCGAAAATTTACGAGTTGTATTAAAGTGGCAATCTGTGATGTATTTTTCTAGGTTGTTGTAGCACAGTAGAAATAAAGGCGAAACAATATACAGGGTGTTTCCGGGCTGGTGTTACAAACTTTCAGGGATGATGGCGAAGGGCACATGTATCAATTTGAGACAAGGAACCATGATCCGGAAATGACCGAGTCGAAAGTTATAAGTAAAAACAGTTGTGTGGAAATGGAATTGTAATTTGGCACCACGTGCCCTCCTTCCCTTAACCTTTGGAACAGTCGTGGAAAGATGGTATGGGCCGGATGTCTCTTACGTGGGTACTTGTCCCGATACAACCTGTGAGCTTGTCTACTGTTCCCACTCGAAAATCAGGTCTGCATATTCCGCTCTCGTGTACTCCTGTATTTCACTAGGACTGATCGACTGGACACTGCAACTTGTACACATACACTGCTGTCTACAGACGTGCATATCAGGACCGACCATGTCCGTTACACATTACGCTATCTGCATTGCTTTAGTGTAGTTTCCTGTCCCCATCCCTCAGACAGGCACTGAATGGAATACTGTAAGTAGACAACGTAAACAACGTCAGATGAATACAGTGTGTGTAAGATGTACAGATAAATACACATAAATAAGATGTACAGAGGAATAAAATTATTCCATTTCCACACAACTATTTTTGCTTATAACTTTCGACTCAGTCATTTCCGGACCAGGGTTCCTTAATATGTAGGTAATTGTCATTGTCTCAATGTAACACGTGCTGTGCTGATCATACTAATTCTACTATTCCTTTAGTTGTGAGATTATATTCATATGTATTAATTTTTTTTAAGTTAATACTTGTATACTAGAATGTATTTTCCTGTTTGTGATTATGTATTCAGTCTCTTTTTTATTATATATATATATTTTTTTTCATTATTATCATTATTATTTTAAAGTTAATACTGATTGTGTATATGTATTCAATCTCTCTTTTTTACTTTATTATGTTTATTATTATTCTTAAGTTAATATTTGTATACCGGTATGTATTTTTCTGTATGTGATTTGATCCTGGTTGAGTGGAAGAGAAGGCCTGATGGCCTTAACTCTGCCAGGGAAAATGAAACTATTATTATTATTATTATTATTATTATTATTATTATTATTAATATCATCTCAAATTGATACATGTGTCCTTCCCCATCATCCCAGAAGTTTGTAACACTAGCCTGGAAACACCCTGTATAACTTGTACATCTATAGATCAATGCTGTTTAGTCTACGTCGGATGCTTGTGTTGAGAGTCTGCAGCTGGGGTCCGAACGGAGTGCTCTATACTCCTCGATTGATATTACATCTTATGTATTGCTGGTTGCGTCCAGTGACGTCATAGTGAGTAAAAATTTGCCGACGGCTGGTTTAATGGTTCCATTAATGCAATTGCTACGCTAAATGCGCGCGCACAAGAAATGACTAAGAACTATGAATGTCAGCTGCGTGACAGGGCAATTATTACCACATCTCGCTGGACTGAATCAAAACGAATATTGTGTTCTGTTAAACGAATCGTAGCTCACAAAGAGATAAAATGCTGTTTGAAAGAATTAGCAATTCAATCTCGAAAGATGGTGGTTGTAAAAACCTGTAACCGGGCCAGAAACCGCCACTGACACACACACTACACGCTATTAAAAAGCGAAGAGATAACAACAAATATCTTACTATAATAATACCGGACAGCTAGCATTTCTGCGCGCGAACGACGTTGGTGCTGCTACCTAGGCGACCGGTGTGGTGAAACCTGCGAAACAAGCTGTAATGAATTGCAACATAGATTGTTGCTGGGCTAGTTAATAGTTTTATTAATTAGTGTTGTGTTAAAATGTCAGGGTGTATATGTGCTGTTTATAATTGCTACAATTGCAGCATTACAAACTGCTCCAAATCGTACTTTCGATTTCCGAGGGATCATAAAACGTGAATCAACAAAACTTTTTATTAGGCCTAATGCCTTTGTCTCTGTGTTGATACAACAATAAAAATTAGCTTTTTTATTTAGGACTGATAAATGAATAGAAGTTAAAATATTTTAGGAAATTTTAAGGTTTTAGCAAATTAAGTTTTATTGTTGTCCACATGCCTTTACTAATTATTACAAGCATCAGATTACTACAAAATTTTTCTTTGCAGTTGTCAGCAATGGGTATATAAAGCGTCATTGTAAATTCATCCTTAATGTCAGAATCAATTTTGTCTCAGTAAAGCAAAGAAAAAATACGCAACAATTAATTACGGAAAATAATATGAAGCATGCAATATTTCTCATAATATGCAGCTTTGATATAAAATAATGTTACATTAAATACTATTCAACATTTCTTAAGTGTCTCGTATATTATTCTACATTATAGTCGCGACGCTGTTATTCCCGGCGTGACTTCTCCTCTTTGCTTATGTCTTAGGAAGTCAAGGCTCTATAAAGTCTAGGTAGGTAGTATCGTTCGCCATTTTTGTTCTTTCGTTGCCGAGCTACCATACGAGGAATCTATTTGCCACACAGTTAAACATAATCATGTCGTAGCTCCTATGATAATAAATCAAACGCACTGTAATCCAGCAAATAATTGAGCGGCAAATAACGTCTTCGTGTGCTCTCTGCGAACGTCAACGAAAGAGTCAAAATGGCGGGCGATTATATTAAGTATTTATTGAGCCTCGAGAAATGAATAACGTCTTCCTCAGCGAATCACAAGACGCACACGTTTAAATGTAGCCGACCTGCAACGTGATTGGCTGCCGGAAATTAGAGCGACGGAACTATAGTAGGTCTACCTCATGTTTTAAACAATAGTCCATTTCGCGCTATGTTAATATTTGTATTTGTGGACGTAATTCTACACCGCTCCGCTAGATGTCAAGTCCGCGATATTTCGCACTTACGTCAATGCTGTCATTGTCGCTTTGTCCAACACATACCTAACAAAATTACTCCAAGGAATAACTGAGAATCCACGGGACGTACTTTTTATTAATAGCATTACTTTCTTTTTTGGTATTTATCCCAAGAAATGCTTGAAAGGAAATCGCTGGTCTTGATAATAGCACAATTAATAGACGCAGAGTTGCTTGGTCAGGCCTTTTCTTCTCCATCCTCTTCATCGGCGCTGTAAACTCTCTGTTGCTAATGAGGGTCGTTAAGTTACTTACTGGTCGAACAGAATTACCCTTCATCCGGCTACGCATTATAGATGCAATCAAGGTTCTAGGCGAGGGAAGTTGCTCTGTAATTCTCTTGCTATCGAGTTCCACATTGGCTCAGATTTAAATTCTGCAAGTTGGGACGTCGTTACCCCCAATATTCCAGAATACTGCTTTGCTTTTGATATCAGTACTGTGTACGTAAAGGAATATTATGTTTCAACTGTTTCAAAAACAGACATTTAACTGCAGTGCCTCCAGTGTTACATGTGAACATTATCCTACGCGGAAAAACAATTCAGAGTATAGAAATTCGCGTTAAAATAAAACAAGTGGCATTTACTGAACCTCCAACATGAATATAAATGAAAAACAAAAGCTATGTCATTAGAGTAATAAGTACCAAAAAGACGTTTAGGATGACAAGGATATTACTTACTTACTTACTGGCTTTTAAGGAACCCAGAGGTTCATTGCCGCCCTCACATAAGCCCGCCATTGGTCCCTATCCTGAGCAAGATTAATCCATTCTCTATCATCATATCCCACCTCCCTCAAATCCATTTTAATATTATCTTCCCACCTACGTCTCGGTCTCCCTAAAGGTCTTTTTCCCTCCGGCCTCCCAACTAACACTCTATATGCATTTCTGGATTCGCCCATACGTGCTACATGCCCTGCCCATCTCTAACATCTGGATTTAATGTTTCTAATTATGTCAGGTGAAGAATACAATGCGTGCAGCTCTGCGTTGTGTAACTTTCTCCATTCTCCTGTAACTTCATCCCTCTTAGCCCCAAATATTTTCCTAAGCACCTTATTCTCAAACACCCTTAACCTATGTTCCTCTCTCAAAGTGAGACTCCAAGTTTCACAACCATACAGAACAACCGGTAATATAACTGTTCTATAAATTCTAACTTTCAGATTTTTCAACAGCGGACTGGATGGCAAAAGCTTCTCAACCGAATAATAACAGGCATTTCCCATATTTATTCTGTGTTTAATTTCCTCCCGAGTACCATTTATATTTGTTACTGTTGCTCCAAGATATTTGAACTTCTCCACCTCTTCAAAAGATAAATCTCCAATTTTTATATTTCAATTTCGTATAATATTCTCGTCACGAGACATAATCATATACTTAGTCTTTTCCGGATTTACTTCCAAACCTATCGCTTTACTTGCTTCCAGTAAAATTCCCGTGTTTTCCCTAATCGTTTGTGGATTTTCTCCTAACATATTCACGTCATCCGCATAGACAAGCAGCTGATGTAACCCATTCAATTCCAAGCCCTCTCTGTTATCCTGGACTTTCCTAATGGCATACTCTAGAGCAAAGTTAAAAAGTAAAGGTGATAGTGCATCTCCTTGCTTTAGCCCACAGTGAATTGGAAACGCATCTGACAAAAACTGACCTATACGGACTCTGCTGTACGTTTCACTGAGACACATTTTAATTAATCGAACTAGTATCTTGGGAATACCAAATTCAATTAGAATATCATATAAAACTTCTCTCTTAACCGAGTCATATGCCTTTTTGAAATGTATGAAAATAATCATGCAATTAAATTTCAAAGACCTGCCGAATGTTATGCACGAGGTCACTCAAACCATGAGAGAGCGGCGATGATACCATACTTGCATCTTGAAGGACTGCAAGTTTTCGGCTCTGATTCACGCCTGTAGTTTGCATAGCCTACACATCCTCCCTCACTTCCACACGACGGCGTGTGTGATAAATTACTTGGTGAAGTATTTCAGGGCATATCCGCATGAATAATGCATGAGGGAGCCAAAATAGCTCAAGTGTATTTCAGAACAAACAATACCCATTATTATTAACCGGCATAAAAAAGAAAACAGCAGTTAACTTTCTACAAAAATGCCATCTTCTGTGTCATTTTCCAGCACACACATAATCAGGCAGCATGTACGAATAAAACGCTTTACGATGTCTGCGGAGAGGTCACGCATTGCAACTAAAAAGCATTCCCACGGAAAACAAAGCAAGACTCGTCAAGACACAGCCGCTCTTGTTTCTTAAGGAAGCCGAGCTAAAAACCTTTCATTATAAACACTGGAGAAAGTTCGGTAAAAATTCAGTACGCAGAAAAGAAGAAGCTACTTTGTTATGATTCCACGGTTCACAACTTCGGCTGGTCTACTTCTGTCCTATTCAGCAATTTTGAACGGATGAAGGCTCAATTACAAAGTAGATTTCGTAGCGCTCAAATGAGGCAAGGATTCGTATCATACTAGTAATTGCTTTCTTTCTATTAAGTACAGAGTGAAATTGAAGCTTTTGCATTTGTTTATAAGAGTAATAAAGCATGTGACTCAGGCTAAATCAGCATAATTAAAATATTTGGAACAACGGGATAATACCCACGGCAGAGCAATGTCGATAGTCGATGTTACTCGCTGGCCACTAGTCACCGGGCCGTACCGAGCCGTGTCAAACAAAACACAATCGAAATAGTGGTAGTAAAATTCGCGATTATAATTCACTGCATTAGTCAAGTGCAAGACTTCTGGCTTCTGCTGCATTCAAACAATTATAAAATACGATAATTTGGTCCAGGGAGCATCCGTTTTTGATGCAAAGATAATTTGTTTGGCTTGTTTCTTAAATAAAATTACGAAATGGCGTTCCTGTGCTTAACATTTAATAAAAAAAGAAATATAGCAAAACTGTTTTGTCTCGAGACTCTCATCCAAGTCACGTAATCTACTTCAATATATTTGCGCAAATATATCTTGTAGCTAACAGTGGTGCTATCTCTGTGTAATGTTCAGAACGAAGGAGGTAGAGAGAGAAAAGAAACAAATTTCTCCCTCCAACGACGCCACACACCAATGTCGTGTTCTTATGTTGGCGAGATTGTGTATTTACTTAAATTTGGTGCTAAACGTAACGGCACGGTTCAAAGATACCGTGGGAATTCTCCAGTTTAGCGAAATATTTTAACCAATATTCACCCCTGTGGTGGTAGCTGAGTGATCAGACTTTTTTTTCTCAGAATAGAATAATGTTTTTTTTTACACATCTTGATTACACAACTTTTAATACTATCACTTCGGAATATGTATGATAAGACTTTCTTGTGTTAAATTTTAACGTACCTCGTTAACATGTTTCGACCTATTTTGGGTCATCTTCAGAACTGGTCGTTGTTGGTCTTGGCGCCTCTTGTTTCCTGTGAGGGTGCGTTCGTAATGTAGAGTCAAAGAGTGTATGTGTTTTGAAATTGAGTTGTGTGTTGAGAATATCGTTGGGGTATGTTTTCGTGTGTCTGTATATTTCATATTGTTCTAGTGTGTTTAGTTTCTGGCTTTTTGGTTGGATGTGCAGTATTTCCATGTCTGTGTTGATGTCTCTGTAGGTGTGGTTGGCATTTGTGATGTGTTCTGCATATGTGGAGGTGTTTTGTAATTTTGTTTATGTCTGTGATGTGTTCTTTGTAACGTGTTTGAAATGATCTGCCTGTCTGTCCTATGTAGAAGTTGTTGCAGGTGTTACATTTGAGTTTGTATATGCCTGCGTGGTTGTATTTGTTTGTTTGTGTTGTTTGTGTGTTGAGATGTTTTTGTAGAGTGTTATTTGTTCTGTATGCGATGTTGTAATTTAATTTGTTGAATGAGGTTGCAATTTTATGTGTTTTTGTTTTCGTATGTTAGTGTGATGTATTTTTTGTGTTCTTGTGTTTGTGTTGTATTCTTCTGTTTTTTGTGGTTATGTTTTGTCTTACGTATTATGTTGTCTATTATGTTGGGGTGGTATCCGTTTTCTTGTGCTATGTATTTGATTGTGTTTAGCTCTTCGTTGTAATCCTGTTGGTTCATTGGTATGTTGAGTAGTCTGTGTACCATTGTTCGGAATGCAGCTTGTTTGTGTTGTGTGGGGTGGTTGGATGTGTTGTGTTTGTGTGTTGTTGTTGTTGTTGTGGGTTTTCTGTATACTTTGAATGTGTGTTTGTTGTCTACTTTTGTTATTGTGATGTCTAGAAAATTTATGGATTTGTTGTTTTCAATTTCTAATGTGTAGTGTAGCTTTGGGTGTATTTTGTGTAGGTGTTGATGTAGGTTTTGGATCTGTCTTTTGTTTCCTTTGTTTAGTATTAGTATGTCATCTACTTTTTTTTTTTTTTTTTTTCGCTGGCAGAGTTAAGGCCATAACTTCTGTTCCACTAAACCAGACTTAATATAATAGTGACATATATATATTTAAATTACGAATATTTACAATACACTAAAGATTCTGCAGCAATAACCATGAGTTATTATTATTATTATTGTTATCCAAATATTGAAACCCTATTTTACCTTTGGTATATTAGGGTTGTAGTTTGTTACATGTGAAATACATTATGTAGTGATAATACACAATTTTAAAGAATTAATAGTAGGTGTGAATCATAGCTACAATATAAATACACTAATTAAGAGACAGTAAACAATACTAAATACGTTATGCAATAATTACTTTCAGTTAAAACAAAATGAAATAAAATTAGAAATTATAATCGAAGGTGTAGAGAAATTGCAAGATTATTACATTAATTTGTGATCTTATACATAATTTTAAGCAATATTAATGAGATAATGCACAGAATTGGCGTAGTTACAAATAAAACACCTATTATATAGTTGGTTTGCGATAGTAAAGAAAAAAAAAAACAAAATTACTTATGGTTACAAACTATATACCTGTCATCAAATACTCAACAATAGTAAAATCTATAATACAAACATAGTTATTGTTGTTATTACTATTATTATGTCCCAAAGATAGACACCTTGTTTTACATAGTGCATTAGGATTTTATAACATCATTAATTTATATACAATTAACAGCTACAGTCTTGCGTGGATGTGGTGTATAAACTCTGTGAATTGTTTGTAACAACATTTTTTCTAAGAAAATGGTAAAGGGGTGTGGAGTAATTTAAATTGCAATCCGAGATATGATATCTTAAAAGTGTCTTTTCCTTTCGAACACTGGACAGTGAAAAATCAAATGTTCAACAGTCTGATTCTCTTTGCATATGCACAGAGATTCTTCTGCATGAGTTAAATTTTAACAACTAGTGTGTGAGATAAAGCGTATATGAAAAATATGAAGTCATTGTGAGCTAATATGATACAATTCAATCTACAGGCTGATCTGTTTGGGTATGGATAATATTAATTTATTATTATACAACTATTTTGATGGTATGAGAAATTTCTTACTCGTAATATTATCCTTAAAAGATGGGAGTTTCCATATATGGTAAAAATGAAAATCAACAAAGCGTAATGTGAAATGAAAATCGTAAGTGATTTAGATTGCTACACTGTGTTCTTTGGTATGCTAAATTTGAGAGTTCAAAGAGAATTTCGACGACGTAAGTATGGTGAGAGCAGTGTACCTAAATCGATTCCATAATGTTGTGGTATCGAACATTTGTAGAAACAGGTTCTGTGTTTAAAAACAACATGCAGGAGGTCGCAGGTAAAACCCAGTACGAGAAGCAATCTATTCCGTCTACCATTGTTAACTTGTCTTTTCTCTTAGTAAGTAAACACATCTCACTTAACGATATGTGTCAGAGGAAGAACATTGTTTGTATACATCTGAAGTCTGATTAGTGGAATATATAGCTAATGGGCGATATTTGCAATGGAGGGGGAAGGAACTGACACCCTACCCATTATCTCCAGGCCTAGTTGCCTCATAAGTAATATCATGTTATCACTTCTGGGGTTCAGACCTCTCATCGGACAGTTGACTAAACAACAACGATAAGAATGGACAGATGTTAGTTTCATTTTATAAGTAACAAATATTAATTAGTAATTAGTCTGTTAAGAATTTATGTAATTTTGACCTAAATGAAGTCACTGTCCAACAAGCCCTTCCTTTCGGCCTGTCACGCAGACGGTTTGAGTTCGAGTCCCGGTCTGAACTAGAGCTGGGGACGGAGCGAGTAGAACTGTTGAGTTACTCGGTTCTATCGGTTTATGTGCTTGGCAGCGGGGCACCGAAGTCACTCGGTTAACCGTAGCCGTTACCGGTCAGTTCAAACAGAGTTCACGTGTTTTACTTAATTCTAGCAGACAACAACGTAGGTACTGTTGTATTTAAATATTTTCTGCTGCAGGACAAATTATTTCCTTATCCCCAAGGCGGGCTGAAAGGCCTCTAGTATTGAAGAGGAGTTCATCCTATTATATGACCTGTCAAGTGGGCCTAATGAACGCTGAATCTGAACATAATACTGTAATAATAATAATAATAATAATAATAATAATAATAATAATAATAATAATAATAATAATAATATTATTATTATATTATATATTATACATTATCATTATAATATTAGAGTGTTTGATTAATATTAAAATATGTAAAAAAAAAAAGAAAGTGCAATACATTTTTAATCTATTTGTGTTTATTGGATTTGTGTTATCTCATCAGTCATAATTTGTATTTATTTCTACGAATTATGTTACCTAATTACTTTAATTTATCAATAATATTACTCTTCACCAAAGAGAACATGGTTGTATTGAAGGCTAGTAATGTTATAAAATAAATAAACATTATGTTCTTCAGTTTAAGATTCTACGTTTTATTGATTGTTTTATCCACTTTCCGTAACAGTAAATAATTCTGTGTGTTATTTTTAAGTGTTTTAGGCAGCGCTTCATGGATCCCGTTTCTTTCTATCTTCTTTTTTACTTAGCTGCAGCGTTTAACGTTCACCTCACATGTTAATTTATTAGCTGTTAGTATTATAAATTATTTTATCAATTTTATTTCGTCTGTCATATATAACAACACTGAAAGTTAAATAGGCCTTTCATACAAAATAACTCCGCAAATAGTTGTAATCTCGCAAATGAAATTTGCAACCGCCATTTTGAAATGAAGAGAAGCACTTTTTTTCTCGTTAATTGGCAAAGCGAAAGCGCTTTACTTCAACGCTTTTAAAACACGCTTGGTTTCACTTTCAAAATACGTTCTAAAATCGACTCAATGTATCTAAATTTTAAATCTGCCGCCACAAATTTGTACTCGGTACTGTACTCGGTTCAACCGAGTAATGACGTCACAGTAACTGCTCCGAACCGAACCGTCCGTCCCCAGCCCTAGTCTGAACTGTGTAAAATGCACAGGACACTTGCGGCGGACAAGATGGCAGTTGGGATTTTCTCGGGGCTCTCCCGTTTTCAAATAAAGGAATCAACATTCCGCCAACATTTCTCCTTTCCATCATCATTCCACAGTATTGCCCGAACGCCGGCTGGCGACTCATGGAGTTGTCTGTTCGAAACCTGGGTACGAAAATTAATGATGAAAACATTAAAACTAACGATGCTCATGGATATAATCTGTTAGATGAAGTGATAAGAAAGAGATGGTATCGCTTATCAGGCATAACCGCTCTTAACGAAACCTGTCCTCGTGAGAGAGTGAGCATGCGTATTGTGTAAATAGGCCTTGACTCAACGAATTTCTTTCAGCGCCCTCCAAGTCGATATTTCATACAAGAGTTACGAAAAACCACAGAAAGAGAGAGTTTTACACACTGCACACTGTATCCATTGCCCGTATTTCATACGATAATTTTACCATGCCTCGTATACCTGTGTGAAGAGGACAGACTCGGCGTAAATCATGTAGGACATTCCCACGTTCGGCCACAAAATAAATTAAACGCCTGAGGAGTTGAGCTCCACTCTGCAGCAAAAGAAGTAATGTCTTCGGCTACAAATCCACCACACTGGGGATCGAATACCGACAGGGAAGACGAGATTTATATTCTTTCCTCTGGATTCTGCATTTCCTGCGATCGGTACGACAAGCTAAATATATGAGCAGGAAGTCGTCACACTTTTAGAATACAGGTGTAATTTACTTACTCATTTACTTATCCATTCACTTATTTACTTATTTATTTATTTACTTATTTATTAACTTACTTATTTTCTTATTTATTTATTTACTTATTTATTTACATATTTGTTTACCTATTTATTTATTCATTTACCTACTTTTTTATTCATTTACCTACTTATTTATTCATTTACCTACTTTTTTATTTATTCATTTACCTACTTATTTATTTATTTATTTACCTACTTATTTATTTATTTACCTACTTATTTATTTATTTATTTACCTACTTATTTATTTATTTATTTATTTATTTATTTACCTACTTATTTATTTATTTATTTACCTACTTATTTATTTATTTATTTATTTATTTATTTACCTACTTATTTATTTATTTATTTATTTATTTACCTACTTATTTATTTATTTATTTATTAACCTACTTATTTATTTATTAACCTACTTATTTATTTATTAACCTACTTATTAATTTATTAACCTACTTATTTATTTATTAACCTACTTATTTATTTATTAACCTACTTATTTATTTATTAACCTACTTATTTATTTATTAACCTACTTATTTATTTATTAACCTACTTATTTATTTACATATTTATTTATTTACATATTTATTTATTTACCTACTTATTTATTTATTTACCTACTTATTTATTTATTTATTTATTTATTTATTTATTTATTTATTTACGTACTTATTTATTTATTTACTTATTTATTTATTTATTTACCTACTTATTTATTTATTTATTTATCTACTTATTTATTTATTTATTCATTTACCTACTTATTTATTTATTTATTCATTTACCTACTTATTTATTTATTTATTCATTTACCTACTTATTTATTTATTTATTTACCTACTTATTTATTTATTTATTTACCTACTTATTTATTTACCTACTTATTTATTTATCTACTTATTTATTTATCTACTTATTTATTTATTTATTAACATACTTATTTATTTATTTACCTACTTATTTATTTATTTACCTACTTATTTATTTATTTACCTACTTATTTATTTATTTACCTACTTATTTATTTATTAACCTACTTATTTATTTATTTACCTACTTATTTATTTATTAACCTACTTATTTATTTATTAACCTACTTATTTATTTATTTACCTACTTATTTATTTATTTACCTACTTATTTATTTATTTACCTATTTATTTATTTACCTACTTATTTATTTATTTACCTATTTATTTATTTATTTACCTACTTATTTATTTATTTATTTACTTATTTATTTATTTATTTATTTACTTATTTATTTATTTACTTATTGATTTACTTATTGATTTACTTACTTACTTATTTACTTACTTATTTACTTACTTATTTGCTTACTTATTTACTTACTTATTTACTTACTTATTTACTTACTTATGTACTTATTTATTTATTTATTTCCTAATATTTAATATGCTGTACAACTGCCTGGGGCCTATAACAGTTCAGCACAAGATAAAAGTTGGCACAAGATTTACAGTGAACAAGGAATAACAAAACAGTGCATACAAATAATTATTAAAATTAGTACAATGAGGTAATTAAAATAATGGCAATTAAATAAAATGAATTACACATGAATTAATAAAATCATATAAATTTAAGACTGGAAGACTACCGATTAGCCCCTCACAATTCTCCACTCAGTATTTTAAAAGACTGTGCAACGACGCTATATCAACTACATGCTATCTAGTGTCGAAGTTGATAGCGAGATGAGGCTGAAAATTCGCACATGGATCACCTCACCACACATTTCGGGAGGGAAAACCGAATCAGCTCAAACTGGATTCGAATACAGCCCTGGATCAAGAGATCAGCTCCTTATCCCTAAGATATGCCGATATTCTGTCTTTTAATGGACAACCTGGGGTTGCAAATACCAAAGTTGTGAATTTATTCTATGTCAATAAAATTAATAAAGGAATTTTCATGTTACGAATCCTCAAACAAACATTATGTTACAATTCTTTACTTACAGTTTATTATGCCCATATTCACAGTCACTTAAGTTACGGGACGGTTTTGTGGGGCAACCATACTTCGGTTTCTAAGTTGTTTATCCTTCAGAAGAGAGCAGTGAGAATTATTTGTGGTGTCTCTTCTAGAACTCATTGTAAACCACTTTTTGTATAACTAGGAATACTTACGTTGCCGTCCATGTTTGTTCTCGATTGCCTTCTGTATGTTAAGCGTAATGTGCATAATCTTCCTACTTGTTCATCCATTCATAATTATTCTACCCGTTTCAGACTTGACATATTTTTCACCAAGTACAAATATAGTACTACAAGCAATAGTTTTATTTCCATATCTTATAAACTTTATAATTCCTTACCATTGCATATAAGAAACACGTCATATTTTACTTTCAGAAGGATGGCAAATCCAATCTACAGTGTCAATGATTTTAGCAATATCACGTTTTAGATACTATTTGTTTTAACCTCATGTAATTTGGCAAATCTGTACATTTTAACCTGATTTTATACTATTTCTTTTAAAACTTTTAACCTGTTTTTGTGATTATCTGGTGATTGTATATTTATCTTTTTTATTCTTACATTTATTCATATTGTAGTAGCCATGTATTATATTTATCTACTCTGACGTCTATGGCTTTAAATCGCTGAATGACATTAAATTCATCTGTCTGTCTGTCTGCCTGCCTGCCTACCTTATCTATCTTATCTATTTATGTTATCTATCTATCTTATCTATGTTATCTATCTATCTATGTTATCTTATCTATCTATCTATGTTATCTTATCTATCTATCTATGTTATCTTTATCTATCTATGTTATCTATCTATCTATGTTATCTATCTATCTATCTATGTTATCTATCTATCTATGTTTATCTATCTATCTATGATATCTTATCTATGTTATCTTATCTATCTATGTTATCTTTCTATCTATCTATCTTATCTATGTTATCTATCTAATCTATGTTATCTATCTATCTTATCTATGTTATCTATCTATCTTATCTATGTTATCTATCTATCTTATCTATGTTATCTATCTATCTTATCTATGTTATCTATCTATCTATGTATGTTATCTATCTACCTTATCTATGTTATCTATCTATCTTATCTATGTTATCTATCTATCTTATCTATGTTATCTATCTTACCTATGTTATCTATCTAATCTATGTTATCTATCTATCTTATCTATGTTATCTATCTTACCTATGTTATCTATCTATCTATGTATGTTATCTATCTATCTTATCTATGTTATCTATCTAATCTATGTTATCTATCTATCTTATCTATGTTATCTATCTAATCTATGTTATCTATCTATCTTATCTATGTTATCTATCTATCTTATCTATGTTATCTATCTATCTTATCTATGTTATCTATCTAATCTATGTTATCTATCTATCTTATCTATGTTATCTATCTATCTTATCTATGTTATCTATCTATCTTATCTATGTTATCTATCTATCTTATCTATGTTATCTATCTATCTATGTATGTTATCTATCTACCTTATCTATGTTATCTATCTATCTTATCTATGTTATCTATCTATCTTATCTATGTTATCTATCTAATCTATGTTATCTATCTATCTTATCTATGTTATCTATCTTACCTATGTTATCTATCTATCTATCTATGTATGTTATCTATCTATCTTATCTATGTTATCTATCTTATCTATGTTATCTATCTATCTTATCTATGTTATCTATCTAATCTATGTTATCTATCTATCTTATCTATGTTATCTATCTTACCTATGTTATCTATCTATCTATGTATGTTATCTATCCACCTTATCTATGTTATCTATCTTATCTATGTTATCTATCTATCTTATCTATGTTATCTATCTACCTTATCTATGTTATCTATCTTATCTATGTTATCTATCTATCTTATCTATGTTATCTATCTATCTTATCTATGTTATCTATCTATCTTATCTATGTTATCTATCTAATCTATGTTATCTATCTATCTTATCTATGTTATCTATCTTACCTATGTTATCTATCTATCTTATCTATGTTATCTATCTATCTTATCTATCTATCTATGTTATCTATGTTATCTATCTATGTTATCTATCTATCTACGTTATCTATCTATGTTATCTTAGCTATCTATCTATGTTATCTTATCTATCTATCTATCTATCTATCTATCTATCTATCTATCTATCTATCTATCTATCTATCTATCTATCTATCTATCTATCTATCTATCTATCTATCTATCTGCCTGCCTGCCTGCCTGCCTATCTATCTATCTATGAAAGCCTTCGAACGTTCAACATTTCGGCCTTTTTCACAACATTCGAGTTCCGACATTTTTACAACAGTTTCCACAAGTTCAGAAGTCCGTCCTTTTCAGGAGAACGCTCAAGTTGCAGCACTCACAACTTCCACTAGTTTAACAGTCACGCTAAGCCATTTCTTCCAAGTTTTCTCCGAACTCCTAGCCATTCAAATGTCCAGCTGAGTCTCAGTAATAACCAGGGAAAGGATTTATATGTAAATACATATTTACTTATAAAGTTAATATAATTTATATTTTGCATTATCTTTATGTTTCACAATGTGTAGGGTTGAAAAATCCTACTTTTATTTTCCATATTTTTCCATATTTTAGAGTTTAGTACATATTTTCGTTAATTTCCATATATTTTCCATATTTCATATAAAACAGTCCATATTATATTAGGTTTAACAATAAAACAAAACAAAATTCCATTAACTTTTAAAATACATTTCAACAATAGAGATTTAAACACATGTTCAGTAATCCCTTTAACATCAGAGTTATTTGAAAATTAGCAGTCCTATCAACAATGGGAAAGTAAGTTACAAAACTGTATTAATTTAATTTAAAATTTTTAACAGACTTCAGTTGTGCAGCTCAACAGTTAAATGCCAGTCAGAGTACACATAGGTTCAGTTTTGTAAATCATACTATAAAGACGGTAAATATGCCAAAAGTACGTCATTCAGTCAATTTAAAATCAAAACTAACAAGTTACATTTCAGAATTTAAAGAAGATGGTTTATCAACTGACAATAAAATATTATTTTGTAATTTGTGTCAGTGTGCAGTATCATCTACACAAAAGTTCCTGGTGCAACAACACATTACAACTAGTAAACATCAGGCCAACAAACAACTAAATTCCAAGCAGAGACAATTGTTTTTAACACAACCAACAACATCGAATGTAAGATCTGAGTTTAACATCGACCTGTGCCGTTCTCTCATCTCTGCTGATATTCCTCTCTACAAACTAAAGAATAAGGTCTTCAGGGAATTCCTTGAAAAATATACTCAACATACAATCCCGGATGAGTCAACACTTAGGAAGACGTATGCTCCATCCATCTACGATGAGACAATACAGAAGATAAGAGATGAAATTAAAGATAGTTCAATTTGGGTTTCCATTGATGAGACTCCCGACAAAGAAGGTAGACTTGTTGGTAATGTAGTTATCGGTTTGTTAAGTGAACAATATTCTGAACGAATTCTTTTACATTGTGATGTTCTAGAAAAGTGCAATAACAAAACTATAGTTAAACTGTTCAACGAAGCTATGGGTATCCTGTGGCCAAAGGGTATTATGTACGATAATGTGTTATTCTTTATTAGCGATGCTGCCCTTATATGGTCAAAGCTGGACAAGCATTATCTGTTGTATATCCTAAATTGACTCATTTTACTTGTGTGGCGCATGCATTTCATCGTGTGGCAGAAGTGGTCAGAGACAATTTCCCTAAAGTAGATTTGTTGATTTCATCAGTGAAAAAGTATTTCTCAAAGCTCCCAGTAGAGTTAACGTGTTGAAAGAAATGTACCCTGAAATTCCATTGCCACCAAAGCCAATTTTAACTAGATGGGGTACATGGCTAGAAGCAGTTGAATATTATGCCGAACATATAGACTCTATTAACAATGTTCTCCTTGCATTGGACTCTGAAGATGCAGTCTCAATTGATACTGCGAAAACAGTTACCTGTGACATAAGTGTGAAGAATGACTTAGCTCACATTCAGCATACATTTTCATGCATCATAAAAACGCTCAAAAGTCTCCAAAATAGGCACCTTTCACTATCTGAAAGTTTTGAAATTATAAATAGTACTGTGGAACAACTGAATCGTGGTAGAGGTAAAGTTGCAGATGCAGTAAGAGCTAAGGTGGACACTGTACTTTCAAAAACCCTGGATATGAAGAACTACAAAAGGTTGTTGCTGTGATGAGTGGTGAATCAACAGTGAAGATTAACTTGGACTTATCCCCAGCAGACATTGTGAAATTGAATTATGTACCAGTTACTTCTTGTGACGTCGAACGCTCTTTTAGTCAGTATAAATCTATCCTCAGAGACAATAGAAGAAGATTCACTTTTCAGCACTTGAAAGAAATGTTTGTAACCTATTGTTATGGTAACAGACAATAAAAATTGTGTTTTGTTGAAACTACATTGGAAGATAAGGTACGTCCATTATATTTTTTGTTTAGTTTGATTAAAATGTACCAATATTTAACGTACATAGTCATTTTTTTATAATTTTAAGTCCATATTTAATTCCATATTTTGGTAAAAATCCATATTTAATTCCATATTTTGGTAAAAATAACTACATATATATTTACATATTTCATATATTTTTAGTCCATATAAATCCGTTCCCTGGTAATAACTTAACGTGCTATATCTGAATACAAACAATTCAGGAGAAGGCTACGTAAGACTAGCATCACTTGTTGTCTCTCAAAATGGGAAGTAGTAATACACAGCATGTTGCAATGTTACAAGTCTGCTTCCTACATCAGAGTTTGCAGATCTGCATACAAGGAAAACATCCACGCAAACAGGCAAATTTTGTTAAACAAACAGAAACAAGAAGAGAGAGTTGCGCTTATCAGATGCGGATTTCACATGCAACAGAATTATTGTGCAAACATTACTCTGTTGTACAGCACATAAACCACAGGTTATCCTACGGGACTTCTTGGCCTCGAAGTTAAATGAAACTGACTCATATCATGATTCTGCTACCGTCAATTGATAACAGTTTACATTACTAAGACATCCGTGAAGATCACCAGGAAATATCCTTGGTACTCATTTCTGATACAGTCCACACCTGTAGAATAAATGGTTAGCGCGTCTAGCCGCGAAACCAGGTGGCCCGGGTTCGATTCCCGGTTGGGGCAAGTTACCTGGTTGAGGTTTTTTCCGGGGTTTTCCTCAACCCAATATGAGCAAATGCTGGGTAATTTTCGGTGTTGGACCCCGGACTCATGTCACCGGCATTATCACCTTCATCTCATTCAGACGCTAAATAACCTAAGATGTTGATAAAGCGTCGTAAAATAACCTACTAAATTAAACATTTCTAGTACAGACTGAGTCAGGGTTGCCATACGTACGACTATAGTCGTACACTTACGACTATTTTGATTAATTGTACGAGGTACGACCGAACTCTAAGTCGTACGCAATTTTGTACGACTATTTTACTGAAGGGACAAAATTATTTTGGAACTCACAATGTCGGACTATAATTTTAAAAAAAGTTAATTTGCCCCTTTTCTAGACAACTTTTCTTCATTCAGTATGTCATTGACTAATATCCCTGATCACAGACACATTGTACAGGGACATCATTTTATTTTTACTAACATTTTTAATATTAACCTGGCTATACCTTTAGAGAACCGGAAACACCGTTCGCTAACCCCTTCCACGACTGGAGTTCGGTGATACAGGCGTAAAACACAAACAAATCACTTTACTAGGTATAAGAGGGAAGAAAAGTACTTCATCCATTTACGTAAACTAGGAAATATCGCGATTTTGAGTTCGATAATTTTCATTAGGTTTTTGTTTAATCAAAATGCAATACTGTATTAACAATAAGTGTTTTTACTCACGAACTGAGCTGTCCATGCGAACGTATTCATTATGCAGTGTATATTATACTATCTACAGCACATTAGCGTACAATTTAGAGAATGAAGTTAAATTGAAAAATAATCTTAATATGGATATTTAAACACCTATTTGAAAATGGTGGCCGTTCATTTTGATACAGGCTTCAGTTCTTTTGTCCATATTATCGCACTATAGACTATTGCATCTATTTCCAATTGTCAGTTTCGTCCTTCGTACTAATAACTCATGTTGAAATAATTCTGTACCTACTCTATAAAAGAGTACCTTACGTACTGTAAATTCAGTCTTCACTTCTGCCCGACCCGCACAGATAAAATTATTCAGACATGCTATCTACTGTCCGTCCAAGTGGTTATGTCGCAGGATCGTAGAAAGGGGGCAAATCACGTGACAGTTAATTACTCAACAAGGCCCTTTTATTTAAGTTATTTTAAACAGTTGTATAATATTAAGTATACGTCCAATTCCTAACAGAAATTATTGTTTTCAGAAAAGATCTAAGACAGCCCAGCCACTAGCCCTTACAGAGGGGCGAGCAGAAGCAAGTGGTGGAAAATCGGGATGCGACGTAGGCAAACGGACGACAGTACCTGTGCGAAAATATGATTCAATATTGAAAGCTCTTTCGTCACTGGAAAACGTGAACATATTTCTGGAACATACTGTACTATACTCACTAACTCACTGCGGTCTTGGTTCTGTGTGCAGATCAGTTGGAACGTCACTAGTAGAAGGGGTGGGAGTTAAGTACATTCAAAAACTCAGGTACAATAAAAATTGAAGTAAAAATAAAATGATGTCCCTGTATAAGCTTTCATATATGCTCTAAAGGGATAGAAGATGCTTTGAAAACCAATATGGTAACTACACTTGCAATGCAAATCATAAATTCGTCATCTTGAGCTCCAGGTTTCGTGTACGGTGCGCTTATATCAAAGTAACACGAGTTCAGAGATCTGCTAACTTCATTGTATGTTCAGCAATGGAAGTATTTTTTATGAATGCCCTTGGACAATACACTATGAATGAATGAAAATAAATTTATAGGCCTGCGAACCATTATGTTTTAGTATTATGTGAAATATATTTGTGCGCAATATCCATAAAATAGTAAAATGACGACAATACGACAATTTTATGTTAAAGTAAGACATTTTTCATAAGTTGGTACGACGATTGCGTTTCATTTATCTGGCAACCCTGGACTGAGTATACCTCACGGCCATAGAGCGGCCGGGAGAATTAAAAAAAAAGACAAAATCTATGACCTCATCGGGAACCGAACCCCTGGCATTCCAGATTTGCAGTGTTGTACCTGAATTACGACGCTATCGTGCACCTCAAAGGACTATAAAGGGAACAAAAATATAAATTACTTACTTACTTACTTACTTACTTACTGGCTTTTAAGGAACCCGGAGGTTCATTGCCGCCCTCACATAAGCCCCCCATTGGTCCCTATCCTGAACAAAATTGGTCCCTATCCATTCTCTATCATCATATCCCACCTCCCTCAAATCCATTTTAATATTATCTTCCCATCTACGTCTCGGCCTCCCTAAAGATCTTTTTCCTCCGGCCTCCCAACTAACACTTTATATGCATTTCTGGATTCGCCCATACGAGCTACATGCCCTGCCCATCTCAAACGTCTGGATTTAATGTTCCTAATTATGTCAGGTGAAGAATACAATGCGTGCAGTTCTGTGTTGTGTAACTTTCTCCATTCTCCTGTAACTTCATCCCTCTTTAATTTAATTTATTGGGTTATTTTACGACGCTGAAATGAGTCGGTGAAATGACTCCGGGGTCCAGCACCGAAAGTTACCCACCATTTGCTCGTATTGGGTTGAGGGAAAACCCCGGAAAAAACCTCAACCAAGTAACTTGCCCCGACCGGGATTCGAACCCGGGCCACCTGGTTTCGCGGCCAGACGCGCTGACCGTTACTCCACTTATCCCTCTTAGCCCCAAATATTTTCCTAAGAATCTTATTCTCAAACACCCGTAGTCTCTGTTCCTCTCTCAAAGTGAGAGTCCAAGTTTCACAACCATACAGAGCAACCGGTAATATAACTGTTTTATAAATTCTAACTTTCAGATTTTTCGACAGCAGACTGGATGATAAGAGCTTCTCAACCGAATAATAACACGCATTTCTCATATTTATTCTGCGTTTAATTTCCTCCCGAGTGTCATTTATATTTGTTACTGTTGCTCCAAGATATTTGAATTTTTCCACCTCTTCGAAGGATAAATCTCCAATTTTTATATTTCCATTTCGTACAATATTCTGGTCACGAGACATAATCATATACTTTGTCTTTTCACGATTTACTTCCAAACCTATCTCTTTACTTGCTTCAAGTAAAATTCCCGTGTTTTCCCTAATCGTTTGTGGATTTTCTCCTAATATTTTTCTCCTAATTATTTAGTAACATAAATTACTAAGGAAAGAAATATTACTTTACAGAAAAAAATACAAGAATACTCGTACACTAGCAATTCTGTCATATAAAAAGAATATTAGGTCTATAGGATATCAAGATATATTATAATTTTGAAAATATAAGAAAAAAGTAACGAACGTTGATAGTGAAATCAGACAAGTAGAAGAAAAAAATTTGTCACATTTCTCATAACATAAAAATTCATGACCCCAATGGGAATCGAACCCGCGAACTTCCGACTTTCAGCCTTAACCGCGACGCGACCCGTTTATATCATATACATGTCAAATATCCACTCACACACGTAGATGTAAATATTTTTGGTTTAACTAGAATTTAACTTATGGAAATAATAATAATTTTTAAATTAGTTTCAGATCATTTTATTTCTGATCTAAATAATATAGTTAGGAACCAATGGTGAAATGATTACAAGAGGTTAGAATTAACGTTTTTCATTGCTGATAATGAAAAAGGAAATCTTAACGTGCCGAAGATAGAATCTTAGTCTTCAAATGAACTAAAAATGTGGTGAGAAAGGATTCCTACAGTAATACACCGTTAATCCGGACTAAATGGGGGACAAGTTGTCAGAATTAAAGAAAGGACTAAAAATAATCTAACAAGCAAACATTCTGATGGAGGCGGGTAAAAAAGTAAAATTATATTCTTCCAACATGTTAGTAATGTCAAAAGAAGTGCTTACAGTACACAAATTTTGGCAACTCGACCGCAATTACGAGGCCTTCCAGAAAATAATTTTCCCTGGGGCTGTTCAGCAGAAAAAAAGCACTGGTAACTTCTATGTAATGTCGGACATCAGTGATGTAGATAGGACGATGTTAACACGCAATCGAAAAAAAAAGCAAGCAGTAATTTGAGTGGCATTAGAAAAAGAACAAAGTTATGTATCGAAAATCCCAATCTATCTACGATGGATGTCCGATAAAAGATTTTTTTACCGTTTTTGAAAATCACCTATTTAAATTATTGTGAAGTCTGCGCTTGGTGGTTGCACAGAGTTTCTCTATACGTGACTTTATGGATGACAATCCAACACGTAAATCACCTTCAAGGTACAGCAATCTGTTCCTTTGTTTAGATTTCGCTATTTTCATGGTAGAAAATTCTGCTTCACACAATTATGACGTTGAAAACGGCAGGTATAAATATTTTATTCGGCACCATCAACAGATTTGAAAAAACATTTTCGCATATAAGACACTCGGGATTTTGTTTATATTCATCGCCACGCCACGCAAAACCATATTTTAAGTATTCATCATTATATTTACGAAACGCAGTACGTTTTTGTGAACCCTGAAGGGAATTTTCGCTCACATTACCAAATATACACAAACTCTAGGAATAATAAACAATACATTAAAGGCTAAATTAGGACAAAAATCTACAAGAATAAAAATGTATAATATACTAGCATTACCCTCCCTTTTATACGGAAGCGAGATTTGGACATTAAAGAAAAAAGACATGAACAGAATCAAAGCAACAGAAATGAAATTTTTCAGGAGGACAGCAGGATATACTCTTTTAGACCGAAAAAGGAATGAAGAAATTTTAGAATAATTAGAAGTAGAGTCAGTAGAAGAAAAAATCAGCAGATACAAATTAAATTGGCTAGATCATGTAAGAAGAATGGAAAATTCAAGAATCCCAAAAATTATGATGCAATATAAACCTAGAGGACATCGTCGACCAGGAAGACCTTTTAGAAGACTGCTAGATGGGGCCGAAACAGGTCTACAGAGGCCTAATTCGTGAAGGATGATGATGATGATGATTATTTGAATTAGCACTGCTGTCACCTAACCCAGAACTTGACTCACATTGTCTTTTTCGAATTAAAAATTTGTCCATGACTATTACCCTTTTACTACGTCACACTACTTTTGACCAATAAAACGGTACGAAAGGACGTCTTTCAACCAATCATGGCTGCTTATCGCACAATTTTATCGCGTCCCTAGCATTTGCTTAATTTTATCGCGTCCCTAGCATTTGTTTATTTTTATCACTACCCTAGCATTTGTTTCTTTGTTTGCCAACATTTCAAACTGCACTGGTCTGGACGTCAAAAAACAGAAAATTACAAACCACTCCAGTCGATGCACAGCACTTTCAAATATGACTCGCATTGGCATTCAAGAACAAGAATTAATAAAGATCACTGGTCATATATGAAGAGCACCATTCGGAAATCCTGAATAAGTTGAGGGATACACCATGTACTTCAGAGAGTTCATTTCTTTTACGCACACGTCCAATATAACATTAACTGAACCACCAACCACTAAAACATTCAAATTTGAAAATTGTACCTACTTTCAATAATTGTTTCTTTTAAAATTATTACTGTTTATTTTTTTATTTCATCATCGTTAATTAAAACGTTTCTTGTTTATTTCATCATCCCTAATTAAAACTTTTTAACACTCGTTTATATTATTTAGGTTATGTTATAGCTTCTGCTATATGATATTATGAATAGTCACGTATCAGAGATTGTTTAATACTAAGATTTATTGAAAATCATCTGTCAAGTGACGTTGATTACTGGGATCGGGATAATTGAAGTGGAATACAACTGTTTTAATAAAAATGAAACTGAATCAACAAATCCTTCTTGACCAGTTACCGTCCACAGAGTTCAATGAAGATTCCATAGTTGGCACAACTGATAAGAAAACAACTATTCATAACACACTACTGTCATCTACTAGCGTAATATTTATAATGTTGAGATGGTACAAATTTGAAGACAGTTTTGTATTTTCGTAAGTCAATATTTTATTGTATTGGAGTTCTTCGTTACTTCTAATCTTTATATAAGTTCTTCTAATTGTGTAATAGTCAATTAAATCCCACTCGAGTTTTGATTTATCGATAAAATCAAAACCTCTAGTGAGATTACTGTTGATAAAATCTAAATAAAGCATTTTTGATAAAAAAAATAGTCGCAAAATCACCTGTTCACACGTATATACTGAAACTGACCAATATGTTCTGATGATTCTAAACTCTGTGTATTACTAAGTTGGAAGAATAAACGAATTACTAAGCATTGTTGCAGGTGTTCGCGTTTCATTGGTATAAAGTCTGTTTCTAAATAAAATGTACCATATCAAAGACTGCGTTGTAAATAAAAAAAAAAGTGTTGTAAAGGGACTTTCTGGATGGTATAAAATTCATTTTTCAATTTCAAAATTTCGCGACACAACGGTTGGGAATCCCTGCACTAGACCACTTTTATCATTTGAATCACAATTTAGGGCTATAGTTTTAGTGAAATACTACATTTTTAATGAAGGTTAACTACTGTAAGTTAATAAAGACGTAATATTGGTGTTCTAATGTCATTCTAAAATTGCTTACCGTCCTTAAGTTCTCAGAGTGTCCATTACGTAATTTTTTTTAAAATTAGTTTGACCTTTCGCATAGATTTCACCCGTTCAATTAAAACAACAGAAACTGAATCTCACAGCACCTTGATGTCGTAATCGCGCGATTGTTTTGTCTTTATCCACAGACTTCCATTCACTTGTAACGCAAATAAGGAAGTATCCCATTAAGCACCATTATTCTTGCCCGTGGTACAAGGTTATGTATTCTTCCTAAGCAGATATCGTATCGTTGTAACTGACGGCAGCAATGTCGGGACAGAAATTGAAAGAATGCATCTCATTTTCCACTCCAGTGACTAGCACTGACAAGAGTTTCTCATACGTAACAACTTCATCGGTTAAAAAGTAGGTCAGATGAAAACAAAAAAGAAATTATTTTGCCTTATTGTTAAATATAGAAGCTTAGTGAAGCAGCCTTCATTCAAGGAGGACTTGACATGCATTTGTAGTCAAGTTATTAATCGTTATCCGTTGCCATGACTACCTGGGCCATGTTCAATCATAGAGCTCTCGATTAATGAAAAGTTCTCCTATATACATCTGTGGTACGCCGCTCCGTTATACTGGAAGAATTAAAGATGAACCTATCTTGAAGTGCAGACATCCATGCTGCGTTTAGGTAAAGGGAGATGTCATAAAAATGAGTTTTGAAATAAATGGAAATTAAACTTCGGACCCTCATTGCAAATAATTCTCTACACAAATAAAACACATCAAATGCTAGTATTATTTTGTTTTTTGCACACCCACTTGTATAATTTAACTTGTGTGTTCAGGAGAACAAAATTTCATCTATACAAAAAAAAGACTTACCGCCCTTTACCCGAACATCACAGTGGAAACATGTGGACAGATGGACCCCAATATAATGCCAAAACCCATCCTATTCTTTAACCCCAAAACCCTATAACAGGCTACTGAGACCTAACAATCATGGCTTATGATGATAAATACGAGGCGTGTCCAGAAAGTAAGTTTCCCCGAGACCGTTTACAGAAAGAAAACACAATTTTATGGAAAGATTTTTGGAACAGATACAGCAATTATTGAATTATTTTTCAATGTGTTCCCCACTGGAATTCAGACATTTGTCACACCGTGGGATCAACTTTTATATCCCTGTGTCGTATAAGTCTGTCGCCTGGGATTCAAACCAGTGTATGACAACTGTCAGCACCTCTCTGTCGCTATAAAAACGGACAGAAATTTATTGAGATGTAAGAAACGATGGTAACCGCTCGGCCACATAAAGTTCGGTCGGCAACAGATCTTCTGCAGGAGTTCCGAGGGAAGGTGTTTCAACACCCATCCTACAGCCCGGATTCTCTCCCAGCGATTACTTGTTTTTTTACCATGTTGTGATCACTTGTGTTGGTTCTTCTGTGCTGGAAGCTGAAGGACTTAAACGGAAGTAGCAATGAAAGTATTGAAACTTACAGTACCGGTAGGATATATATAAAACATCATCAACAGAATTTGGAGTAATTTCAACGATCTTTTGATTTTTCACAGCAATATAAAGCTTCAAAATGCAGGTTTATCAAAACTTTAAATTTTGGGTTGTTTTCTTTTTGAACTGGTCCGTCGATTTTTGTATTTCATGAGAGGTACAGTGGAAGCTCTTAAGTTCGACAGAAATCAAGTTCGACTGTTTAAGTAGGAGAATTAGACACGCCCCTATAAGGGCACTAAGAAATGGGTTTGCCATTTGAATGGGAATTGGTCCTGTGTCTTGTAATGATACTTTTGTTACAGTAAAACAGAATATTTTATTGATTAGGACATCCATATTGATCACTGATTTTACATTAATGAACTCTTCTTTTTCTACTTGGGAATTGTGCCGTTTGTTAGACGGAACTGTCGAAACCCACTGTGGTACTAGAAGCGCTTACACAAGTCTCGGGGCGGGCAGGAAATGCAAGTACAGTACTATATTCGTTGATGGATAACCAATAAGAATTTGTATTCATTTCACCTGCCACACCCACTACCCTTATTGGACTGAACTTTCAATTCTGTTCTGTCGAATTTAGGAGAGTCCACTGTACGTTGTTTTATTTATCACTATAGTCTACACAACAAAAATAATTACAGAGAACATAGTCCGCTTTTATTTAGAGTAAATCACCAATGTAAGGCAATGATATAAATTAATAATGATTCGTTAATTTTTATTACAATCAGGAAATATCATACGCATCATTAATGGAAAAAATGGATCGTACTTTGAACATACTGAATATAAACAAAAGCAGTAAGCATATTTTTTTAAGAAATATTTGTACACAAACACAGCTAAAGACAAACATACGACACGCCCAAAATCACATAAAAATTTTGTTCATTCATTTTTTTTTTTCACAATCAAAATACTATCAGTCTTACTAATAAACCGTATATAGTTTTTTTACGAGACTTATGCAGAGTTGAGACAGAATACTTTACTAATAAACCATGCATAAGCTATGGATGTATAAACAGTCTGTAACTATACAATAGAAATTGCTTTGCAGTAGTTATATAAATAATTTCGAGGGAAAAATTGTTCCGGAGCCGGGTATCGAACCCGGGACCTTTGGTTTAACGTACCAACGCTCTACCACTGAGCTACTCGGGAACTCTAACCGACACCGATCCAATTTTTCCCTCGAAATTATTCAAATCAACTTTACAGGGAGTTATACCTGAAATCTTGATTTGCATAATACACGTCACTGTTCGTTAACAGAAAACCACAATTTAAGTCACACGGAGTTAGTGTGCACTCGAAGTTGGTTGCTTGACGGTTGTCAGCCCATTTTGAGGTCTGTGGATATAGAGGGAAAAATTGGATCGGTGTCGGTTAGAGTTCCCGAGTAGCTCAGTGGTAGAGCGTTGGTACGTTAAACCAAAGGTCCCGGGTTCGATACCCGGCTCCGGAACAATTTTTCCCTCGAAATTATTCAAATCAACTTTACAGGGAGTTATACCTGAAATCTTGATTTGCAGTAGTTATATACACGAAACCCCTTATTTAAGCATTGTATATAGAGAAAAATGGCCGCCCCTCTAACAGCTGTTCGTATCGACTGTCATTTTATGATGATGGTTGCCTTGTAACCACAGAAGAACAAATGAAAGAGCACAAAATAATTAGAATAATATTGCTGTATCTTGTACTCTTTGACCAAAATATAGTGTGGTAATCGATTACAGCCTGTTGTACTATCGATACTTAACACGCCACACTAGAGCGCTCTACCGGATGCAATAGAGAACCTCAGATATTTTATTACCTTTCGTAATGAAGTAATGACGAAACTATGACGTAGCTGTGTAACAGTTGTACTGTTATACACGACGTATGTAGTGATTATTAGTAAGGAATTTACACACGACTTATAAACGAGCTACTCATTATATAAGACAGTTAAACGTCTGTATATGGGCTATTCCATTTCAAATCGACCGAAATATAGAGAAAATTGACCTTGCAATTTTTAAATACAATGAACATTTTTCTGTCTGTAGACAACTGTAATACAATGCTTTGTGCAAAGTTTGAGGCATCAGAACTTCATAGTTTTTAAATTAAAAATATTTTAATTTATCGTATTTTCATAAAATTAACAACTTTAAACTGTTGTGGCTCCGAAACCCTTTCATCCAATGATCAAAATCATGGTTTGTTTTGATGCTGAAAAGTTAAAGTTTATATTGACATGTAAACAGTTTTTCTTACATTTTATAGAAATGGAGAAATTTAGATTTTTCTTAATTAAGACACGTTTGAACACGAAAAAATATTTTTAAAATATATGGTTAGATTCCGCATTGAAAGTACAAATAAACACATAGTTTTTACTGGTGCAACGTTAATAAGAAAGTATTGAAAAATCAAATAAAGAAAATAAATAGTACGCGCGTGAACTAACCAGCTGACTGTGAGGCGGGAGCTAGCCTAGGCAAGCAAGGCCAGGAGACATAAACACGTGATGTTTCGTCTAGCAGCGCATAGCTGGGCTAGCTTTATCACAGGTTTTCATAAACACAGGAATAAAATGACGCCCAGCGCTTCTTATCTTCATCTCTCGGCCAGTGCGTGCTGTGTTGCGCCGTTCAAGTCTAGGCGTGTGAAAATAATTTATTTAATACCCTCGAAACTTATTGCCGTGACACTAAGCAAACAATGCCGAATCCCTCTTAATAATGCAAGGTTTTTTCTCAATATTTTTTTACATTTTTACAAATGGGCAAAAAGCCTAAAAGTAAGTAAAATCAGATTATCTGTCTCTCTGTATACAATAAAAACAAGGATTACTTCTTAACATAACCTACCAAATGTCAGCTTCAAAATGAGCTCTCGTTCAATGTTCTGCAGTAAATGGTTCCAGAGTTCTGAGCGCTGAAAGAGGCTTGTTTTTCTCAAATAGGCTAAATTTGTCGCTCAACAATACGAAAACCGTTTGACTTTCGATAGTATATTTTTGCAAATGCACTCTCCTCAGCACTTTGTATAAATAGGGAAAAAATTAGAGTATAAAAAATGCGAGGTTTTTTACTGATCGATTTCATATGGAATAGCCAACATAGAGTTTTTATTAGTAAGGCAGTATTTCTTTATACATCGTGTAATGACAAAGTAAAAACTGACTATGTTACAAGTTTCATTTGGACATAATATGCATATGTACATTTTCTGAGTTTATTTTATTACTGAGTTACGCCGTGAAGAACATTTTGAAAGTTTATGATATTAAACTTGACCTCCTTGCTATTTCTAAAAGCAGCTTCCCAGTTGCCTTCAACTGGTGCAGTTGGCAAGCATGGTTTTGGCAGGTTATTTCGACTCGCTTGGAATGTTCGTAGCGGTGTTTCTGAGGGAACAAAACATCAACTAGTGCTGCTGGAATGTCCATTATGCTGTAACTGTGCTTGTAGTTTTTTTTCAAGAAGCCAATAATGCAGCCATTTTCTTCTTCCTTCTTCTCTTGATTTCCTGGCAGCGATGTTTAAAGACGAGCTTCATCCGTTGCCTGGGAGACTCCGCCCGATCGTCACATTAACATTTTTTTGCAGTATGTTTGGATATGGTTTCCTGGACTGATAGTTGCATAGCAACCACAGAGTTACCCTACATTAAACGCAAATAAATATAAAACTAGGCCTATTTAAATGTGATCTTTGTGATGAC
Source organism: Periplaneta americana (assembly GCA_025594305.2). NCBI lineage: Eukaryota > Metazoa > Arthropoda > Insecta > Blattodea > Blattidae > Periplaneta > Periplaneta americana. Next base: position 6,165,857 of record JAJSOF020000037.1, on the reverse strand, counting down.
TAGAGACCGGATTTTAAAGGGAGTTCCTTTTTTTTTATTTCAACACGAAACATGAAATAATTAATTACGATGTTCAAAACTATCTTCCACCGACGAAATTATGTGATTATGACTCCCCTTTTTTCCTCTTTTTCCCCCTTTTTTTTAAAAACATCTTTTATTTTGGTCCTTTTTTGACAGAATATCGCAAACATTTAGATAATTTTCCTATATTTTTTCCGATAGACCTGTAACTTCCTGAGCAAGCGAAAATAAATATCCTTCTTCTTCCGACTCCAGTCATTGAAAAACTAATAAAGTGTGCTGATTTAGAGTTCAGGATAAAAATAAATTTTTCACCTCTGGTTTCAGTTGACGTTGAGCGGTCATTTTCTGTTTATAAAGACATTCTTCATTCAAAGAGACAGAATCATATTGAAACATATTGAAATGTTGAATGTGATCAAATACAACACTTTCCTTATGTTATGAAGCGATAAATATAAGCTTTTGTGTGCCATGTATATCCATGAATGTGCTGAAGTGTGTTTTCAATTAAAATAGTACCCATTTGAGGGAGTAATATAGTCCTTTAAATTAAAATAGTACCCATTTGAGGGAGTAATATAGTCCTTTCAATTAAAATAGTACCCATGAGGGAGTAATATAGTCCTTTAAATTAAAATAGTACCCTTTTGAGGGAGTAATATAGTCCTTTCAATTAAAATAGTACCCATGAGGGAGTAATATAGTCCTTTAAATTAAAATAGTACCCATTAAAATAGACCCATTTGAGGGAGTAATATAGTCCTTTCAATTAAAATAGTACCCATTTGAGGGAGTAATATAGTCCTTTCAATTAAAATAGAGGGAGTAATATAGTCCTTTCAATTAAAATAGTACCCATTTGAGGGAGTAATATAGTCCTTTCAATTAAAATAGTACCCATTTGAGGGAGTAATATAGTCCTTTCAATTAAAATAGTACCCATTTGAGGGAGTAATATAGTCCTTTCAATTAAAATAGTACCCATTTGAGGGAGTAATATAGTCCTTTCAATTAAAATAGTACCCATTTGAGGGAGTAATATAGTCCTTTCAATTAAAATAGTACCCATTTGAGGGAGTAATATAGTCCTTTCAATTAAAATAGTACCCATTTGAGGGAGTAATATAGTCCTTTCAATTAAAATAGTACCCATTTGAGGGAGTAATATAGTCCTTTCAATTAAAATAGTACCCATTTGAGGGAGTAATATAGTCCTTTCAATTAAAATAGTACCCATTTGAGGGAGTAATATAGTCCTTTCAATTAAAATAGTACCCATTTGAGGGAGTAATATAGTCCTTTCAATTAAAATAGTACCCATTTGAGGGAGTAATATAGTCCTTTCAATTAAAATAGTACCCATTTGAGGGAGTAATATAGTCCTTTCAATTAAAATAGTACCCATTTGAGGGAATATAGTCCTTTCAATTAAAATAGTACCCCATTTGAGGGAGTAATAAAATAGTCCTTTATAAATTAAAATAGTACCCATTTGAGGGAGTAATATAGTCCTTTCAATTAAAATAGTACCCATTTGAGGGAGTAATATAGTCCTTTCCTTAAAATAGTAAAAATATAGTAATTAAAATAGTACCCATTTGAGGGAGTAATATAGTCCTTTAAATTAAAATAGTACCCATTTGAGGGAGTAATATAGTCCTTTCAATTAAAATAGTACCCATTTGAGGGAGTAATATAGTCCTTTAAATTAAAATAGTACCCATTTGAGGGAGTAATATAGTCCTTTCAATTAAAATAGTACCCATTTGAGGGAGTAATATAGTCCTTTCAATTAAAATAGTACCCATTTGAGGGAATATAGTAATAAAATAGTCCTTTGAAATTAAAATAGTACCCATTTGAGGGAGTAATATAGTCCTTTCAATTAAAATAGTACCCATTTGAGGGAGTAATATAGTCCTTTCAATTAAAATAGTACCCATTTGAGGGAGTAATATAGTCCTTTCAATTAAAATAGTACCCATTTGAGGGAGTAATATAGTCCTTTCAATTAAAATAGTACCCATTTGAGGGAGTAATATAGTCCTTTCAATTAAAATAGTACCCATTTGAGGGAGTAATATAGTCCTTTCAATTAAAATAGTACCCATTTGAATTAAAATAGTACCCATTTGAGTCCTTTCAATTAAAATAGTACCCATTTGAGGGAGTAATATAGTCCTTTCAATTAAAATAGTACCCATTTGAGGGAGTAATATAGTCCTTTCAATTAAAATAGTACCCATTTGAGGGAGTAATATAGTCCTTTAAATTAAAATAGTACCCATTTGAGGGAGTAATATAGTCCTTTAAATTAAAATAGTACCCATTTGAGGGAGTAATACAGTCCTTTAAATTAAAATAGTACCCATTTGAGGGAGTAATATAGTCCTTTCAATTAAAATAGTACCCATTTGAGGGAGTAATATAGTCCTTTCAATTAAAATAGTACCCATTTGAGGGAGTAATATAGTCCTTTCAATTAAAATAGTACCCATTTGAGGGAGTAATATAGTCCTTTAAATTAAAATAGTACCCATTTGAGGGAGTAATATAGTCCTTTAAATTAAAATAGTACCCATTTGAGGGAGTAATATAGTCCTTTAAATTAAAATAGTACCCATTTGAGGGAGTAATATAGTCCTTTCAATTAAAATAGTACCCATTTGAGGGAGTAATATAGTCCTTTTTGAAGTACTTTTTTGACTATATCAAATACAACACTTTCCTTATGTCGTGAAGAGATGAATGTAAGATTGTATGTGCCATGTATATCCATGAATGTGCTGAAGTGTGTTTTGAGTAGTAATATTATAGTCCTTTTTGAAGTACTTTTTTGACTATATCAAATACAACACTTTCCTTATGTCGTGAAGAGATGAATGTAAGATTGTGTGTGCCATGTATATCCATGAATGTGCTGAAGTGTGTTTTGAGGAGTAATATAGTCCTTTTTGAAGTACTTTTTTGACTATATCAAATACAACACTTTCCTTATGTCGTGAAGAGATGAATGTAAGATTGTGTGTGCCATGTATATCCATGAATGTGCTGAAGTGTGTTTTGAGGAGTAATATAGTCCTTTTTGAAGTACTTTTTTGACTATATCAAATACAACACTTTCCTTATGTCGTGAAGAGATGAATGTAAGATTGTGTGTGCCATGTATATCCATGAATGTGCTGAAGTGTGTTTTGAGGAGTAATATAGTCCTTTTTCAAGTCCTTTTCTCTGGCTATAACTTTCCATTTTTTGTCCCTTTTCGATGAAAAATTTTCCCTTTAAAATCCGGTCTCTAGTGATGACCAATCAACCCAATGATACCTAATGGTAACTCCTAAAAATCTTGTTTTTCACCAACCATCTCGCTGACAATCTTAAAGTAATCCTGAAGAATTAGTTTCATTTTTCACAGCAAGACATAATAAAACGTAACTTTGTTTTTATGTAATTTGAAATTATATTGAAAAGCTAAAATTGAAATTTAATGTCGCTGTCGATCTGTTATGTATGTTTAATCCATTATGTTATACATTCTGGAAATGTTTAATGAATAGAACATTATTACAAACCTAAATCATACAAAATATTTTGGTGGTCCGTAAAAATGAATTATGAGTCTCATGGGGTCAGTGACACTCGAAAGGCTGGTAACCACCGCTCTAATAGACTTTTAAACTCGTATATTCTCCCTTGCAAGCTTTTATGTCGCGACCGCTTTATTTGTTTAAAAATACTAGGTTTATTTTAGAAGCCTGTGTACCTCTTTTTACCAAAGGGTTTTAAATTGCCTTTGGCGAACCATTTATCAGCCCGTCTTAATGTGATTTACAAAATTAACAGCTGTTACTAGATGAGAACTGGACGTATAATTGGAGAGCTGTAAACTAGACTGGAAACGTTGCGTCACCCAATACTTGCATTTAATCTTCTGGCCACACAACTTAATGACTACTACAAAGCAATCTGTAGATATATTTGGACGCATCGTTAATTTATTTAATGATGGGATCAAACTGTAGTACTAACTGTGTTGTGGCTTAAGGGTGAGCATTTCTAGCTACCATTTCGCGAACTCAGTTCGATTCTGATGTGGCTACTTCATTGTTCAGTAATCAAGTAAAGATTATGGCTCAAGAGATCAAGTGAACACATAGCTACAGTGTGTTTCATAATCCAGTACACATACTGGGAGGGACTATTTACCCCGATACGCGATGATCAAATCTTCTTCTTTTAGTTAATAATTTTTTTACTTGTTGTTTAACGACGCTGTTTCAATTATTTTATTATGTCTTTAAAAATTGCAAATAAATTTCCTTCTTATGTATTGGTTGTATTGTATTTATTTACATTCCATCATATTCGTACATCGCTTCACAGTTAAAATATGGAACATGTCAAAAGAAAAAAATGAATAAAGTCTTAATTATAGTCACAGTCTAGATGAAATATATACAGAAAAGTTTCACAATATAGTCTACTAGTACAACACAAAGTTTTAGTATCAATACTTAATACAAGACAGAAATATTCATGAAGCGTTGTTGAAAGTCATAAAATCACTTACAGAATAGAAGGCGTGAGAAATTAGGTACTTCTTTAATTTGGCCCTAAATAATCTTATGTTTTGAGTTTCATTTTTTATATCGATAGGGAGGCTATTAAACATTTTCACTGCCATATAACACACTCCTTTTTGATAGCGTATTACATTCCTCTTTGTTATATTCTACCTTACGTTTTCCGTATTAACCATTTGTACTAAATGACTTGCTTTTACTATATTCCAATGTATTTTACTTTCTTTTTTTCTAGTATTGTATAATTTTCATGTTGTTTAGTGTCAATTTTATTAAGCTATTATTATTATTATTATTATTATTATTATTATTATTATTATTATTTAATATGTTAGTATTCCGTTCTTTAATTTTTTGTTAAATTTTAACTGCTCGTATACTTTGTGACCTGGTAGAGTGTAAGAGAAGGCCCTATGGCCTTAACTCTGCCAGTATAAATAAAGAATTATTATTATTATTATTATTATTATTATTATTATTATTATTATTATTATTATTATTATTATTATTGTTATCATTATTATAGACTTGCCGATGGAATGTGAAAGTCATTTTTGACGCATATTTATGTTATGAACTGTTGAACTAGTTACAAAGTTTTCACGATTACAAACGAGGAAGATTATTAATGAAAATATACTGACAAGCCATGGGCATTATTAGTAGTTTTTTAAATAGTCCTACACGATTCCCTAGATTTGGCACCTACTATTATTCTAATTACTCTTTTTTTGTAGTAGGAATATAGCTACTGTTACTATCCGTAGAATTTCCCCAGAATATTATTCCAAAACTCATTACCTACTGGTAGTATGCAAAGTATATTGTTTTTAAGATATTGATATTTACTATCTCTTTCATAGATCTAATAGCAAAACAAGCTGAATTTAGTTTGGGGGTAATTTCTTTAATATGATTTTTCCAATTTAACCCGTTATCGATTTGTAACCCAAGATGTATGTTTTTAATCTGGGAAGAAGTTCTTTTAACAGACTTGTCTCTGATTGGTTGAGGAACAAACCTTTTTGTTATAGGAATGAGTTTTCAATGCTAATGTTGTCCAGTGTTTTCGCTGTGCTTTTAAAGTATTTTATGCCTTCTGCTTGTTTACTTTATAATTCTGATTATAGCCTATGTGTCCCAATATTGACCATGTCGATTGCACATATTTGTGTTAACTGATTGTAAATTCAATAAATTCAATTAAATTGTTTAACAGTATTTTCACACTAGTCATTTCATTAAAAACTGTAGTTTTAGTTGCATTAAAACGTGATTAATTACATAATTATATAACTGAATATTCCATATAAGTAGAATAGAACCTACTAGAATTCCAAGTATTTTTTAAAACTACATATCGAAGGTAAAAAAAAGAACAGGACAAGCTAAAGACATTGAGTAGACTAGATATAGATTGCTAGAGGCAGAAAACTCTAGGGATTGATAATAATGATGAAAAACCGCTAGGAGAAGACTAGACATTCGTTTCTTAAATTAAAACAATATTGTTCAAAGTGTACTCCATTTACCAGCAAACAAAGTTTGCAGCGGTGCACCATGAATTGTCCCACTATTCCCAACATCCTTAAGTATCACTAGTTGTTTATGCTGCTGGTATGATAGGTCTCATAAAAAAGTCAAAGCACGTAAGATCTGGTGATCTTGATGGCCAAGAAATTGGTCCAGCACGACCAATCCATCGGTTGGGAAAATGGCATTCAGAAAATGACGAACATTAATGTGATGGACTACCATCGTGTTAGTACCGCATGCTTCGTCTAACCGCCAAAGGCATAGCCTAAACAAGGGAGAAGCGTTTCTTGTAGAACGTGAAGGTAAATGTCATCGTCCAGGTGCGGTGGTACAGGGAAATTGTACCGACCGCTGATACAGACACAAGATCGCCAAATGACTGCTGATTGTCATAATGCCTAGCCTAAGTATTGATTTGGTTGCTTACTTTCGGACAGTACGCTGAAAATTTAGTCGTCGCATCGCGGGATATCGAGTCACCGGCCTTATAGTGCCTGAGAAAGTACTTTCCTTGTACTTTCCTTGATCTCCCCAGCTACCCCTACCATTTTGTACATTGGATTCTGAAACGATCTGTATACATCTTTCAGGGTGGTCGTCTCAAAATCAATACATTTAAGGAAAGGTTGAGAAGATTAGACTGACAATGTAATTGTAGGTGCAGTGTAATTATCTAAGTTGTGTCATGTAATTAATTAAGTTTATATGTAATTAATTAAGATGATATGTAATTAAGTTGATATGTAAATAAATGAAGGTGATATGTAATTAATTAAGATGATATATAATTAAGTTGATATGTAATTAATTAAGGTGATATGTAATTACTTAAATTGGTAATAGTTGGGTGAAATAGAAGTACTTATAAGTTAGATTTACTTTTGCTTATTGTAGGCGTTATTATAGAATAGTTTTTATTTATAGTCCCAGGTTTATTGCATCTATTTATTTATAGTTAGAAATACATTTTACGTTTATTTTATTTTTTTAATTGCTGTAATTATTGTATTATTGTAATGGTATTATTGTATTGTAATGATATTATTGTATATTATACATCACTACCACCGGGTGTATACCCAATTGTAGTGTTAATAAATACATACATATATAGTAGAGTTGTGAACACGATTCTTTTTCAGAAGTCGATTCCAACGATTCAATCATACATTACGAATCGATTCTAACGATTCGTTCACGATTCTTCTCAGTCTGCGATTCCAACTATTCTTTTGAATCGTCAACGAACGACTCGCAGGACACTTTCCTTTGCAAACCACGCGTAGAACAAAAACGTTCTACATCTCTCGCATAGATGACATAAGAGGCGAGACATAGGATTGTCTCTTCCTCATTGGCTGGAACCATTCACCATGACCTCCATTAGTCTACAAAATTACCCAAGATAATGTTTCTAAATTATAATTTATCAACTGAACCTTATTATGAAGTACATTTTTTGCATTACGTCTCTATTTGACTATGCAAATTTCAGGTTTGTGTTCATTATTTTCCATAACAAATGCAGTATTTTGATTTCACTCTCGCTCGGGAGTATTGTATCGTATTGTATTGTATTTATTAACATTCTATGGTATTCATACATGCTTACAGCTAGAATATGGAACAAGTCAAAAAACTTAATACTATTATAAAGTCTTAATTTATAGTCACAGTCTAGATGAAATATATACAGACGAGATTTACAATATAGTCTACTAGTACAACACAAAGTTTTAGTATCAATTTCATGAAGTGTTATTGAATGTCATGAATTCACCTACAGAATAGAAGGCGTGAGATATTAGGTACTTCTTTAATTTGGCCCTAAATAATTTTATGTTTTGAGTTTCATTTTTTATATCGATAGGGAAGCTATTAAAAATGTTTACTGCCATATAACGCACTCCTTTTTGATAGCACGATAGACTTGCCGATGGAGTATGAAAGTCATTTTTTTGACTAGTATTTATGCTATGAACTGTTTAATTAGTTACAAAGTTTTCACGATTACATACGAGGAAGACTATTAATGAAAAGATATACTGACAAGCCATGGGCATTATTTGTAGTTTTTTTTAAATAGTCCTACAAGATTCCCTAGATTTGGCACCTACTATTATTCTAATTACTCTTTTTTTGTTATAGAAATATACTGTTACTATCTGTGGAATTTCCCCAGAATATTATTCCAAAACTCATTACCGAGTGGAAGTATGCACGGTTCGGAAATGTCCGCTGACAGGTTACATCAAACAAGTAAGTAGAATCGTGGGTTACGATACCGTGTCAATTCGTTACTATTTTTTTGAACGACGATTCGTTACGATTCTTTTGAACGACGATTCGTTGATACCACGAATCGATTCTTACGATTCTTTATTATTAGTCGTTCGAATGAACGATTCGTTCACGAATCGACCCAACTCTAATATATAGGCTCTGTGCTGTTTCCATATTATTGATAATAAACGGTAGATATTTTACAACAGCCTGGCAATTAAGTTAATAAGAACATGGGTCTGAAAACCATTCGTTAGGGAGTTATTAAAGGATTTGTCCCTTCATTGACCGCTGATTGATGGCTTTTTGTTTGTTTGTATTTTGTAGAGCGAAGAAATCAGAAGAAAATGTATTCTGTGAGTGAACAGAACGAAATGATTTGCATCATTTAATTGATGATGTGCTTCTGGACGTCATCCAGCGAATGTGTTTTAACACGATGCTGCTCCAGCTCATTTCAGTCTGATAGTTCGTAATTTTTTTAATGATCGATTTCCCCAAAGATGTATGGGTCGAAGGGGATTCATTGCATGGCCTGCTTGATCGCCTGATTTGAATCCAATGGATTTCTTCGTCTGGGGACATTAAAGCCCCTGGTTTATGCAACGCCTGTACTTAATGTTGATATTCTGAGAGCGTATCCAAACTGGATTTCACGAAGTACGAAACACTCCAGGAATTTTCAACAGAGCACGCCAGAGCATGTAACGCAGGTTTAGGGGACACATCGAAGCAGGAGGAAGCCACTCCGAGCAATTTTTGTAACATTAAATTTTGTTTTGTAACTCTGAAATAAATTATTTTGAGACCAATGTTCATATGAACTTTTTGTAATGTTTTTGGTGTTAGTAACATGTCCCCGAAATATTTGACACCAATTTAGATACACTCTGTAACTAGAAGTAAATTTTACGTTTATTTTATTTCTTTTTAATTGCTGTAATTATTGTATTATTGTAATGGTATTATTGTATTGTAATGATATTATTGTATATTATACATCACTGCCACCGGGTTTATACCCAATTGTAGTGTTAATAAATACATACAAATACAAGCTCTGTACTGAGCTTTCTTCACTTGCTATAATCTCATGTGAATTATGTATCGTCTCGAGAGGAAAAACTATGTTGTGCCGTTTTCATATTATCGATAATTAAACGGTAAATATTTTACAACGGGCCTGGTAATTAAGAAAGCCCAGTCGTTCATAACAAATCCGACGAGCTGACGGCCTATTATTACATCCTTAGCTGGAAATGAATTTCGAGTTATCTTTCCACATCTGCCAAGGACAATGGTGCCTGGTGAAAGAAGGCACATCCGTCTTCCAGCAGACAATACGCACACTTCGCTATCATCCATCATCAGCAGTAATGGCCTCGCAGCAAAACAGTGCTGTGTGAACGAACATGTTATTGATTGGGAGACGAACGGGGGGCATTCAATAGCAGCAAGTGTTGGCGTGATCGGAGCAAAGTGTCTCGTCTTGTTTTATGGCCCATGTTCAGTGTACTCTAGCCTAGCGCAAAATTCATCATATTATGAAAGTAAGGACCAATTTTAACGATTCCTAAAATTCCTTCAGACCACCATTGATTTCTCTAATAAAGAGAAGTCGCAAACAAAAGTACCATATTTTATAGAAATCAATACGAAGTTACAGAGTCCCACTAGCTAATTTCAAACACCTAGGATATAACGTAAAGATTGACTCTGTTTTTTAAACAAATAAGTTACAGTTTTTTAAAAAATACAAATGCATTTCTTTTGGTCATAATTGTAACATAAAATATAATATAATCAGATAAAACTTTAGCACACACCTGAAAAAGTAGAACTCGTGCTCAGGGACGGATTCCTGAATTTAAATTAAGAAGTATATAATACAATTTGTTTCATGCCTACTACACAATAAGAATATATAAAATTAAATTTACAATTTTTCATTATTTATAAAATCCATACATAACTTTTTTTAATTTAATACTAGAACTATTAGAATTGACAAGATTAGGATATTTAAATATAAATTTGTTATATATTCTTGGGCCTAAATTACTATTATGATTAAATACTGTAGCAGTGTTGCACTTTGTTTTAATAGTACATTATGCAACGAGCCTAGAATGATAGTAATTAAGACGCGAGGCTGTTTATGAAACGAGCGCAAGCGAGTTTCATAATTTTCATACGAGCGTCTTAATTACCATTATAGGCAAGTTTCATACGACTTTTTATGCTCGACCATATTTCTAATTTGAAATTATTCGTAAGTATTCATGTTATTGTTATGTGAGTGAGTGCAATAGCCTACCTCATGAATTGTGAGATGTGCGCAGACGCGAAAGTATTGATTTTTTCCGGGAAACGAATGTCGACGAACTTCATAATAGTAAGATGAACATTAGTCTTGATATAACCTTGAAATTGAATTCGACATTGAAAAACGAGATGACAAATTGAATTTTTTGAATATTATTTACAATTAACGCTAATTATTATAGTAACAGAACATAACCTTCTGCGACAGTATTGGATTTCCAGCCTCCGTGACCTTTCGATAGTTGTCTTTCGATTGCATATCCGAGAATAATCGAAAACCTGAACTTTAATGAATAGGTGTACTTTAATGACATGCATTAAAGGACTACTACCAGGTGTATAATTACTACATTTCGGCATGGTCGAGCATAAACAATCTTAAAGAATTCATACCTTTTGTTTCATAAATATGAGAATACAATTCAAAATTATTTCGATTTTTATGTAGGAATTTTATTAATACAATATAATAAATTTGTCTTATTTTAAAAACATTGAGTCTAAAAACAATTTTAATGGAAAATCAATAGGTTTATGAAGACATATTTTAATTATTTTCTTCTGTAATAAATAAAGTGGATTAAAACTGCATTTAAATAAGCTACCCCATCCTATAATTCCATACATAATTACCGATTGAAATAAATTTAAGTACATTGTGCGTAATACGCTTATTGAGAAGTAATTTCTCAATAAAACAAAATAATATATTATTTTACGTAATTTATTACAAAGGTAATTAATGTGTTGGTTCCATTTTAAATGACTGTCGAAAATTAGTGGTCGAAATCACGCTTCGAGCGCCTTTTTACTCCCGTGAAAGAATCGGTACTCAATTTGAAATAAAAGATTTAGTGGACTCTGGGGTCGTTCTGAAGTTTGACAACAGCAAAGTCTCGCCATCAACACCAGGGATTGAACTCGGTACCACCTAGTCCGCAGCCAGTAGTATCCAGCTGTCACATTGAACTCACCGCAACTAAAAGCCACCAAACGTGCTCCTCTCGATTCACACTTACCTGAAATAAAAGAAACAATATATTAGAAAAAGCAGTCAAATGTAAAGCTGACATAATAATTCATTATTATACAAGTAAATGTATTTGAACACTCCTCAGGTAAGCCTAGCTCAGACTAAAATTAATTTCTGAAATGAGGGGTTATTCTGTACATAATATCATAGACGCGAATGGAGATTGTTCAAATCAGGATGTCAATGGTCACTATTATTTATTGATTCTGTAAACCGGGGCTATATTCACATAGTTTTAAGAGTTTTTTTTAATGTGACTTTTGAAATTTTCGTTGAAATAATGCAAAATATATTTAATCTCACCATAATATGATCCTTCGGCTATGAATCTATAATGGCATGATTTCCATAAAATAATAATACATTATAATAAAACGTCCCTTTTTTGGTGTCAAGTCCAAGTAGCCCCGTGCTTTAAGATTACTTCGACATGCCATTTACTTTCGATGTATTTCAAAGTTGGCCATCTCTATGGGCTACTTACTTACTTATGGCTTTTAAGGAACCCGCAGGTTCATTGCCGCCCTCACATAAGCCCGCCATCGGTCCCTATCCTGCGCAAGATTAATCCAGTCTCTACCATCATATCCCTCAAATCCATTTAAATATTATCCTCCCATCTACGTTTCGGCCTCCCCAAAGCTCTTTTTCCCTACTGTCGCCCAACTAACAATCTATATGCATTTATGGATTAGCCCACACGTGCTACATGCCCTGCCCATTTCAAATGTCTGAATTTAATGTTAGTAATTATGTCAGGTGAATAATACAATGCGTGCAATTCTGTGTTGTGTAACTTTCTCCATTCTCCTGTAATTTCATCCCTTTCAACCCCAAATATTTTCCTAAGCACCTTATTCTCAAACACCCTTAACCTATTTGAAACAGAGCTTCCGGGCTAAGATGCCGTGGTCTACTGGTGCTGACGTTACCAGACGTTTCGTCTACTTCTACGGCAGACATCTTCAGTGGTTAGGTATCCTCGGTCGAAGTCTTCTGCTCGGGATACCTGTAGCAACTGAAGATGTCTGCCGTAGAAGTAGACGAAACGTCTGGTAACGTCAGCACCAGTAGACCACGGCATCTTAGCCCGGAAGCTCTGTTTCAACTAGACACCGGCCGTGAAAGCTGCATGCTAAGACCCTTACCCTATGTTCCTCTCTCAAAGTGAGAGTCCAAGTTTCACAACCATACAGAAAAACCGGTAGTATAACTGTTTTATAAATTCTAACTTTCAGATTTTTTGACAGCAGACTGGATGATAAAAGCTTCTCAACCGAATAATAACAGGCATTTCCCATATTTATTCTCCGTTTAATTTCCTCCTGAGAGTCATTTATATTTGTTACTGTTGTTCCAAGATATTTGAATTTTTCCACCTCTTCGAAGGATAAATCTCCAATTTTTATGTTTCCATTTCGTACAATATTCTGATCACGAGACATAATCATATACTTTGTCTTTTCGGGATTTACTTCCAAACCTATCGCTTTACTTGCTTCAAGTAAAATTCCCGTGTTTTCCCTAATCGTTTGTGGATTTTCTCCTAACATATTCACGTCATCCGCTCGGACGAAATGTACTGATATGCATGAAGAATAAAAATAAAACAACTTTTAATATTGCAATATGCATAATGATCTGTAATTTATTTCACACACATCACAACCTACAAACATGCAAACTCATGCAATCTCACAACCACCAACCAGTTAAACGCAATGATAGAATCCCCTGCCACCTTTTTATTGACCATTTAAAAATAATATGGAAATTACTCAGACTTTGCCAATCCATTACGCAAGATCAGAAGCTCGGGTACTATACGAGAACTCATGTAAAATATTTAACTTCAGTAAAAACGCAGTGCATCTGAAAATATTAGGTACAGCTTCAAGTCCGGTAACTACAGAATAGTAACGCTCTTTTCCACCTATAGACTTTACTCAGAGAAGATATAACACAGGGTAACACAGTTTCATGGAATGAGAATGATATAAAAATTGAAATGCCCGTAAAAATCAGACCCAAAGACATTTTTTGTGCCACTACAAACTCACAGCATCTACTCAAGATCGAACCCAAGTCTCTTTTGGTCAGAAACCATCATTCGAGCAACAACTTCAATATAAAATGTTGAATATACAGGGCGATTCAGAAAGATGGAAACACTTTTAATTTGCTATATTTCCTGAACTATGTGTTGTATTTTAATTCTGTCGAGTATATTTGAAAGAGGAGGGTGTAAAGTTTCGAATACTACCACTAGAGCGCCCCACCGCACTGTACCGTCAGCTGTTTCGAATACGCTGCACTGTAATCGAGATGGTTACTATGGCTTGTTCCTCAAATGAATGAAGATTCAGGAGATTACATATTCCAGCAGGATGGAGCCCCGCCCCATTGGCACCTGAATGTTCGACGTTTTCTGAATGAATCTCTACCTCAACGATGGATAGGCCACATGGGAACTGCAGACTTGGCACTTCAGTTCTGGTCACCGAGATCCCCCGACCTGACAGTCTGTGATTTTTTCTTGTGGGGGTACGTAAAAGATGCAGTTTACGTACCACCTCTTCCCATGAATTTGAATGCGCTAAGAAACCGTCTCACAGCTGCGGTGAACTCAGTGACGCAAGACATTCTGCAACGAGTGTGGGACGAATTCAGCTACCGTCTAGATCAGGCGTCTCAAGGCCAACGCATGAAAGTTGTTACAGAGAGCGAATGTAGATAGCGTAGTCAGCAGAAGAGATAAGCGCAATAGCCGATCGCTGATTCATATTACAAGCATGAGCGAGCTAAGTTGTAACTGTCGCGGGAGAAATGCCATAAAGCTGCACTTTTGAGTTGTACTGTCACAATAGACGGTTATTTTCGGAAGGAATACAATTTCTTAAGTAGTTTGCAATAATAATAATAATAATAATAATAATAATAATAATAATAATAAATTTATTTTCTAATGATATATCAATGAGTAAAAATAAGACATCCGAAGTATAAAGAACCATACATATTACGTAATTATTTAAGCACAAGGAACTGGTCACCTTACCCCATTATCTCCTGGCCTAGTTGTCTTTAAGTGGCGCCTTGTTGGTATCACTTGTGAGGTTCAGACCTGTCTTCGGACAATTGACTAAACAACAACAATACTTCATTTCTGGTAAATTTTTTTGGTATCTCTCTTTTTTTTTTTTAAGTTTGCACTATATTTAATGAAATAAAATTCAATTAAATAATAACAAAATTACAATTAAACTTGTTGGTTGTTAAATTACGTATTTTTATGATACGTCAGTATTAATATATTAATTACAATAATAGTTAAATAATATAGTTCGTGATGTTCTCAATAACTAAAAATAACCAAAACATCTTAGAAATTCACAAACAATCTTAAATCTGGTCTCAAATTCTTTTCTCAAGTCCTTCAGTACTTCAATATATTTGTTAGCACTGGTCTTGATTCAAATCAGGTAACAATTTTAGATTAATGAAGTGGTAAGAGTTACCCACTGAAACTTGCGACTCCCACAATTTCACTTTTCCTATAAAAGCTTTTATTTCTTCATACATTTGCGGTAATAAGTACATCCTTTCCTCGGAGATGGACACAACATCGTTGCGGTTGCAGATGTTTATTCAAACGTCGCGGTCAATGACGTCATCCGGAGATACACGAACTGCTCCCGCATCTTGTTCCACTTTTACATTTAAAAAAATAGAGAGAGGAGGAAGTGCTCCGAGGAGGCCCTATTGAGACGTCTGGTCTAGATGTTGTCCGCGCAGCCGGAGGCGGGCATGTGGAACATCTTTAAACTTCCATGTATGTACAATCAAATGTAATTTACAGAATTAAAATACAACACATAGTTCAGGAAATATAGCAAATTAAAAGTGTTTCCATCTTTCTGAATCGCCCTGTATATTATGTTACATGGCCAAAGCCAATCAGGCGGTAAAAATAAAGGCTGGTTCACAATAAACCGGGAACGAGAACCAGAATGAAAACGAGAAGCAGACGACGTGAATATGAAACTTTTTGATTCACAATAAACCGAGATCGTAGACGACTATGCATATCGATATGCATGTCAATAACGATATGTAAAGTCGATATTACGCATTCTGATGTTATTTGTGTATAAGTGACCAATGGCGTTCTCTCGTGAGTACAAGGCAGCTAACATAAACACAGATTAACCAACTTCGAAATTTCAACTGAAACATTTCATTAGGTACGGGACTATAAATATGCCCATGCATCTTTATTATCAGAACCTATTTTAAGTCTACCATAATGTAAAATAATTAGAGAAGAAACATTTGTAATAGAACAAAAATGAACACAACAGTAGTTATTGAATTGAAGCGTGAATATGTAGTGTGTAATACAACCAATACAGTAATAAAATATGATTCGCTTCCGATCGGTGTTCAAAGATGCAGCTATTGAAAGCCACGTATTCTCCTTCATTTTGTCATCTTTATACGAGGCGCGCCGCTTATCGTAAACGTAAGGATTTTCCTCAATACTCAATATTAGAATCTCATCAAATAAAACTTGCTCCATGATGCACAGCACAGAACAAAATAATGCATAGGTTATGTCACGGTCTTCTTGCTACAAAATATACGACGACAAAATAGCTTTTAGATGGCAACAGAATGAATCTAGTGGGCTGTGATCGGAAACGTGAACGCCAAAGTTGAAACTTGGCCAACTCTCCGTTCCCGACCCCGGGCTCCGGCAAGCTTTTCGTTAATTGTGAATGCTCACATTTAAATGTATACACTTTAACAATTTTACCGTTTTCGTTGCGATTCTCGTTTCTGGTTTATTGTGAACCAGCCTTTAGTGTTATCCATGAAAGTATTAACATGAAAGTTGTCAAACGGTTGTAAATCAACAGCGAAACAAACAAAAGGGAAACCAATACATTTTTCATCAAAGAACATCATTCAGCAATAACAAACCACAGTCGTACCACTTTCTGTGCTTTAATTATGTTCTACTTCTGACTTTTCTCGTGTGGCGATGCGAACGCATTCCCATTGTTTCAGCTCTGTGTAATAAATATCCTACGAGGCTGATCTTATGGTCCGCAACATCACAGAAACAAATGCCACGAGATCTCACGGCCCTGTCCCCCACTGGTACGTGCTCGTACTATGATAAGCTCGTTGCTAGGTTACGAAACGAGAAATTATATTGGGCGAATACAGTCCAGGATTGTACAGCTTTATATGCAATAAAAAGAAATAAGCTCTGAAATTACATCGTCAATGCGATAGGCTTTGTTGATTGTGACGCATACCGCAGCTTTCCACTCGAACTCTGTCATTCTGTGCTTCAAGTGAGAGTTTAGAGTGATTCATAACGAACTGCAGGATGGATTCGCAAGCCACCTGCCCAGGGTTCAGACAATGCGCGAAAGGTTGTTTTCAATTTCTTCTATTATGAAGGACAAGGGATCTTCACAAGTTAGAGACGATATGACTTACAGTAATTCTGCCCTCCCTGCAAGGACCCTTCAACTGAAAGAAAAGGGAAGATATTTCTTCAAGGTAAAATAAAATGTATTGAACAATTCTCTGTCAAAGCCAGCAGTAAAGATGACAAAAGATGAAGCTAGGCAGTAAATATAATAAAACATGAAGATAGGCAGTGAAGATGATAAAACATGAAGATAGGCAGTGAAGATGATAAAACATGAAGATAGGCAGTGAAGATGATAAAACATGAAGATAGGCAGTGAAGATGATAAAATATGAAGACAGGCAGTGAAAAATCATGAAGATGAAGCTAGGCAGTAAATATAATAAAACATGAAGGTAGGCAGTGAAGATGATAAAATATGAAGATAGGCAGTGAAAAATCATAAAGATGAAGGTACGCTGTGAAAAATCATAAAGATGAAGCAAGGCAGTAAATTAATATAATAAAACATGAAGGTAGGCAGTGAAGATGATAAAAGATGAAGATAGGCAGTGACGATGATAAAATATGAAGATAGGCAGTGAAAAATCATAAAGATGAAGGTAGGCTGTGAAAAATCATAAAGATGAAGGTACGCTGTGAAAAATCATAAAGATGAAGTAAATATTAAAGATAATAAAACATGAAGGTAGGCTGTGAAATATCATAAAGATGATAAAAGATAAAACATGAAGGGAGGCAGTGAAGATGATAAAAGATGAAGATAGGCAGTGAAGATGATAAAATATGAAGATAGGCAGTGAAAAATCATAAAGATGAAGGTAGGCTGTGAAAAATCATAAAGATGAAGGTAGGCTGTGAAAAATCATAAAGATGAAGGTAGGCTGTGAAAAATCATAAAGATGAAGGTAAACATGATAAAACATGAAGATGGGCAGTGAAGATGATAAAAGATGAAGATCAAAAATCATAAAGATGAAGATAGGCTGTGAAAAATCATGAAATGAAGGTACGCTGTGAAAAATCATAAAGATGAAGCAAGGCTGTAAAAATATAATAAAACATAAAGGCAGTATGATAAAAGATGAAGATAGGCTGATAAAATATGAAGATAATGAAAAATCATAAAGATGAAGGTACGCTGTGAAAAATCATAAAGATGAAGCTAGGCAGTAAATTAATATAATAAAACATGAAGGTAGGCAGTGAAGATGATAAAAGATGAAAATGGGCAGTGAAGATGATAAAATAAGATAGAAGATGAAGGTAGGCAGTGAAAAATCATAAAGATGAAGGTAAAAATCATAAAGATGAAGGTAGGCTGTGAAAATATCATAAAGATGAAGATGGGCAGTGAAGATGATAAAAGATGAAGATAGGCTGTGAAAAATCATAAAGATGAAGATAGGCTGTGAAAAATCATAAATATGAAGGTAGGCTGTGAAATATCATAAAGATGAAGCTAGGCAGTAAACATGATAAAACATGAAGGGAGGCAGTGAAGATGATAAAAGATGAAAATGGGCAGTGAAGATGATAAAAGATGAAGATAGGTAGTCAAAAATCATAAAGATGAAGGTAGGCTGTGAAAAATCATGAAGATGAAGCTAAGCAGTAAATATGATAAAATATGAAGATAGGCAGCGAAGATGATAAAAGATGAAGATAGGCAGTGAAGATGATAAAAAGATGAAGATAGGTAGTCAAAAATCATAAAGATGAAGATAGGCTGTGAAAAATCATGAAGATGAAGCCAGGCAGTAAATATGATAAAATATGAAGATAGGCAGCGAAGATGATAAAAGATGAAGATAGGCAGTGAAGATGATAAAAAGATGAAGATAGGTAGTCAAAAATCATAAAGATGAAGGTAGGCTGTGAAAAATCATGAAGATGAAGCTAAGCAGTAAATATGATAAAATATGAAGATAGGCAGCGAAGATGATAAAAGATGAAGATAGGCAGTGAAGATGATAAAAAGATGAAGATAGGTAGTCAAAAATCATAAAGATGAAGATAGGCTGTGAAAAATCATGAAGATGAAGCCGGGCAGTAAATATGATAAAATATGAAGATAGGCAGCGAAGATGATAAAAGATGAAGATAGGCAGTGAAGATGATAAAAAGATGAAGATAGGTAGTCAAAAATCATAAAGATGAAGATAGGCTGTGAAAAATCATGAAGATGAAGATGATAAAAGATGAAGATAGGCAGTAAAAATCATGAAGATGAAGCTAAGCAGTAAATATGATAAAATATGAAGATAGGCAGCGAAGATGATAAAAGATGAAGATAGGCAGTGAAGATGATAAAATATGAAGCTAGGCAGTGAAGGTGATAAAAGATGAAGATAGGCAGTGAAGGTGATAAAAGATCAAGATAGGCAGTAAAAAAATCATAAAGATGAAGGTAGGCTGTGAAAAATTATAAACATGAAGACAGACAGTGAAGATGACAAAAGATGAATCTATGATAAACTATGAAGATTAGGCGGTGAAGATGATAATATATGAACATAGGCAGTGAAAAATCATAGGTAGGCTATGAAAAATGATGAATATCTAGATAGGCAGTGAAGATGATAAGAGATGAAGGTAGGCACTGAAAATGACGAAATATGAAGATAAGTAGTGAAAATGATAGAAGGTGAAGGTAGGCAATGAAAAATCATAAAGATGAAGGTAGGCAGTAAAGATGATAAAAGATGTAGGCATTCAGTGAAAATGATTAAATATGGAGATAAGGAGTGAAAATGATAGAAGGTGAAGGTAGGCAGTGAAAATGAAAAATATTTAGTTAGCCAGTGAAAAAATTAAAATGATGATAGGCAGTGAAGATCATGAAAGGTGAAGACTGCCAGTGAAAAATTGAAAAATATGAAAATAGGCAGTGAAAATGATAACGGTGAAGGTAGGCGGTGAAAATGATAAAAGATGAAGACAAGCAGTGAAGATGATAAAATATGAAGATAGGAAGAGAAGATGATAAAAGATGTTCAATGAAAATAAGAGATACGAAAGTGATGACAAAGATTAAGATAATGGCAATGATAAACATGCTAAATAATATGTTGATAGTAAATATGATAAAGATCATGTCCATTACAAATATGGTAATTATTTTGGTCATTAGAAGTAGGTCGATAATAAAGATCATAGTGCTAAATCTAAGAAATATCATAGTGATGCTAAACATGATAAAGATCATACTGATATTAAGTTAATATAATACAGAAAAAGATCATGGCGATGATGAAGATTAAAAATTAACTATTATGTTGATGGTTGTTAACATCAATTATTTTGAAACAGTTCATCATTCTACTTTACCGGATTTGCTCAGCGCAATTCCGTTGAAACCAGGATAATTAGAAATGTCACACATGGACATTAATCAAAGTACAATAATTTTAACGTTTCATCGATGCCTGGATCATGTCAGTTGTTAACCGTGCCAAGCCTACAATCGCGTTTAAGCCTATAAATCAACAGAGGTAGAGCAATATAATAAATTTGAAAACTTGTGGACGTTCTGACACACTAACACCATTACCCCACAATGGCGTATTGCTTCAAATGTACGAGAAAAACATTCACGCGTAATTAAGGGACCTACACACTGGAACTGATGCTCTTTTATTGTTATTACCATGGGAACGCAACACAAGAAATATCTCAACGGAGGAAAGCTTATTTCAGTTCTTCCAGCAGTAATTAGTCAATAATGATAAACAAGGTGGAAGATGTTGTTACATTTAAGTTCATTCGCTTTCCATTCTTCCATATGAATTTTACTATATTTACACCACGTAGAAAAACTTTCGAGGCAAAAGCCGACTTTAAAAACAAGCAAGTTTCTGGGAGTAACAAGATGAAGTAGATAAGGAAACGGTGCTTCTCTCTTATTTCGAGCTTGCGCACTGAACAGCAAGATTATTTTACAAAACAGTTCGGTTAATGTTTATTTTAGCGCAATTATATTCATATTTAGGAGATTGTTTTTTCGGGATATACTCACAGTCTACTATATACAGTCGCGAAGCTCAATATGTAGTAAAAATGCAAACATCGGTAGTTGCCCACCACTAGGATCGCTACTATCGCCTCATCATCGCAGATCTCTCTCCTAGCAGACGACAAAATATGTTACACTTTCGTTGTCGTGTTCTTTTGGAAAAATTAACACCTTCCTCCCATTATTGAAATATTAAATGCATAAAGTTAATTTATTATTTTAATGAAGTATATTAAATTCCACCATAAACTCGAAGATACCTGCAAGAAATAGGTTAATATTATTTTTGTTTGTGCAAAACGAACTGAAATTTACTATAATAGCTTCACTCATTCAAGATTATAGCGATAATTAACTATGAAACCAATAAATATTAATTTGCATTTCCCTTTACAACAATAATAATGGAAATATGAATTAATGGAGTAACTTACGTGTACCGGTACTTGTAGTGTAGGCTTACGTAGTTAACAAAGTGGGATGAGGTTAAGCAATAATAATCACACCAGAATTGGAAATAAAACGTGATCAATAAATTTTATTGTAACAGACTTTTTCTACGTCTCTAGTAAAGTAACAAATAAAAATAACAACAAAATTAACAGCTATAATTAAAAACATATCCTTTGAAGAAAAAAAAAGTAGGTCTAAGCAATAATAATCCCACCAGAATTGAAAATAAAACGTGATCAATAAATTTCATTAAAGCGAACTTAATTTTTCTACGTCTCTAGTAAAATATTATTATTCCAATTATTGTATTTTAGCCATTAACATTTTCATTACAACCAATAACGATCATTTTTCACAAGCATCAATGTGAAATACGCAACGAGCTAGCACTCGATGGAAATACGACACAGTCCAAAGTCGACCCTGGACAGTCTATTGTTTCTAGTTGCTAACCGCTTGGAGCGCTTTATCACGAGATTTGCAAAAAATCACCTCAAGCTTCGCGACTGTATATAGTAGACTGTGATATACTTCTAGACCTCAGTATGTGATTACATCTTGTGATCAGAAAATAGTACTTACTTACTTACTGGCTTTTAAGGAATCCGGAGATTCATTGCCGCCCTCACGTAAGTCCGCCATTGGTCCCTATTCTGAGCAAGATTAATCCAGTCACTATTATCATATCTCACCTCCCTCAAATCCATTTTAATATTATCTTCTCATCTACCTCTCGGCCTCCCCAAAAATAGTACGAAACGCAAATATAAAAATTATTTTTTAATTGCTATTTTATTGGGTTATTTTACGACGCTGTATCAACATCTCAGGTTATTTAGCCTCTGACTGAAATGAAGGTCATAATGCAGGTGAAATGAGTCCGGGGTCCATCACCGAAAGAATATAAAAATTAAACATTTATTCTTTAAAAACCTGAAAAAATTAAAATATCTTGGAGCAATAGTAACAGTATATGGAAAAGCCTGATATTCGGTTGAGAAACTTTTGTCATCCAGTCTGCTTTCAAAAGAACTGAAAGTTAGAATTTATAAAACAGTTATATTACCGGTTATTCTGTATGGTTGTGAAACTTTTATTCTCACTGTAAGAGGAGAACAGAGGTTAAGAGTGGTTGAGAATAAGGTGCTTAAGAAAATATTTGGGACTAAGAGGGATGAAGTTACAGAAGAATGGAGATAGTTACACAACACAGAACTGCACGCATTGTATTCTTCACCTGACATAATTAGGAACATTAAATCCAGGCCTTTGGAATGGGCATGTATGTATGTATGTATGTATGTATGTATGTGTGTATGTGTGTATGTATGTATGCATGTATGTATATATGTATTTATGTATGGATGTATATATGTATTTATTCACACTGCAAATGGGTATATACCCGGTGGCAGTGGTAACTAATTAAACTCAATAATGACAATTAATAATAAACACAATAAAAATACAATTAATAATAATAATAATAATAATAATAATAATAATAATAATAATAATAATAATAATAAAAACAGGAAGCATCCTAAATTAAATGAAGCACGATCATTTAAAATAACATTTAAAATAAATCTCATTTGTATCTTAACCCTAAGTTCGAACTAAAACCCACGAGTATGATATGTTCATACCTGCACAAGTACCTTTCAACACTACACTCATTTCGCTGTCAACTCACTCACTGCACTGGAACTACGACACATTTCACTGATTCTATCCTGATTTCACTAACACTTCAAAAACATTTCACTGTTCAAATACTTTGCACTGCCACTATAAACTATAAAGCTTCACTGACACAACACACTTCACACTTCACTGACAACACACATCACACTTCACTGATACAACACTTCAATAACAAATATCAATTACACTCTTTAAATAGTGTGTATAATATACTACCGTCTATTAGTAAAGTCCTTAAGCCTATTTTTAAATATATTTTTGGTTATTGGTTATGTTGGTTATATTGGTTATTGGTTATTGTAGTAGTACCTATGGGTAAATCCAGATATGCATGTAGAGTGTTACTTTGAAGACTTGAGGTAAAATGACCTTTGGGGAGACCGAGACGTAGATGAGAGGATAATATTAAAAGGATTTGAGGAAGGTGAGATATGACGGTAGAGACTGGATTAATCTTGCTCAGGATAGAGACCGATGGCGGGCTTATGTGAGGGCGGCAATGAACGTCCGAGTTCTTTAAAAGTCATTTGTAAGTATGAAGAGTAGTGACAAAAAAAAACCGGACCGACCCTTGTAGCTGATTTCAGAGCCTTGTTCTCTCTAGAGCACGATAGACTGGTAACTAAGACTTTCGTGGTTCGAATCCTGCCTGGGAAGGAAACTTTTTTTTGTTCCTTATTCAAATTTATTCCCAATACTTTTCGATTGCAGCGATATTTTACTACTTAATTAACTTATTATTCCCAGAACACGAATTTTACCAGCAATCGAAAGGTATTGGGAATAAATTTGAATAAGGAACAAAAACAAAAGTTTCCTTCCCAGGCAGGATTCGAACCACGAAAGTCTTAGTTACCAGTCTATCGTGCTCTGGAGTGAACAAGGCTCTGAAATCAGCTACAAGGGTCGGTCAGGTTTTTTTGCCACTACTGTATATTCATATTTAGAGGCTTTAATAGGCTATTTAACGATGCTGTATCAACTGCCATGTGTTCGGAAAATTGACGATATAGCGAGATTATATTTTGGTGAGATGGGTGAGACCATGGCAAGTGAAGATATATGGTGGTTCAACAGAACAATTTAATATTGATAATGGGGTGAAACAAGGGGATGCTCTAGCACCAATGCTCTTCAATCTTGCTTTACATTGGGTGATAGCACAGACAGGTATAGATCCTAACAGCACTTTAGTTTACAAAAGTGTTCAAATAGTAGGATACGCAGATGACTTGGATGTTATGGGACGGTCGTTGACAGCAATAGAAGAAGGAGCCACTAAAATCGGGTTGCAGATTAATGCAAGTAAAACCAAACGGATGACATAAATAAGAAATAAACAGAATATCTACAACCCTCCCAATCTGACGATAAACATGTTTGAAGAAACTGAGAAGTTTAAATATCTTGGAACAGTAATGACAAGTAACAATAACGAATTAATTGAAGTACAGAGTCGAATCACTGCAGCCAATAAGGCCTATTTTGCATTAAGCGCAATATTGAAATCTAACTGTGTGCACAAGGAAACGAAACTTAAAATATACAAAACAATTATTAGAAGTATTCTCTGTTATGCAAGCGAAACTTGGACATTATCTAAGGAGACAGAAGCTAAACTAGGTATATTTGAACGCAAAATACTCAGAAGAATTTTTGGACCGGTGCAAGAAAATATGCAGTGGAGAATACGTTATAATAACGAGCTATATAAATTATATAAAAGTTTTGATGTTGTTACTTTCATCAAAATTAAGGAGGCTTGAATGGGCCGGACATGTCTATCGGATGGAAGGGAACAGAATACCAAAGAAGATATTAGAAGGGAAAATACATGGTAAAAGACCAATTGGAAGACCCAAAAATAGATGGATAGATGCGGTAACGATCGATTCTCAGGACTATCTCGGAACAATTGCCTGGAGGAAATTACCACAGGACAGGGACAGTTGGAGGAAGAAAATTGAGGAGGCTAAGGCTCGACTTTGGGCTGTGATGCCATCCTAGTAGTTAGATTAGATTAGATTTATTTATTTAACCTGGTAGAGATAAGGCCGTCAGGCCTTCTCTGCCCCTCTACCAGGGGATTACAACTATAACATGAACAATAAGATTACAATTAATATTAAATTTACAATTACAATTACAATAAAAATTAAAGTGCGACAAGAATACCTGATTAATGAAAGCTAGACATTTTATCATAGAAGTTAAGAACAAAGAATATTTTTGTATTTACTAAATTACAAATTAAACCTAGAATAACAAAATTCTATAGTGATGAAATTACCGGATATTGAGATATTTTGTGGTAGATTAAAAGAACTATTTACAAGAAACCATGTCTGAACGAGTCTCAATTACTGACCAAGTGCCTAGTAAGTTTGCGTTTGAATTGAATTTTATTTCGACAGTCCCTGATGCTAGCAGGTAACGAATTCCAGAGTCTTGGCAGGGCTATTGTGAAAGAGGATGAGTATGAGGAGGTGCGATGGGATGGTATTGTTAGTATTGTTTCATGGCGAGAGCGTGTGTTCAGATTGTGGTGGGAAGAAAGGTAAGTGAAGCGAGACGACAGATACGAAGGAATAGAAGAGTTCAAGATTTCGAAGAGAAAGAGAAGTGAATGTAAATTTCTTTTCTTATCTAGTTTAAGCCAACCTATTGCTTCCAGGGATGGAGTGATATGATCATATTTACGAACATTGCTTACAAAACGTACACACAAATTATGAGCACGTTGAAGTTTCATTTTGTTGTCGCTGGAAAGGTCAGTCAGTAAAATGTCAGCATAGTCAAAATAGGGAAATACAAGTGTCTGCACAAGGGACTTTTTTAAGCAAGAGGGAAGATGAACATTTATCCTTTTTAGCACATGAATAATAGAATATACTTTTCTGCAGTAGTAGTAGGAGATGGGTGAGAACATTCTGTATCGAATTACCATGACATTCGCTTTACTTAGGGAAAATCTCGGAAAATATCTAATCAGGTAATCAACCCCTCTGGGATTCGAACTCATGTCCGAACGCAGCGAAATAATGGAAGGATTATAGGCTGTCATCATCATGTAGGTCTCATAGAATCGGGTCACAATTTTATGAACTCCTTCAAGAAGCATTTCGCACTCGGAATGGTTGGTTATATGTGTGCATACATAGAGAAGAAGGCATCGTTTCAATGCCCTTTGACCTCACTGAAACAATGATCGACTGTGCAGCGTCCGAGGCAGTGCAAGGGCGCTACGTGCGTGAATTTAGTAGCCAGCTCAGGGCCGATAGCAGCGAAATATAAAGTACACAGAAATACTGGAATTAATCAATTCACATGCTTGGGGTTGTTCATGAAGCACCGAAACAGTGTAGCCTATATGAGATTCTGCTTTATTATTTAGAAATAAAATATAGTCTGACATGACTGTGCTTTGTATAGACGGCTTTCTCATTACAAGTCGTTTACTGAAGATTCAGCCTCAGTTGTACCTCAAAACCTGCGGAAAAATACGAAATGCAGAAGCTAGAACCTGCCAGAACATTTCGGGCCTCAGGAACAAATTTTACTGCAAGACAGGTCTATAGGCCTAGTCATCACAAAGTTGTCTAATATTTATACAGGGACATCATTTTAAATAACACTGCTCTACAAAATTTGACTGACTTTTTGTTTATCTGACTTTTTCAGTGTTATATTATCAATTTGATATTGCTGATCACGAAAATAATATTCATTTTCCTGAAATGTCGATATTTTGCAAGAAAAATAAAAATCATACATTTTAGCATTTCTGCAATATACTAGTATCAGTATTCATAAAACAGATATTAAACAAAAAATAATACAACATAATAAGGAAATACATACCTATGCATGACACAGGATATATTTATCCTTAGTATTTCGTTAACAGTCATTCAAAAATGAACAGAACTTGTGCATTTCAGTTTATGAGGATCTGAAGTGCTGAGAACTAGGCCCCAAATGTAGTCTCCCATAATAGCAGCATCACATCGACTCTGGTATCTTTTTTCCATTGTTTCGATATCCTGATGGAAGCGTTCACCGTGTTCTTCGCTAACGTCTCCCAAATTAGGCCGAAAAATTCTAGGTGGGAATGCAAGTAATGCAATTTTATTGACATTCTGCATCCCAGTGATCGGTAGTGTTCCAGTAAAGATGCAACTATTTCTTCATAGTTGTCACTTTTCTTGTTGCCTAGGAAGCCTGTCACCACTGCTCTGAAGGCCTTCCATGCATTCCTCTCAATATCAGTCATTTTCTGCTCAAGTTCTTGGGATGAAAGCATCAAACGAATCTGTGGGCCAGTGAATATGCCACCTTTCACTTTTGCATCTGATAAATGAGGGAACATTTTCCTTATACGTGTATGAAGGTAAGCAACAGAGTTGGGTTCTAATGCCTTCACAAATTGCTTGACTAGTCCAAGTTTTATGTGAAGAGGTGGGAGTAAGATCTTCTCTCTTGGAACTAGAGCCTCGTGGATAACATTGTGTTTACCTGGAATTAGGTGTTCCCTTTGTGGCCATGTTTTCTGAGTATAGTGCTGGCCAGTGACTCTACTGTCCCAAAGCAGAGAAAACACGAATATTTCGTGAAACCACCTTGTAAACCTAATATAAATCCCAACATCTTGAAGTCTCCACAGATATCCCACTTGTACCTAGTGTAATTTATCTTCTCTAGCAGGAACCTTACATTTTCATAGTCCTCCTTCAAATGAGTGGAGTAACCAACAGGAATTGAAGGATACATATTTCCATTGTGAAGTAGGACAGCCTTAAGGCTTCTCGTTGAACTATCTATGAACATACGCCAATCTTCTGCAATATAGGGGACTCCAATAGCTTCAAACAACTGATTGATCTTAAAACAATAGCACAGTTTTTCAACTGTATGGAAAAAGGATGAGAACTCCTTATTCCGAGTTCTGTATGATGTTATTTTACATGAAGGAAGGAGAAACCTCCATTCTTTGAAGCGTGAAGCAACTAGCTCAGCTTTACATTTTGGTAGCTCTAATTCTCTGATAAAATCATCAAGTTCTGATTGACTAAGAAGGTGGGGTCCTTTTTCTTCATCCTCACTAAGAAACGTTTCATCTGAATCACTTTTTATCGCACATTCTTCATCGGTTGAGTACTGATCAGGTGGTTTAGGAACTGGCAAGAAAAAAGGGAGACGTCTGCAATTAGTTCGTACCTAGTGGCTCGTAATAAAACTAAACAGGGAATGTGTTTGGTTATGTTGTTTCTTTCGAAAACAAATTAAAAAAAATATTTTCCAAAATATTATCATTTCAGAAAAACCAATGCCATATTCGTGTTCAGCAGACAAATTTCATTCAGGAACGATGAAAAAATTAACATAAACAATTTCTTGTCGAGTAGTGTAATTGATTGATATTATTTATTAATAGTTGAAAAGTACATAAACTTAATCTTAAAACTGATACATTCACAAATAATGATAATACACAATATTTACACAATTAAATAACAAATTTTCTATCATATAATTATTCAACTTATGTTGGTTTAACTTACACTTACTTCTGGTTTTAGTGCAAGTTTTCACCCTATCGCATTTATTTTTTACACATTCAAAACTTGTTTACATGCCAAGATAGAAATTCTCATTTTTTTTCTATAATAAACAAGTGTATATAAATCGTCCTTGCTGCTATATTCATCTAATTATCTTTTACCACAGTCATATTTATATTTAAATTTCAGTTCCTCGTTTACACAATACTTAACTATTTCATGTAATAAATGTCGCATAGAGGTTAGCAGATGCAGACAATATGTGAACAAACAGAATAGCTGAATCAGAACATTCTATGTGAATATGTAGGGCAGTGTCTAACCTCGTGCTTACGCTTGTCAGCAAAATCCTCGACGTAACCTTATTACAGCTGTCAGCTTACTTGTTTAAACACATTATTTGTCAAACTAATTACATGATAACATAAATTCCACTTTAATCAATTCAATCGCATGCACTCATTTACATTCATTGCTATTATGTTTCTAATACATTTATAACTTAGCACCATCCTGTCAAATTAAAGAATAATATTTACCAATTTATAACGTCTTAATCTTTTTATCACTTTTGTCATAAAATAATTGATTAAATGGCGATCTTACTCGTGTTAATTGTGTAAGCATGTGCGGCTTACAGCTGTTTCGGTGCTTCTTGACACCATCCTCAGAGCCTACTAGATCTCGGCGTCATCTCGAACTTCGCTGCCTGTTGTGTGGGTGCGTTCGATTGTTGAAAAGTGTTGAAATGTGGTGTCAAATAGTGTGTGTTCTGAAATTTATCTGTGTGTTGAGAATTTGATTTGGGTGTGTTTTAGTGTGTCTGTATATTTCATATTGTTCTAGTGTGTTGAGTTTTTGGTTTTTGGGTTGTATGTGTAGGATTTCCATGTCTGTATTTATGTTACTGTATGTGTGGTTAGCATTAGTTATGTGTTCGGCATATGTAGATGTATTGTGTCCTCTGGTTATTGCTTTAATGTGTTCTTTGTATCGGGTTTGGAATGATCTGCCTGTCTGTACAATGTAGAAACTGTCTCAACTATGCATGTGAGTTTGTATATGCCTGTGTGGTTGTATTTATTTGTTTGTGTGTTGAGATGTCTTTGTAGTGTGTTTTCTGTTCTGTATGCTATGTTGTATTTCTGTTTTCTGAATGAGGATGCGATCTTGTGTGTGTTTTTGTTTTCGTATGTTAGTGTGATGTATTTCTTGTGTTCTTGTGTTTGTGTTGTTGTTTGTGTTGTTTTGTGTGTTTGTTGAGTTTTTGTTTTGTCTTCCTTATAATGTTATCTATTATGTTTGGGTTGTAACCGTTTTCTTGTGCTATGTATTTGATTGTGTTCACTTCTTCATTGTAGTGTTGTTGGCTCATGGGTATGTTGAGTAATCTGTGTACCATTGTCCTGAATGCAGCATGTTTGTGTTGTGTGGGGTGATTAGATGTGTTGTGTATGTGTGTGGTGGTGGTGGTTGGTTTTCTGTATATTTTGAAGGTGTGTTTGTTGTCAACTTTTGTTATGGTGATGTCTAGGTGATGTGTATCCACACATAAAATAACATAAATACAGACATGGAAATCCTACACATACAACCCAAAAACCAAAAACTCAACACACTAGAACAATATGAAATATACAGACACACTAAAACACACCCTGATCAAATTCTCAACACACAGATCAATTTCAGAACAAACACACTATTTGACTCAACTCTTCATCACACGAACGCACCCACACAACAGGCAGCGAAGTTGAGATGGCGCCGAGATCTAGTAGGCTCTGAGGATGGTGTCAAATAGCACCGAAACAGCTGGAAGCCGCACATGCTTACATAATTAACACGAGTAAGATCGCCATTTAATCAATTATTTATATTCAAGTGTTAAAAATAGTGTACGAAAGATTCAACTTGGATAATAAATCTGGTTCGCGCCAACTAATAAAATATATAACGTATACTTTATAAACACAAATCAAATTAGTTTATAAAAGTAAGTAAAAGAAACTTTAATAAAGTATTAATTAATAAATGGAAAACTACAAAAGCGAAAATGTCTTACTAGTTTCATTATTAAACCGAACTAATGAAAGTACACAACCAGCTGGTCTCTCTAGTTCTATTCCTACTTATACACGAAACGTTTAAAGCGCAGCTGTGATGCTGAAGTCACGACGATGGGTTCGAATCTCTTCCAGAGATGAACAAACGCTAGAGTTGAGAGCGTCATGAAATAAACAGATAACTGCTTAACAAGAGCAACGTCAGGAGAATGTGATCGCGGTGGGTAGTGCCTGTTATCTGAGCCGTGTCTGGACATGCTCTCACGGCCCTCGGCATGCAGAAACGCCCATCGTGCACATTATCGCACGTACCAAGAAAACAACAACAAAGCAGATATTGTATTATTCGTTCACTATACAGGGTCAACCATAATTAATGGCATTGATTTCAAGGGATTGTGCTGTGAAACTTTTTAAACAAAAAAGTTTAATACCATTTTGTTGGTTTGTGCTTCCTTTTCCGAGATGAAAAATTGTTTTATACGAAACATTTCATAGCGTATTTTGGGAAAGCCATTGATTTAATTCCCAATATGCACTGTCAATTTAAGAAAGCAGTGTATTATTCGGTTGAGAAGCTTTTGTCACCTAGTCTGCTGTCAAAAAATCAGAAAGTTAGAATTTATAAAACAGTTATATTACCGGTTGTTCTGTATGGCTGTGAAACTTGGACTCTCACTTTGAGAGAGGAACAGAGATTGAGGGTGTTTGAGAATAAGGTTCTTACGAAAATATTTGGGGCTAACAGGGATGAAGTTACAGGAGAATGGAGAAAGTTACACAACATAGAACTGCACGCATTGTATTCTTCACCTGACATAATTAGGAACATTAAATCTAGACGTTTGAGATGGGCAGGGCATGTAGCACGTATGGGCGAATCTGGAAATGCATATAGAGTGTTAGTTAGGAGGCCGGAGGGAAAAAGACCTTTGGAGAGGCCGAGACGTAGATGGGAAGATAATATTAAAACGGATTTGAGGGAGATGGGATATGATGATAGAGACTGGATTAATCTTGCTCAGGATAGGGACCAATGGTGGGCTTATGTGAGGGCGGCAATGAACCTCAGGGTTCCTTGAAAGCGAGTAAGTAATTATTATTATTATTATTATTATTACTATTATTATTATTATTATTATTATTATTATTAGTCATCGGCTTAGAGTTTCCTGAAAAATGAGTGAACGGACATTCAAACTTAAAAGAAATTATTAAAGAAATTGCCCTAAACTAAATTCAGCATGTTTTCCTATTAGAACTATGAAAGAGATAGTAAATATCAATACCTTAAAGATTATTTAGGGCCAAATTAAAGAAGTAGTACCTAATTTCGCACGCCTTCTATTCTGTGGATGAATTCATGACATTCAACAACACTTCATGAATATTTCTCTGCTGTATTAAGTATAATAATCAAATTTATCTTAGACCTAAATTTAGTGATCTAGAGCATTTTCTCAACATTTTTTGCCTATGTTTAGGACCCCTGGCCTAAGATTTATAGTGCAATGTAGAACATAGTAATACGAAATTTGATATCAATTTAAGAAGGAAAAAATTAATTAAGTTTTCATTTAACACAAAAGAGTCTGGCTTTTTAATTTCCATTGGACTATTATTATTATTATTATTATTATTATTATTATTATTATTATTATTATTATTATTATTAGGTGAACGGACTTTGAAAATTAATGTGATCACATTTATTTTCGAAATCCTTTGTTGTTTTCTTATCATATCGACACTGAACAATCTAAAGAGTGAAAGACATAATGCAACAGACCACCGAATGAAATTATTTTATTGGGTTATTTTACGACGCTGTATCAACATCTAGGTTATTTAGCTTCTGAATGAAATGAAGGTGATAATGCCGGTCAAATGAGTCCGGGGTCCAGCACCGAAAGTTACCCAGCATTTGCTCATATTGGGTTGAGGGACAATCCCGGAAAAAAACCTCAGCCAGGTAACTTGTCCCGACCGGGATTCGAACCCGGGCCACCTGGTTTCGCGGCCAGACGCGCTGACCGTTACTCCACAGGTGTGGACAGAATGAAATAAATTAGCAGTAGAAAATATTCTTGTCTACTTAAGTTAACAATCTACATTAAGATTAAATTCTTGTCATGTAAACAAGAATGATTTTAACAAGCATGATGCTGCAGACAATTTAACGGCGTTTCTGGTTTGCTGCTTTGCAACAATGCCACCTGTTGGTAGATCGCTCCGCCAAGCACACAATAGCCAGGCACGGAGTCCGAAACAGAAACCAAGTCGAGGTTGAATAGGCAAGCGAGCTGTCTTGTTTCTCCCGTTACCTGAATTCCAGCACGTACTACTCTTTCTGAAAACATACGTACAGTACATGCTTCAACAACTCCAGAGTTACGATACCTTCTCTGTTTCAACTGCTGTGTCTCAACAGACGTATTCCATTTCCTGTGTCCCTCGTTTTGTAATGTAATGTAACATCTACCGGTAACGGATCTGAACAAAGCAGTAAAGCTCATTTTATTCTACATTCTGAAACTGGACATCTTGTTTTATATTGAGAGTATTCAAAAAAGAATACATTCTTACCAATCAATTAAAAAATGACAATGACAATGATTTAGTTTTCTAGCTATGTAGTAGTGGTAATGGCGGTACTAAAGATAGGATTACAAATTAATGTTACAAATGGTAATGGTGTCGGAACTCACAAATGGTAATGGTGTCGGAACTCACAAATGGTGAAGGTGTCGGGACTTACAAATGGTAATGGTGTCGGAAGTCACAAATGGTGAAGGTGTCGGAACTCACAAATGGTAAAGGTGTCGGAACTTACAATGGTGATGTTGTCGGAACTTACAAATGGTGATGGTGTCGGAACTTACAATGGTGATGGTGTCGGAACTTACAAATGGTGATTGTGTCGCAACTTACAAATGGTGATGGTGTCGGAACTTACAAATGGTGATGGTGTGGGAACTTACAAATGGTGATTGTGTCGGAACTTAAAAATGGTGATGGTGTCGGAACTTACAAATGGTGATTGTGTCGGAACTTACAAATGGTGATTGTGTCGGAACTTACAAGTGGTGATTGTGTCGGAACTTACAATGGTGATGGTGTCGGAACTTACAAATGGTGAAGGTGTCGGAACTTACAAATGGTGAAGGTGTCGGAACTTACAAATGGTGATGGTGTCGGAACTTACAAATGGTGAAGTTCTCGGAAGTTACAAATGGTGAAGGTGTCGGAACTTACAAATGGTGAAGGTGTCGGAACTCACAAATGGTGAAGGTGTCGGAACTCACAAATGGTGAAGGTGTCGGAACTCACAAATGGTGAAGGTGTCGGAACTCACAAATGGTGAAGGTGTCGGAACTCACAAATGGTGAAGGTGTCGGAACTTACAAATGGTGATGGTGTCGGAACTTACAAATGGTGAAGTTCTCGGAAGTTACAAATGGTGAAGGTATCGGAACTCACAAATGGTGAAGGTGTCGGAACTCACAAATGGTGAAGGTGTCGGAACTCACAAATGGTGAAGGTGTCGGAACTCACAAATGGTGAAGGTGTCGGAACTCACAAATGGTGAAGGTGTCGGAACTCACAAATGGTGAAGGTGTCGGAACTTACAAATGGTGAAGGTGTCGGAACTTACAAATGGTGAAGGTGTCGGAACTTACAAATGGTGAAGGTGTCGGAACTTACAAATGGTGAAGGTGTCGGAACTTACAAATGGTGAAGGTGTCGGAACTTACAAATGGTGAAGGTGTCGGAACTTACAAATGGTGAAGGTGTCGGAACTTACAAATGGTGAAGGTGTCGGAACTTACAAATGGTGAAGGTGTCGGAACTTACAAATGGTGAAAGTGTCGGAACTTATAAATGGTGATGGTGTCGGAACTTACAAATGGTGATTTTGTCGGAACTTCTAAATGGTGAAGGTGTCGGAACTTACAAATAGTGAAGGTGTGGGAACTTACAAACGGAGATGGTTTCGGATGGTGAAGGTGTCGGAACTTACAAATGGTGAAGATGTGGGATCTTACAAATGGCGATGGTGTAGGAACTTATAAATGATGGTGTCGGAACTTGCAATGGTGAAGGCGTCGGAACTTACAAATGGTGATGGTGTCGGAACTTACAAATGGTTAAGGTGTCGGAACTTACAAATGGTGAAGGTGTCGGAACTTACAAATGGTGAAGGTGCCGGAACTTACAAATGGTGATAGTGTCGGAACTTACAAATGGTGATGGTGTCGGAACTTACAAATGGTGAAGGTGTCGGAACTTACAAATGGTGATGGTGTCGGAACTTACAAATGGTGAAGGTGTCGGAACTTACAAATGGTGATAGTGTCGGAACTTACAAATGGTGATGGTGTCGGAACTTACAAATGGTGATGGTGTCGGAACTTACAAATGGTGATGGTGTCGGAACTTACAAATGGTGATGGTGTCGGAACTTACAAATGGTGATGGTGTCGGAACTTACAAATGGTGAAGGTGTCGGAACTTACAAATGGTGAAGGTGTCGGAACTTACAAATGGTGATGGTGTCGGAACTTACAAATGGTGATGGTGTCGGAACTTACAAATGGTGATGGTGTCGGAACTTACAAATGGTGATGGTGTCGGAACTTACAAATGGTGAAGGTGTCGGAACTTACAAATGGTGAAGGTGTCGGAACTTACAAATGGTGAAGGTGTCGGAACTTACAAATGGTGAAGGTGTTTGAAGATACACCGCAGTGTAATCGAAGAGAAGGAGAGAAGGAACATGATCCTAGTTCACAGCTTGTTACAGACCATGTGTCCTAGCAACATTTGTTGTTCACATTGTACTTTTGACTCGCGGAAATACAACATGAATCTTCTTGCGGACCTTTTTTATCCGTTATGTCAGATGCCAGATTCTTCGTTTTTAGTAACATCGTAACGAAATGCTTTGAAAGCTCTTCAGTGTATAAATAAATAACAGTTTTCTCCTAAGCCAAGGTATGAAGTGTCAGATGCGAGAACACCTGCGAGAAAAATCTCGTTCTACTACAGAGATCTGCTAGCCGAACTTGAGTTCGCAATGTAGGCCGATTCGTTTCAGTTATTCTCCGATTACATGGATGTGCCAGCCGGCACCCGAAGCTTTGGGAAAGAAAATAGAGGATTAAAATCACTTTCGAGATGAAAACAGACACGACAAGTTACAATTCGTGAAGTTCAAGTTACAGGAAGGTCCAATACCGACGTGAAACACAATGAGAAGGAAGTCCTGACAAAAACCAGCTACAGGGATAAGTTTACGACTGAACTGTCATTGTCACATTTGCAGTTCCTTTTAAAGTTCTACTCTATTTAATTTAATTTTATGAACTTCCTTTACTAACAGGCTGCCAAGATTGATAAAGTGTACTAGATATTTATGAACGTGTACAGATATAAATAATAAACATGCCATTTGAAAAAATAAAAGTGGACACAAAAGAAACCTGTCAGAAAATACGTTAAACAAGTGCAATAGAGTAAAAATTAGAGTCTCGGATCAAATGACAGTATATGATGATGATTATGATGATATTATTATTATTACTTACTTACTGGCTTTTAAGGAACCCGAAGGTTCATTGTCGCCCTCACATAAACCCGCCATTGGTCCCTATCCTGGGTAAGATCAATACAGTCTCTATCATCATATCCCATCTCCCTCAAATTCATTTTAATACTATCTTCCCATCTACGTCTCGGCCTCCCTAAAGGTCTTTTTCCCCCCGGCCACCCGACTAACGCTCTATATGCATTTCTGGATTCGCTCATATGTGCTACATGTCCTGCCCATCTCAAACGTCTGGATTTAATGTTCCTAATTATGTCAGATGAGGAATACAATGCGTGCAGTCCTGTGTTGTGTAATTTTCTCCATTCTCCTGTAACGTCATCCCTTTCAGCCCCAAATATTTTCCTAAGCACCTTATTCTCAAACACCCTTAACCTATGTTCCCATTCTCAAAGTGAGAGTCCAAGTTTCACAACCATAAAGAACAACCGGTAATATAAATGTTTTATAAATTGTAATTTTCAGATTTTTTGACAGGAGACTGGATGATAAAAGCTTCTCAACCGAATAATAACAGGCATTTCCCATATTTATTCTGTGTTTAATTTCCTCCCGAGTATCATTTATATTTGTTACTGTTGCTTCCAGGTATTTGAATTTTTCCACCTCTTCAAAACATAAATTTCCAATTTTTATATTTCCATTTCGTGCAACATTCTCGTCACGAGACATAATCATATACTTTGCCTTTCGGGATTTACTTCCAAACCTATCTCTTTACTTGCTTCCAGTAAAATTCCCGTGTTTTCCCTAATCGTTTGTGGATTTTCTCCTAACATATTCACGTCATCCGCATAGACAAGCAGCTGATGTAACCCGTTCAATTTCAAACCCTCTCTGTTATCCTGGACTTTCCTAATGGCATACTCTAGAACAAAGTTAAAAAGTAAAGGTGATAGTGCATCTCCTTGCTTTAGCCCACAGTGAATTGGAAACGCATAATAATAATAATAATAATAATAATAATAATAATAATAATAATAATAATAATAATAATAATGACAATGACTAATAATTCAATATTTATTATTAGAAAAATATAAAACAAAGAAACTGTAACTATACAAAATTCTAGCACTCTCCTGAAAAGAGTGTTCTATTGCTCAGGGAGGATTCGATACATAATAAAATTACATGCGTAAATTGCATAAAATAACATCTAAAAATTAATAATCACTCATAGCAAATTTCTGATATATATAATAATTATTATTATTATTAGATAAAAAGTGACTTTACAGCTCAAAACTTTCTCAGTACAGCTCGCAAGATACTATACATTGTTATTCAAATATTATACCTTTTTCTCGTGACGTTTTAGGGTTACGAAGCTATTCGGTACGGCAATAGGGCAATTATGAAATGTTTGCTGAGGAACCAAAGTCCTGCCTTATAACTTACCCAGCTTTTATCCTACACTACAGGATTAACAAAGATTTTAGACCTATTTCTCGCTTGTGAGAGCAACGCCTAACTCTTGACCAAAGATTAAGTAAAAACCTGTATATTCTATGGAAATTCCTTAAGTCATATAATTTAAGCAGGTTCATTCTTTTAAGATTTAATTGGCCTGTGCTACAACTGCTAGTAACAAGATCTTCCACTTCGTCACAGTCTGTAAGTACGCTAAGAACCAATGCCAAAGTGATCTATTTTGTCACTATTCTTCCACCGCCTCGTGATTTCACGATATTTAGCCGTGAAAGTATGTATTCAAGTCGCTTTTTGCTAACTGAGCTAAATGTCAAGTCATCCACGACGTCACTCCTTAATCTTCATACCACATCCACTGAACTGGATTATGGTAAACTGGAGGAACTAGTTGGCATGAATACCAAACACCTTTCTCTGGAAATAACTGCGGACGATAACCAATTATCTACTGTTTCAGAATGGGATAACTTCAGCCAGTAAAGTGTTTTATAAATGGGCGATTTGCTAAGTTACGTTCTCGAAGTAATGACGTGAGAGAATTTTTGTGAGTAAACTTGAACCAGATAGTATGCATATGAGAGAGAGAGAGAGAGAGAGAGAGAGAGAGAGAGAGAGATGGTAAACTTATGTATTTGTGAGCGTGAGCGAAAGGGAATAAACTTGTGACCGAGAAAGAGGAGATAAATTTGTGTGTGAGAGAGGGGGTAAACTTGTATCAGATAGGGTGGTAAACTTGTATGACAGAGGTGGTAAATTTGTACCATGGATGAATATATAATAGGATGCGAAACTGCGGTCAGCACTATCTGGCGGCAGGGGGCTCAAATAAGATGATCAGCGCCCGACGTCGTAGGTGGTGAACATAAGAACTACGTGTTGGGTACGTAACCCAGAGTTCTCTATTTATCTACTCGAGACGTTGCTCGAGAAGACAAGATGGCAGACAGAAACTTGCTAATAAGTGAACATAAAGTGATATTACGTGTGTGTATAAGCAGTGTATGTTAAACAGTGATGTTTATGGATGTTGTAAAAATAGTGTTGTTGAATGTATTGTAAAGTAATAGTAATATAATAAATTGAACTATCTAAGTAGTTTTCGCAGACTTTTCCATTGCTCTGTACAATAAATACTCAAAGAATACAATCCCAATTATCTAACCTTTTACTTTATTTTTTGTCTCTGTCTGGTTATATTTTAATTGGGTAGTGTAAAATAGATCGTCTCTTTTATCTTCCTGTTGGCTCCGGTAAGAATTTTCAGTAGAAGATGCTGTGAGGAAAAAAAATGTAAATTTTTACTTTAAATGGGTTAGTTTTGAATATCGATGAGAGCGGGAGGGAATACTTTCTGCACAGTTTAACATTTTCGTCACCAGGTGCGCTGCTAAATGCATGGAGTAATTAGTTACTCTTTTCGCTACTTGGTGCGCTGCTGGATGTAATAAGTTCTCCTCCGCCCAACAGGTGGCAGAAAGATCAATTTCTACATTAGCGCCTCTAGCATGTGTTACGGGAAACTCAGTAAGTTTCGCATCCTATTATATATTTATCCATGCTTGTACCAGATAGGGGGCAAAACTTGTAGAAGAGGGGATATACTTGTAAAAGAGAGGGATACACTTGTAAGAGATAGGGGATAAACTTGTGAGACAGAGGAGATAAAGTTGCGTGTGCGAGAGAGAGAGAGAGAGAGAGAGAAAGGAGGGGTAAACTTGCGAGAGAGAGAGAGAGAGAGAAAGGAGGGGTAAACTTGCGAGAGAGAGAGAGAGAGAGAGAGAGAGGCTAAAATTGTGAGAGCGAGAGAATAAATTTATGAGAGCAAGAAGGTAAATTTGTGAGAGAGTTGATTTGTGAATGAATTTTATTAATAAAAGAGTGACTTTGTGACTTGCATAATCTTTGTTTAGTAGAAGTGCTAATAAAAATGGCATACAATGTCAAAGGGCCCCTGCGGTGGTTGCACCTTTCCATCAATACGTCACCCTCACCACGATCGATTCCCAGTTTTCTTCGTATAAATACTCTAACAGTACATAGTGAAGAACACTCTACAGCAGCCGTGGCGAAAATGTGACTCGCGAGCACATTGTGGCTCGCAATGATAGCTATGTATTTCTCTTGCTTCCTACCTCCCCAAACCCCCACCCTCTCACTCACTGGAGTCAAACTCCGTTCCATTTGTATGTGTCCCTTACCTGCGAGTGGCGTATCGTCGAAATGTCTCTCTCGAAACCATGAACCTCTACAAAAACGAAAGTTTCAAGTAGGATGGGAGGACGCATTTTTTTGCTGTCAATATGATGATAATATTAAATGTATGATTTGTTCACAAGTATTACGAGGAAAACGGTTGTATAACATAAAACGGCATTATACTACATGTTACTCATGAAACTTTAAAAGATTAACTATTATTATTATTATTATTATTATTATTATTATTATTATTGTTGTTGTTGTTGTTATCATCTCTGTACCACGATCCCTTTTCAGCAGATGTACGAATAATGCGGTTAGATCTTCAATTTAAACTCACAGATTTACAATGTGATGTTAAATGAAAGCTAGATGTAAGGACTTGACAAATGTTGAACTTTTCAAATCTTCACCAAAAAATAAATATCCGAAGCTTCGTTCTTTCGCTTGCTCTGTTGAGGCCATGTTCGCTACAACTTACGTTTGTGAAAAATTATTTTCAACAATTAAAATAGTAAAAACCAAATTTAGATCACGACTGACAGACAAATACCTTCGTGATCAACTACGACTGGCAGTAAGTGACATAATTCCTGATTTTGAAACTCTGTCGCAGAGACATTCTGAAGACAGTTAATTTTAGGTTGTGATAATGTGTCCTATGCTTTCTTATTCATTTCTTTCTTCGTTACACGTACTAAACATTAGTTTGTAACCTTATACTGTATAAAATTATATTTAAGTGCATGACGTAAGGAAAATGAAAATCCGTTAATAAGTCAGACAGTTGCTTCACTTCCCCTTCGGTGCTACACACGTTGCTGGTTACACAGTGGCTCGGCGCACGATCACATTTTCGCCACGGCTGCTCTACAGCCTACACTCGGTAGGGAGTACACGAACTATGAACTATTATTAATTTCATGGCCATTCCAACCTCACATCGATTCAATAGGAGAAAAGCAATAAACAATGAATCTGAAGTTAATAAAATGGCTTGCGTGCTTGGCTGTACTAAAAGGCTATTGATTCGAACGAAACATTTGACTGTGAAAGCAGCGGCGGTTACGATTGCCAACATTCTGCGGCGGAGACACCGCGGAGCTTATCGGGTAACAAGTGGGACACACAGACCCCTGCCATGTAACAAGTTGTTCTGCCCATGGGAGTCGTTATGTGTTCTGGAACTTTTTAGGTCACGTCTGATAATGTTCTATGGCTGCCGGTACCGTAATACCAGCTCCAAGACACGCCACTTAAGATAAGTTTAACGCTATACTGGAGAATTCCCACGGTATCATTGAACCGTGCCGTTACGTTTAGCGCCAAATTTTACTAAATACACAATCTCGCCAACATAAGAACACGATGTTGGTGTGTGGCGTCATTAGAGAGAGAAATTTGTTTATTTTCTTTCTGTGCCCCCTTCGTTCTGAACATTACTGAGAGATAGCACCACTGTTAGCTACAAGGTATATTTGCGCAAATATATTGCAAGTAGATTACGTGACTTAAGCACAGGAACGCCATTTCGTAATTTCATTTAAGAAACAAGCCAAACGAATTATCTTTGCATAAAAAACGGATGCTCCCTGGACCAAATTATCGTATTTTATAATTGTTTGAAACTTATTACATGACTTAGATGAGAGTTTCGAGACAAAACAGTTTTGCTATCTTTGTTTTTTTTATTAAATGTTAAGCACCACTGTTAGGTACAAGGTGTATTTGCGCAAATATTGCGGGTAAATTATGACGAGTGGCTTAGATGAGAGGCTCGCGACAGAAACAGTTTTGCTGTAGCGCATGCGCGGACCTCTCATGCAGTGGAAGCGTGATCCTTGAAATTATTTTCGCGTGTACATTGAAGATTAAATGATTGAGATCCCTTCTTGTTCCGGTTACAGACCTTGGATATACGAAGGTTAGGTTTGGTTAGTTTAGGTTTTTATTAGCCAAGTCCGCGCATGCGCAGACAGGCAATATCCTGTCGCGAGCCGCATGTGATAAGTGATATGAGGTCGAGGAATGGGAGAAGGTTAGGTTAGGTTGGGTAGGTTAAGTTTGGTTGGGTTGGGTAAGGTTAGGTTAGGATAGGTTAGGTTGGGTTAGGATAGGATAGGTTAGGTTGGGTTAGGTTAGGTTGGGTTAGGATAGGTTAGGTTAGGATAGATTAGGTTAGGATAGGATAGGTTAGGATAGGATAGGTTAGGATAGGATAGGTTGGGTTAGATTAGGATAGGTTAGGTTAGGATAGGTTAGGTTGGGTTAGGTTAGTTTAGAATAAATTAGGTTGGGTTAGGATAGGTTAGGTTAGATTAGCTTTGGTTAAAAAATAATAGGCCTATAATGAAAGCGGTGAATAATTTCATGGTCCTTAAATTTTTTTTTCGTAAAAGGCTAAGTATTTTTCTATAGGCCAGAAATAAAACAGCAACGCCGTCATAATTACGTACTTTACGCTTTGGCGAACATTAACCGGAAATTTACTTTCCGTCATTTTAATTGTATTCCGTGAAACACACCTTTATCCTGTTAATTTCCTTGTGATAACCTAGTTTATTATCTTATTACATCTTCATTTTCTTTTAATGCATTCAAAAAACCGCCGTTGTACTACATAAAACCTTGAACTTGACTAATGGAGTGAATTATTTAAGAATATAGTCGCGAATTTGACTACCACCATTTCGATTATATTTTGTTTGATACGGCTCGGTACGGCCCGGTGACTAGTGGCCAGCGAGTAGAGTCGACTATCGATATTGGTCTGCCGTGCGTATTATCCAGTTGTTCCAAGTTTAATGTGTCATCGTCACTTGCACAGCTGTTCAGAACTGCTTCCGTTTAAAGACTGGAGGAATCGTTTGCCCTCCTTGAATGAGGTCTCTTTTTTAATATATGGAATATAACAAGTGAAGACTGGACATAAAAATTGCTGTAAGTGCCAATATCGTCAAAAATTAGTTTTTACAAAAAAAAAAAGTTTTTATATCCCTGGTTCAATCCAATAAGAAAAATTATGAGTCACATTGTAATTTTATTTAGTCGCTAGCTTCTCCCATAGATATGCAAAACGTACGATATTACATAGCAGCCATTCCGGGCAAACTGGAAATTCCAATGAAAAAAAAAATCAGAAATATTTGTTTAGTATTAGTGCAAGACATTGCTAACGCTACATTTAAATAGTATAATGTTTTATTTTCAAAGGGAATAGTACATTATGCAACGAGCCTATAATGGTAGTAATTAAGACGCGAGTATGTTTATGAAACGAGCGCAAGCGAGTTTCATAATTTTCATACGAGCGTCTTAATTATCATTATAGTCAAGTTTCATACGACTTTTTATGCTCGACCATATTTCTAACTTGAAATTATTCATAAGTATTCATGTTATTCTTATCTGACTGGGGAGCGGAACTGACCTTGTGCAATATCTCGTAAATTGTGAGATGTGCGCAGACGCGAAAGTATTGATTTTTTCCGAGAAACAAATGTCGACATTGACCTTAATATAATCTAGAGAGTAAAATAAACATTAATCTTGATATAACCTTGAAATTAAATTAGACATCAGAATTCTTCGTACATCTTTCTTGATTTTTGTGGCAATAAGTTATTAGTCACATCGACTGCTTTTGTCGAAATTTCCGGCGGTGCAACCTGCAGCTCGTTATCACTAGTGTCCGCCATTTTTACTTTGTCTAATCTCGCGCTAGTTGTCTTTCGATTGCATATCCGAGAATAATCGATACTTGCGCTTTCATATTGCTACAATGGTATTTTATGATTGGTGAAACACCTGAACTTTAATGAATAGGTGTACTTTAATAAGGTCCATTAAAGGGCTGCTACCAGGTGTATAATTACTACATTTCGGTATGGTCGAGCATAAATTGTTTTAAAAGTTTTATGGGCGTTGAATCTATATGGTCTTGGGTGAGTTATAGGTAATGTTTTGTTTTCATGAAGTTTGTAGCACTTATTGATAGAGAGATCAGTTGTTAATATATCTTTTTCAAGGAACAATTGAAACGTTCAGAGGTAAAGTGGATCAAGTCATTTTTTAGTAGGTTATTTACGACGTTTTATCAGCAGCTTAGCTTATTTAGCGTCTGAATGAGATGAAGGTGATAATGCCGGTGAAATGAGTACGGGGTCCAGCATCGAAAGTTACC
The DNA here is from genome assembly GCA_025594305.2 of Periplaneta americana. Classification (NCBI taxonomy): domain Eukaryota; kingdom Metazoa; phylum Arthropoda; class Insecta; order Blattodea; family Blattidae; genus Periplaneta; species Periplaneta americana. The sequence goes on along the minus strand of JAJSOF020000037.1, from coordinate 6,121,398 downwards.
CAGCATTTGCTCATATTGGGTTGAGGGATAACCCCGGAAAAAACCTCAAGCAGGGAATTTGCCCCGACCGGGAATAGAACCCGGGCCACCTGGTTTCGCGGCCAGACGCGCTAACCGTTACTGCACAGGTGTGGACTGGATTAAGTCCATGAGACGTAGTTTTGAGATAATAGGACTTAAAGTTAACTTGCTCTAGTGAATTATCCAATTTCCCTAGCAATAATTTTATTGGTCCATTCTCAAATTCTAGATTTATAAAATATAAACAATTGTGATGTTAAATGATGCAACGCTTTTATGACTTGATCCACTATAGCTCAGAACATCGTGTCTGAGCCAAAAGTGACTGGTGTCACCTACCGGCGAATGCTTGGAACTAAAACTTGATCCATTACTGCTCGGAAAAGATCCAACTTCAGATAATCAGAAAATGAATTAAACTCCATTTATGAAAATTTGTGACTTGATCCATTTTTAGCTCTGAACGCCTTAATTGTTGAAGAAATAGGCCTATTTTGAGAGTCTGCACTTTAATTCCACAGCTCCAGGATCAAGGAACTTTTTCCTCTGTACTGTATTCTTTCTGCCATTTATTTTAAGTAGTTTGGGTTAATAACAATTAATCTTACAGTTCAAGTGAGTATTTTGACTTAGAAATGTCACAGTTGTTTTGAAACTGGAAAACGAACTATAGCACATCTGTAAAATCCGTGACATGCAAGAAACAGCTATAAAATATTTACCGATTATGTTTTCATGAACTAATTGGATGTCATGAGATTTGAATAGCTTTCACATGGACACTATGAGAATGAATCTCTTTTTGCTTGAGGCAGAAACCTGAGTTTTACACTTTTTGTCAGTAAGGTGTAAAGTGAGTTCACAAATCTTTTAACATCCGTGACGGAACCTTTTCTTCAATTTCTGCAAAATAATAATAAAATTTTAATCAACAACTTCTTTTCTTTTAAATGATACATATCTTCTAAATTGATTCTAATAATGAAGTTGACGAAAGTAATTTCATTTTCAATATAAAGAGGCTGAAAACGGTAAAAATGTAACATCCGTGATGGCTGTTATCCAGCACATAAATATTAATAAAATAAATAAATAATTATCATCATCATTATCATCGTTACCAAAAAGTTGCTTTATTCTAATTCCGATAGCTATTGCAACTGCAAAATCTAAAAGACCAACTAACTACAAACTGTCGCAGTGCTGTGGATAGAATCGTCTATTGTGGGATCAACTTTTTAAGAAATGGGCATGAAGGATTCTCATGAAGGCGAATGGAGGGAAATCGGTCTGAACGTCAGCTTGCCAATGTCTCCAGGTTTCTCTTTTCCCTCGTCATTAACACCTTCTAATATAGCCTTCGACGCACCATTTACATAATGGCTAGTGCAGTAGGTTTTTCCATTTCACGGCCTTCTTGCATCGCAGTTTGTACTTCCGTGGACCATTTCCATTCGTGTCTCTTCACCCTCACAGATCACTAGGCGTCGTTCGTAAGACTCTCACTTGGCACACAAAGTCGAAAAGAGTAAACAAATCTCACAATAAATTAAGATCTTCATTGCTTATTGCCGATGACTATTTCATTTATATGACGTCATTCCATTTTCGACCAATGAAGTGTAATGAAATTTTGAATTCCAACCAATCTCAGTCACACTTTGCGATCATTTTTGCAGCTAGATTTATCGCTATCAATGTATCGCTTGGTCGTTCTTTTGTTTAGTCGTTGTCGCCAACTGTTTCCCCCTAAATTGATGATCATGAATACATTAAGATGCAACTACACGGTTAAACTTTTCTTTCAACTTCAACGCAATGAATGCAAGATTGATATTTAATATTAATTAATATATTTACGCAGTGAAGACGACGAAAACGGCGCACCATGTAGACACAAAATCTTCATGCATCTTAATTGAACGTACCTTTTAAACTTGATTCTTTCAATATTCTTCCCAGATTGCAAGCATACGCGATTGGAATATTGAACTGTGTAGATGCAGCTTTAGTTCCGATACACACTACAGCGAGAATGCGTTTGTCGAGCTATAAAAAATGCTTTCCTGTAGCACGAGTAACGGTCGAAATAAGATACAGCTGACATTGGTCCTGTTCCCACAGGTAACTTAACCTGTAATTGTAGCCTTTAAATTTGTATTTTGTGAATGAAATTAAACAGTTAATAGAAAGTCAGATGTTCAAATTTATGTAACATCATCGCATATCAAACCCAAAGATCTTGCATAGTAATAATAAGGTCTTTGATCAAATTGCCTTCAGTATGGCGTAATAAAATTCGTGTTTTAATTAGGCCCATCTATACAGAGATGGCGTCACTGTGTAGCAACATGTCTCGCTGTGAATACATAAGCATTGGTATATAGCTGTCCCCACTGTTACCGTTAAATTAAATTATGATTTCAGCAGATAATGAAAATGTTTTTATGTTGTAATAATATGAGAAAAGTGCAGTACATGTAATTAACATTGTTAAACCTGTATTTCGCTTTTCGCAATTGGCATTACTGAATAATAACATCGGATTTCTTTATTGCAGTAATCGATATTCATCTACGAGTATTTCAACTTCACAATGTCTGAATTGGTTAAGTTTCCTTTAATATACAATTCTTAACATTTTGTGATCGAATTTTAGGGATATATCATTTACATTTTTATTTTATTGACGAAATAGTCCTAATAAATGTCACTCGGGGTCTGAGATTACTATAGATAAAATTATTAATAGCTATTATCATATCACTGCCACAGAATCGTCTTATCAGTAACTACTGTATGCTGAAACTCCCGCCTGAAGGCACGCTGAACTTCCATTACACTCCGTGTGTTATGGTTAGACTTCGAAGTTGATGCACATTTACTCTGAATTTAAGTAGACACAGAATAAGGCCCGTAACACACTTGAAGAGTTTTCGCTAGAGAGAAATGTGTTGCGAGAAAGAGGCGAAGAGCCTTCCTCCACACACTTGGCGAGTTCTCGCTATCACAGATCACACCTCGCTATGATCATCTATGCACTGCCTTCATGCAGAAAGCATTTTTCTGATTATAGTAATCACTCGTTGGGGGAAATATTATAGGTTATGTATTTACGTATATTGTCGTACTTAAATATATAACCTGTAAGTATATTGTCGTACTTAAATATATAACCTGTAAGTATATTGTCGTACTTTACAAATTACGTACGAACGCTATGTTGAATCTGAGTATTCAGATGATGAGGAAATGGAGTTACATGAACATATTTTGTTAATGAAAAGAAAAAGTAGGCCTAAAATTAAAGCCAGAAATATCTGAAAATCACATTGTATCTTACGAAAATAAGGGCGAGTTTGGGCACTGGTTCCGATTTGAATGATGATACGATTAGGCGTTATTTCAGGCTGAATGGACCTCAGTTTTTTGCTATTCATGATGTGATAGAGGATTCTTTGCTATGTTCTGATTAAAATTATGTAACCTGTTAAGACATATAGATACATTATTTCAAATGTTTAATTAATACTATTAAATCTCATCAAAATAAAATATAGCCCTATTTATTTTCAGATAATCTGATATTTGTCTCCAGATTTCTTCTTTAAGTTTCGTGTTTTTATAGTTTTCATCCCGCGTATCATATAAATAGGCCTACGGGTGACATCGTACAAGTTCGATAAGTTTCTGACTGCAATTATCAGCCATCTTTCCTCATTTTCAAATAAAAACAATACAATTCATCGCCACTTATGAGAGAATCTCTTCCAGTGTGTGGACGTCCATTTGAATCCACGTTATCAATCTTTGAATTTTCTCGCAACACATTTCTCGCTAGCGAAAGCTCTTCAAGTGTTACGGGCCTAATACAGTGTTTACAATGCAGCTGGCAAGGTAGTCTTCTTTCATAACACACAGCTCATGTTAGCATTTCAGTTAGATGGGGTTTTTGCAAAACAGGCCGAGCAATAAAAAAATTAAACATTCGCCTGAAGGACAAACGTAAATATTATGTTGGTCAGAATACTGTATATTGTATTATCGTGTCTCGGATGTATAAACGTAATATTTTTATTAGTCCTGTAACAATTGAGGCATTGACATGGGAAAGGTCGTAACTGCCAAAAATTCGAATTTTTAGGTTTTTCATTGAGAAGGTAGTAAATGGCCATGCCAATGGCACAGAGAAGGTAGTATGTCAGTATGTCAGTAATTGAGACTCGTTCAGATATGGTTTCTTGTAAATAGTTCTTTTAATCTACCACAAAATATCTCAATATCCGGTAATTTCATCACTATAGAATTTTGTTATTGTAGGTTTAATTTGTAATTTAGTAAATACAAAAATATTCTTTGTTCTTAACTTCTATGATAAAATGTCTAGCTTTCATTAATCAGGTATTCTTGTCGTACTTTAATTTTTATTGTAATTGTAATTGTAAATTTAATATTAATTGTAATCTTATTGTTCATGTTATAGTTGTAAACCCCTGGTAGAGGGGCAGAGAAGGCCTGATGGCCTTATCTCTACCAGGTTAAATAAATAAATATATTCTAATCTAATCTAATCTAATCTAATCTAATCTAATCTATGACCGTATGTAATGAAACGAAGTTGGAAACGTAGTCACTAGATGTTGTAAGTTGTATGTGCACAGCTGTTGGCGCGGAGAAGGTAGTAACTCCTTTTACAACATCAGAGTGATATGGGCTGATAACTGTGCAGGGCAGAATAAGAATCGGATGATTCTAATGGTCCTGATTTACATTATTGCCAAGAAACATTTTGATTCAGTGGACTTGAAATTCCTGGTTTCAGAACATTCCTACATGCCATGTGATAGGGAATTTGGCATCATAGAGAAAAGAAAAAAAAAGATGCAAGACCATGGTTCCAGAAGAGGTAAGGCCTAATAATGTAATAATGATGAAGGATGAGGATTTCTTCGCCTTTTCTGCAGAATGTGACAAGTTTTTGAATACAACTCCTATCAAAATCAGCACCCTCAGCTGGGTTAGACTCTCAAGAGCTGATTTTCCTCTAATAAAAACAAGACAGTCATTTAATTACCTTGAAATGTGGACAGAGAACAGAATTTTTAAGAAAGGACAGTCATTAACGTCAATCACTAACTTGCAGTGCTTGCAACGCCTTGAAAGACGACTAGTCGTCCCTGATGCCAAAAAGAGAGACTTGTTATCTATGTTAGACTTCCTCGATGAAGAGTATCATGCATTTTACCGAAAAATTTGTGCATAATGTATAAATAACGTTAATTCTCAGTTTGGTTAAGGAGTGATTTCAATGTTGTATTTTCATAAAATAGGATTTCACAGATAAATCTGTGCCAGACTTTTCAAATTTCATATGTAACACAAACATGAGTGTATGCCTTTCATTTAAAACAGTTTCTTGTAATAATGTAAGTGAGAAAGTGTTCATAAATTTGTTTTCTGCTTCCCCTGAAAAATTTTGTTTTTGGCAGTTACTACCTTTCCCATGTCAGCGCCTCAATTATACAGGGCAATACATCTTCTCTTATATCCTCATTTCTAATTCTATCAAGTTTTGTACACCCTTTAACTTGTCTGAGGAACCTCATCTCCGGCGTCTGTATTCTATCTTTCTGTTCTTTCGTTGGAGTCCAAGTTTCATATCCATACAATATTGTGGGAATTGCCATAACTTTATACATTTTTACTTTTATTTCTTTTCTAACTTTATTTTTGAACGTTCTCTGTATTGTTCCATATACCGTTTGAAATTTATTTATTTTAGAATCAACGTCTCTTACCATATTGTAACTAATATCACCGCCCAAATATTTGAAACTAGACACCTGTTCTATATTTTGATTTTCTAAAATAATTTTCGATCTCACTGGATATTTTTCTCTAAATGCCATTGTCTTTGTTTTTTTACTGATATCTTTACATCATATAATTTACATATATTTTATTTAATTCATGTAAAGATTTCTGTAAGTCATCTTCATTTTTCTGTATTATGATTAAATCATCTGCAAACAAAAGATTATTTATACATACTTTATTATCTACTATTATTCCTGGATTCACTAGAACTTGAAATAATTACTATTAAGTATCAGCACATGGTTCTCAATTTTTATTTTAGACTTAGTCCAATTTCTACTGCATAATAAAGACAACAAAACTTGGAAAAAAAAGTATCTGGCCGAATATAAAGTGACTAATTGTACATATTTTTATCACTGATGTAAAATATTGTATTGTTATTAATGTCATTACTTACTTACTTATTGGCTTTTAAGGAACCCGGAGGTTCATTGCCGCCCTCACATAAGCCCGCCATTGGTCCCTATCCTGAGCAAGATTAATCCAGTCTCTACCATCATATCCCACCTCCCTCAAATCCATTTTAATATTATCTTCCCATCTACGTCTCGGCCTCCATAAAGGTCTTTTACACTCTGGCCTCCCAACTAACACTCTATATGCATTTCTGGATTCGCCCATACGTGCTACATGCCCTGCCCATCTCAAACGTCTGGATTTTATGTTCCTAATTATGTCAGGTGAAGGATACAATGCGTGCAGCTCTGCGTTGTGTAACTTTCTCCATTCTCCTGTAACTTCATCCCTTTTAACCCCAAATATTTTCCTAAGAACCTTATTCTCAAAAACCCTTAATCTCTGTTCCTCTCTCAAAGTGAGAGTCCAAGTTTCACAGCCTTACAGAACAACCGGTAATATAACTGTTTTATAAATTCTAACTTTCAGATTTTTTGACAGCAGACCAGATGACAAAAGCTTCTCAACCGAATAATAACAGGCATTTCCCATATTTATTCTGCGTTTAATTTCCTCCCGAGTGTCATTTATATCTGCTACTGTTGCTCCAAGATATTTGAATTTTTCCACCTCTTCGAAGGATAAATCTCCAACTTTTATAGTTCCATTTCGTACAATATTCTGATCACGAGACATAATCATATACTTAGCCTTTTCGGGATTTACTTCCAACCCTATCGCTTTACTTGCTTCAACTAGAATTTCCGCGTTTTCCTTAATCGTTTGTGGATTTTCTCCTAACATATTCACGTCATCCGCATAGACAAGAACCTGATGTAACCCGTTCAATTCTAAACCCTCTGTGTTATCCTGAACTTTCCTAATGGCAAATTCTAGAGCGAAGTTAAAAAGTAAAGGTGATAGTGCATCTCCCTGCTTTAGCCCGCAGTGAATTGGAAAAGCATCAGATAGAAACTGGCCTATACGGACTCTGCTGTAAGTTTCACTAAGACACATTTTAATTAATCGAACTAGTTTCTTGGGAATACCAAATTAAATAAGAATATTATATAAAACTTCTCTCTTAGCCGAGTCATAAGCCTTTTTGAAATCTATGAATAACTGATGTACTGTACCCTTATACTCCTATTTTTTCTCCAGTATCTGTCGAATACAAAAAAATGTGATCAATAGTTGATCTATTACGCCTAAAACCACACTGATGATCCCCAATAATTTCATCTACATATGGAGTTAATCTTCTCAAAAGGATATTCGACAAAATTTTGTACGACGTCAACAAAAGAGATATTCCTCGAAAGCTACTACAGTTAGTCTTGTCCAGGGTGGTTGTAATTTAACCCGACCCAAAAAAACCATATGGGTTTTTTTAAAAAAAAAACCCTTCAATAAAACCCGACACAAAACCCAAAAAAACCCATATATTTATTTCTCGTAATTTAATCAACATACAAAATATTACAAAAAGGTGCATCATATTTATTTACTATAACAATTTGTCAGCAGAAGTTATTAATTAGGTAATGTTTCATTATAAAGAAAAAATTACTTTCATCAACACGGTGTTTTATTGTAGAATGGTATTAATATTAACTACATCACAATTCAGTCCTTCTTAACATGCAGAAATCTGTAGATCTTCACTAATTTCTCAGCTTTTTCCTCTCCTAACTTATTTCTTAACTTTGACCAAACAAGCCCATAGGTGGAGAAGATTCTCTCAATGGATGCAGTGCTGGCAGGGCAAGAAATTAAACTTTTCACAAAGCTAATAAATCCTGTTGGCAAGTTCCCCTTTTTTGTTGTTTTCAATTCCATTATTTTCCACCATTTTTTGGACTGAACTATTGTACAACTGCGTCAGAAAACATAGTAGCAGGAAAATAATCAGAATCAGCAATCCTAAAAGACATAACACTTGTCACCCACTCTGGATGAATCTCTGTGAGCCAATTTTCTGCACTTTCCTCTTGATCTGCAGTTATTCTTGGATCTAACATATTAGCAAGATAGTGGAAGGGCAGGCTGCCAACTTAAGAATATTTAATAATAATTTACCAATCTTTGCTTATTTAATTTACCAGTTTTTGCTCATGAAGCAGTTCTTAGAATATGTTGGTGTTCCGAATCACTTAGTCACGAAATTGAACTATTTAATACCCATTAGAGAAAAACCCAATAAAACCCATAAAAATCCAAAGAAACCCATAAAAACCCAGTAAAACCCACTGGGTTGGGTCTTTTTTTAAATACCCGGGGTTTTCTCAACCCTGGTCTTGTCCCCCTTCTTAAAAATAGGTACGATTATGGACTCCTTCCATTGTTCTGGTACAATTTCCTTTTTCCAAAAATTGCAAGTACAAGTTTATATATTTCGCTAGATATTAATGTTATTATTCTCGATAAAAGAACAGCTATACAAAGAAGAAGAGACTACAATGCAAGTACCCAGCCGGGTATTCATCATTAGTTACAGGAGAGTAACTGGGACACCAAGCAGTCGTAAGCCAGTAAGAAGGTGGAGGAGGAGGTTCTGCACCAAAGCGATACCAACTATAGTAGATAGCTTTTACATTCACTGGACTGGAGTCGCGTATGGAGAAAGCGGTGCTAGGTAATCGTGCGCTTAACCTTTCACGACGTTCAAGTTTGCTGCGAAACTGTTGGGTATCTGCATTACGAGGCGATTCAGCCCAATATTCTGGAGTGACTTGGCTCGCGTGTTGACTAACGTCCGATAATTTCATAAAGGGTAGGTTAGGCCTAGGTATTCACAAGAACCACAGATTGAATCCCGAGATTAGGCGTATTTGGGAAGTTTCGTAATGTTCCTTGCTCAGGCTAATCTTATGTCTTAATACTGGATACAAATATTTTCTCATACATTCTTCTCTCGTGTTGTCAATTCATAACTATTCCTACCATCACCGTAACTATTTAGTGAAAGCAAGAGACAAAAATACACTCGATTCTGGCATCTCTGGGGTCGACAACTAGGTCTATCTAAGCTCCATTTCTCGTACTCCTTAATTCATATATATTTCAAAGAGGTGACCTAAGAAGTTGGAAGGGGGAAAAAAAATTAAGTCACTGTCCAGTCCGTGCCGTGACAAAGTGACTGACGTTATTGTTGTTGTTGTTGTTTATTGACATTTCTGGATTTGAGTCAGAGACCATTTTAGGGTCTTATACGCGCAGGATGCCCTCTCCAGATAATAAAAATATATTTGGACATATGACACTATTTCTGGCATAAGTGCCAGTAGGTGTGTGAGTGCAGTGACTGATTCCTTTTATTTTGGTGTAGGCCTAATTTGTTAATTTGCGATACTTAAGGAATGGTGAACGGGACAAGAGTTCGGGGTAAAAGATATCAGCTGATAGACAACGTTAAAGTATTATATGGGGAGATTAAGAGGAAAGAAAGAATTTGGGAAGAATGAAAAATGCTGGGTTTACAGTTAAAGACCTGCTCTTGGGCAGAACACTGTACATACATACATTTTTTTGTTTAGATTTTCAAGTTTCCCCTTCCGGTGGCAGAAGCGTCTGAATGGTTATGGAGACTTTCATGGTGTGGTGTTATTTTATTGATCTGCCTCTCTGTTGCTGTCGTGTGTCCTCTCAGACAGTATTCAAATTTCCAACAGTGTTTGCGGTTTTGTTTGTGTGTTTTAGTTTGGTGGTTGGGGCTGGTGGTAGTTGTAGAAGAGTTTCTCCAGTGTTGTTCTGTTGTTTGTGTTCGGTGGATTTGCGAAGATGTGTTGTGTATATACGCGATTTACTGCCGAATGTGTGTATTTCCTGTGTATGTTGTTTAGATGTGTGAAGAGTGGCTTTGTTTTTGTCTTAGTATAAATTGTGTTATTTCTGGTGCGTCTGTGCAGGTGGAAGATTTGGCGGAAAATTCTTCTTTCGCGGGCTTCGAATTTTGATTGGGTCGTTGGAGGGGCTTTTGTGAGGAAAATGGAGGGATGTATGCATAGGGATCGAACCAATGCTTTGTATAGGTGGAGGAGTGTTTCGGTTATACAGCCGGGTCGATTGATGCCACTTAGGTAGCTTATTGCTCTGGTGGCTGCGTTACATTTCCTCCAGGTTTCTTTAGCTACTTCGGTCCAGCAGAGTTTGGAGGTGAAGGGTATTCCTAGATATGTGAGATTTCGCTGGAGTGGAAGTTGAGTGTTGGCTATTGTGATTGGGTTGACGTTGAATACTGAAGACAGCGTTGCTACTCCGTCTGAATCACCTTCATGTAGCGAAGTGCGCCCTGTTGTATTCATAAAACAATCGGCAACAAAGAGGACAATGGTGGAAGCAAGTTGAGAGGAAGGAGGAAAACAAGGAGAACTGAAGATGGAGAAATAACTGTGGAAAGCGTCTGGAACGAGAAACTGAAGAAAAGAAACTGCAATAAAACAGCTTTTTGCTACGGTATATTAATCTTATACTGTACGCGAGGGATCGAACCAAGGTCTGGTTGGTATGAAGTGGTATAATTGATGAAGGAGAAAATAAAACAAAAATCCTTCCTATAAGCTAGTGTTTTCTGGCGAAAGAAGTCTACGATATTGAAAAGGTAACAGAAGGTTAGAAGAAAGAGTTTAAGGCCCAATTGTATAAAACTCTCTGACTAAAGATCAACTTTGATCGAAGATTGAAAAGTGAACCGAGTTCAGACACTTCTTCTATTGTATAAAACTTTTCTGCGATCAAATTACCTTGGTTAAAATGCAATCTAAGTTCACGTGAAAAGGATTTGGCAACATCGCATAAACAGGTGAAATACGTGATGCGAGGACTATGTTATACAGGTTTGTTCAGTGTTGCCAATCTAGCGACTTTAACTCTTTTTCAACAACAATTTCTTTTAACTTTTATATTGCTTAAATAGGGATTTAGTGACCTTTTTAGCACCCCATAGTGACAACATTTTATCTTTCTTTGTTGATAATGAGAAATCTAGCGACTTTCCAACTACTTTTTGGCGACTTTCCGTACACTCTGTTGGAGACACTGGTTTTTTGTGCAATGTAAATAATGGCGGACAATAAGAAGAAGGTTAACTGTTCTCCAAGTTGTTATCATGTTATGGTGTTTGATACTGCTAAACATAATAAAGCTTTTTAAAACTACAATTTTCGTTTAGAAATACAGTTAATTGAAAATTTATGAATGTACCTATCATATCCATTAATCATTAACGGTTGTTATAAATATAATATACTTATAAGTTATGTTATTTGATACTGCTGAACACGATAGAGCCTTATAAAATATAAGATTGTTTGTGTATTATGGCAACAAATTGAAAAAAAAAAAATATATAAATGTACCTACCATATCTATTAATAATAATAATAATAATAATAATAATAATAATAATAATAATAATAATAATACTGGATATTTTATTTGCACAATCTGCCACTCGTATATTTCACATAGAAAAGAAATAACTGAACTTGGATAATCTAACTTAATCGGAGAAATTTCTTCAGTCAAAGTTGACTTTAGTTTAAGACAAATTAATCTTAGATTATACTTTATGAAACACAAAATTCCAAGTTCAGCTAGAACGAGGATCAATTTAACCTCTGATCTAAGATTAAATGGTTTATACAGTCAGCCCTAACTAAAAACATAAATTATCATCCTTATGGTTTCTATGAAGAGGAACAGGAGATGTTGATGTAAAGAGAGAGAGAGAGAGAGAGAGAGACGGAATGGTGGAGGAAAGTTGAGAGGTTAGAGGAAAACAAGAAAAGGAGGATGGAGATACAACGATGGAAAGAGTCTGGGACGAGGAACTGACGAAAAGAAACTGTCATAAAACAGCTTTTTGCTATATTAATCTTATACTGTACGTTAGGGATCGAACCCAGGTCTGATTGGTATGAAGTGCTATAATAGCTAGTGTTTTCTAGCGAAAAAAAGTCTACGATATTAAAAAGGTAACACAAAGTTAGAAGAAAGAGTTTAAAAGGCTCAGACATAAACGCTGCTCCTCCATGTTCCAGAGAGACTCAGACAAGCAAGAAGCATGCAGCGTGCGGTATTCTGACCACATGATACTGCATACAATCATGAACCAGAGACGGGTCTGTGTTATAATAGTAACACGAGATGGGTGGGCGTATCACTGGTAAGGTTGCAGACCTTTGTGCAGTGAAACTATGTGAAGTCGATATTCCTCTGTGTTGTGGGTGTGTGGCACAGTAAATCGTTCCGAAGGTAATCCGGCGGATCTGGTCCGGTCCGGCTAGTTGCCTGCGGCGCACGCCGACTGAATCTTCTACCTGGATAACAACTTTTACCTTGCTCACGTCAGCGAGGGTTGGGCATTTTCAGGAAAGGCCACCGTCTCGCTCTCGTGTAAAAAGACATGAAGTGGCACACAGTAAACTAGTTATACTGCTTGCACGAATACAACTCGGCTTCTGTGTAATTTATAAACTGCATAGGTATACATACTCTAGAGAACTGCATACGTTTATATTGGCTCACAAATCACAGTACATTACACACACATTGTGGTTTTGTATTCATACATTGCCGCCCTCACATAAGCCCAACATCGGTCCCTATCCTGAGCAAGATTAATCCAGTCTCTACCATCATATCCCACCTCCCTCAAATCCATTTTAATATTATCTTCCCATCTACGTCTCGGCCTCCCTAAAGGTCTTTTTTCCCTTCCGGCCTCCCAACTAACACTCTATATGCACTTCTGGATTCGCCCATACGTGCTACATGCCCTGCGCATCTCAAACGTCTGGATTTAATGTTCCTAATTATGTCAGGTGAAGAATACAATGCGTGCAGTTCTGTGTTGTGTAACTTTCTCCATTCTCCTGTAACTTCATCCCTTTCAGCCCTAAATATTTTCCTAAGCACCTTATTCTCAAACACCCTCAATCTCTGTTCCTCTCTCAAAGTGAGAGTCCAAGTTTCACAACCATAAAGAACAACCGGTAATGTAACTGTTTTATAAATTCTAACTTTCAGATTTTTTGACAGCAGACTGGATGATAAAAGCTTCTCAACCGAATAATAACACGCATTTCCCATATTTATTCTGCGTTTAATTTCCTCCCGAGTGTCATTTATATTTGTTACTGTTGCTCCCAGGTATTTAAATTTTTCCACCACTTCAAATGATAAATTTCCAATTTTTATATTTCCATTTCGTACAATATTCTCGTCACGAGGCATAATCATATACTTTGTCTTTTCGGGATTTACTTCCAGACCTATCTCTTTACTTGCTTCAAGTAAAATTCCCGTGTTTTCCCTAATAGTTTGTGGATTTTCTCCTAACATATTCACGTCATCCGCATAGACAAGCAGCTGATGTAACCCATTCAATTCCAAACCCTCTCTGTTATCCTGGACTATCAATACAAATATTCAATTATTATTTAACCCAATGTCTCAAATTTAAATTCCCTGTACTCAGTTTTAAATGTCCAGTTTGGGGATGAATGTGCAGTCTCCTGGAAAGAAAATATATATATATATATATATATATATATATATATATATATATATATATATATATATAATAACTATACAAGATTTTAAGCAGAATTTATCTGAGGCTATGCCGAAAATATATACTTACTGATTAAGATGTCTTAGTAAAATATTTTGATATGGTAAATCTCGCGCTACCACAACTCGTCAAACGAAGCGACTGGGTCAAGTTTAAAGAGGTAACGGTCAGGACTGTATTTCAGACGTCGCGTTCGCTGGCGGCGCCAACGTATTTTTTTCTAGGTCAGGTGGCGCCAGGCACTTTTCTGATTTCCATATTATCGTAAAATTTTGCATGTATAAAATGTCATATTTTATTCATATTTAAACAGTTTCATAGTGAGGTCTATTCCACAGAACCATCTGGATTCGAACCCACGTACTTTAGTTTGACATTTCATAAGTATTCCTGTGGAAATCGTGATATGATGAAGAAAAAGAAAAAGAAGATGGCGACGACGAAAACAACTACTGCCGGTACTACCGAAATCCCAGAGCCAGGTCACTTTTCTGTTTAGAAGTATACCACTGATAATTGTATTTTTCCAAGTTACACTGACATCTCATTCGACGACGCCCTAACTGTCTTTTCCCTCTGAGCATTTCTTGAAAACATCGTCCAATGTCCCTTTCTTCTGGGGCTCTGATGATGTGTCCATTCATCGGAGATTAATTGTTAGATTTTTGGTATAATGTCTGGTTCTCTATATTCTCCATTTTTATGTTCAAGGGTATGTTCTTTAATTGGTTATTTTGAGACGCTTTATCAACTACTAAGGTTATTCAGCGTCTGAATGAGATGAAGGTGATAATGCTAGCGAGATGAGTCCAGAGTTCAACGCCGAAGTTTCCCAGCATTTCCTCTTAATGGGTTGAGAGAAAACCTCAACCAGATAATTGTCCCAACCAGAATTTGAACCCGGGCCTGCTCGTTTCACGGACAGGCATGCTGACCGTCACTCCACAGCGGTGGACTAAAGGGGTTTATTATTGCTCCAAAAATCTTTCCTAACACTCTTCTTTAATTTCTTATGAGCTTTTGTTGTTCTTTACAGTTAGGGCTTATATCTCACAAGAGTAAGTTAGGATTGGGATAATTTAATAGATTTGCATATGTGCAAGTTACATTTTCTAGACAATTTATCTTACTTTATAAAAGATATTAACATTTTGAGTTATCGCATTGATCTCATCCTTGACATGTAGACAATATAGGTACCCGATACTTGAAATTTTTGCAATGACAAACTTTTTCTTCCTTTAGGTTTCATGGCCATGTGTTCATCCAGGAGACTATTAAAATGCACACGCGATGCTCTTCTTTATTTTTTCGATATCTCGCGGGAATAAACAAGAGTTTGCAATACTAATGGACGTAAATTATAACCGAGAGCCAACGGTGAAACTTATCAGTATTAATTTCAAAATCACTACACTTAATAGTTTAAAAATAAAGCATATCATTGGATAAAATCTATCCTTTTAGTATTTATCTTCGTGTAACTTATATAAAAAAAAATACAATATCTTATCCTCTTGCATAATTTTCCGCCTAAAATATTTTTAACTCCAAACGATTTCAATATTTTTGTTTTCATATTTAGAAATAGATGTTCAGAAATTAGGAATAGCTAATTCAACCTCTTCCTATGTCAGACATGTTTGTTCCAGACGAGTCTATCACAATCACCAATCACAGTTCATCGAATAACGCCACGTCCACTGCATCTTGAGTACATACCGAAACAAGCCACTCTTATTTTGTACATTTTTGGACCAGATGTATTTCTAGTTGTTTTAGAGTGCAACCGTTCCACATGACTAAATACTTTGAAATGATACTCAATTACAGGGTGAGAGAGAGGGGGGGGAGAGGGAGAGAGAGAGAGAGAGAGAGAGATGTGGGAGTCGCAGAGCACAATCATGGATGTCAGATAACTGTTTCCGACGTCCGTCCTCCAGAATTGTGTTATGATATACAGTTAAGTTACATCTTGCTGTAGCAGCTATCCCATGTATAGAAAACATGAATATGAACGTGATATAAAACTGTACTGGACTGTGGGTCAGGTCAAGTGGTAATTACTTTATTAAAGTTGAAGCCCAGTTGCCCGAGTTGCGGTTGCCGGTAGAGAAGTGCAAATTGTGGAGCTTGCGTCCAAAAGCGGACATATCCATGTTATAATTTTTTTCACAAAACAAGAAAAACTCAAATTGGCACTCACGTTAAAAGAAAAAGTCGGAAAAAAATTTGGAACATCTGATTCATTCTTACTAAGCGAATGAGTTAATACGAAATTATCTGTTAAGTACTTCAGTGTAAAAAATTTGTTAATTTGGATTTGGCTACTTTTGATTGAAAACTGTATTTTTTCTCCAGTTTTCAGTGGAAATTCCATTAATATTTATTATTCAAACAAAATTATTTTCACTGCATTTCGTGATACTAATGTTTTAGTGCAAAAATAAGGTTCAAACTAAAAAAAAAAGTAGTCTTTTTGTCCTTTAAATATGCAGAAATTTGATCCGATGAAAGGTAACATGGGCGAATCCAGAAATGCATATACGGTATTAGTTGAGAGGCCGGAGGAAATAAGACCTTTGGAGAGACCGAGACGTAAATGGGAGGATAATATTGTAATCTATTTGAGGCAAGTGGGATATGATTATAGAGACTGGATTAACCTTGCTCAGAATAGGGACCGATGGTGAGTTTATGTGAAGGCGGCAATAAACCTCCGGGTTCCTTAAAAGCCATAAGTAGTTATTATTATTATTATTATTATTATTATTATTATTATTATTATTATTATTATTATTATTATTGTCATATTAGAGTGTTTGATTAATATTCAAATATGTTAAAAAAGGAAGTGAATTATATTTTTCTTCTATTTGTGTTTATTGGATTTGTGTTACCTCATCAGTCATCATTTTATTTTTATTTATTTCTACGAATTATGTTACTTAATTACTTTAATTTATCAATATTACCCTTCACCAAAGAGAACATGGTTGTATTGAAGGCTAGTAATGTTATAAAATAAATAAACATTATGTTCTTCAGTTTAAGATTCCACGTTTTATTGATTATTTTATCAACTTTCTGTAATAGTAAATAATTCTGTGTGTTATTTTTAAGTGTTTTAGGCAGCGCTTCATGGATCCCGTTCCTTTCTATCTTCTTTTTTACTCAGCTACAGTGTTTAACGTTTACCTCACATGTTAATTTATTAGCTGTTAGTATTATAAATTATTTTATCAATTTTATTTCGTCTGTAATATATAACAACACTGAAAGTTAAATAGGCCTTTCATACAAAATAACTCCGCAAATAGTTGTAATCACGCAAATAAAATTTGCAACCGCCATTTTGCAATGAAGAGAAGCACTTTTTTCTCGTCAATCGGCAAAGCGAAAGCTCTTTACTACAACGCTTTTAAAACACGCTTGGTTTCACTTTCAAAGTACGTTCTAAAATCGACTCAATCTATTTAAATTTTAAATCTGCCGCCACAAATTTGTACTCGGTTCAACCGAGTAATGACGTCACAGTAACTGCTCCGAACCGAACCGCTCCGTCCCCAGCCCTATGTACAATTGTAAGGAACTTCAATTCAGCTACCTCCACACTTTCAATCAATTATTATTCGCATTTATTATCCAAAAGACAAAATCTCTAAAACAGACATTACTACCATGATCAAAATTAGTATCATTATTTGTATAGAAAAGAATAAGAGACAAATTTTCTTACAATTCAAATCCAGGGGCGGCTCGTCCATAAGAGCTACGGAGCTGCAGCACTCCCTGCTTTGACAGGAAAATAAAAATAATATTTATTTTAATTTGTAGAAGAATTATTGTTACAGCTTTTATTGGTAAATTGCTTTATATTTCATCTGGCCGGGAATATGTACTATTATCTCATGCATTATCTTTTTGCGCGTCGATTGTATTGGAATTGACACTGCATTCAAAGTCGTCCTGGGATCTGCAGGGTGGGACAGATCATAGAGAGTGTGTCTTGCATAGTCAGGGGGTAGAGAGGTGAAGGGAAGCAGAGGGAAACTGCCGCTGTTTAAAACCCATATTTCGCTGCAGTGGCTTGCAGAGCCAGGCGACAAGGGAAGATCTTTCCTCCACTCCCACACCGCTATTGTAATGCTATGTCAAATGGATTCTCTATTCCCTTGAAACAATGACAAAATTTTTATTTTCTCTTCACATACTTATTGTTGTAGAATCTTATCGAGTTAATATAACGAAATTAATATTTTCTTTTGCCTTATTACTATGTATATACACAGCCTCCAGCAGAACCTAATATTTGCCTTAACTCAAAATGATTGCACGAGTAGAATCCTTTTGATATAGCACGTAAAATACGAAAGAGACTTCTTTTCCAGTTTTAGAAAATTGTTGACCATCAGTATATCTGAGTGTTGCTTTGGTGTGACGTCTTAATACCGTAACTTAACCAGTGCAAATGTGCAAGCATGAGTGTGTGTGAATTACAGAATATTAATTTTATTTTTCTCAACTTTCCCTTGCGGAGAAGATTGATGTAATGAAGTGAAATTAAAGGGTCGTTCGTTACCCAACTTAAATCTTACTCAAGCTACATCCAGCCGAAATAGTGCATATATGTAAGGAAGTATAACAAAGAAATTTACGCTGAGCATTTGTGATTGCCTCCTCTTCGGAGGTGATACTGCATAGACTAGGAGTGGTGTGACAGATTTAGGACATTTGCCCCTAAAAATTAAAAAGCACGAATCTTCGCAATCTCACCTGAAAAATGTTGTTTCATTGGCTATGTTAGGCAAAACTAATATTGCTGCGCAATTGAGTGAAACGAACAGAACAAACATTCTCAAACATAATCAAGAAGTGAGAAAAAACCGTGAAATTATTTTTAATAATATTGATTTAATCAAATTTTGTGAACTTCCCCTTAGGGGACATGATGAAAATACGATTCGAAGGACTCTGGTGTATTTCGTGGGTTGCTACAGTCCGTGAGTAATCCAAACGAGCCCCTCAAAAATCATTTGGAACATGCCACTGTTTAAAGGTAATTCTAAGACAATTCAGAATGAACTGGTAGATTGCAAGTTGAGTGTCTGCCGATCAGAAATTCAGACTGAAATCAATGGTATTTTTTTTTTTTTTTAGGGATTAGCAAATGATGCCACAGACATCTCCCAACTAAGTCAGAAAGTTTTGGTTTTTCGATATGTAGTGCAATTATTTTTGTCCTATACTTATTAGTAACTAGCCGTACCCGTGCGCTCCGCTGCACCCGTTAGAAATAAATATAAAGTAATTACATAATTAAAATAGGACATTTGATCCAGGGAACATTCGTGTTTGATAGAAGGATACATCGTTTAATATGTTACTTAATTTAAATTGTATTTAAAATATTAAAATGCGATCATTTTGGTCCAGAGACCACTCAGTTGGTGCAATGAAAATTCCTTTAACATGTTTCTTAATTGTTATTACCAATTATTTTTGGAAAAGCGAAAATTAACAGAAAAATTTAGGCTACAGATTTATTATTATGTTTATATTATATTATATTATGAAAAAGTGTGTTGATAACGGATGTACTCGAATTAGAAAGTTTTTAATTTGTTGTGGGAGCTCTTGAATCTCAGGAGGAACAACTTTTACAACAGCGCAACATAATCTGCTTGGCTCATTACCCAATTTTTTTTGCATTGCATTTATTGCATATGTATTTTATGTATTTTAACACGATTCAATTGAGCATAGTTAAAATTTGAATTATAAAATAATGGATTGCTAAGCTAACGTACTATTACTGCATACTAAATCAATACACTCTCGTTGTTCGTTAATTCTCTGAGATAAAAATGAATATGTTCATAAACATTATTATAAGAAATACAGGAAATGAATATACAGAATAACCTATCAAGTTTTCTGTGCATAAGAAGCTATTTTAATCTTACCTGTCCTCAATTCACTCACAAGTTACTGTAATAACATTAAAGAATTATGTCCATCCAGAGAAACTACACTTTCCAATGATGAAATAATAATTAATTATACAAATCGGTTAATTTAGCTTCATACAAACACAGAAACATTGTCTGTAGGCTATGTTTCATAGCTTTCGATTGTTGGGTCCAAGGCCCCTTATAGACGAAGTCATTTGTTTTTTATTTCAATACACCGCCTTAGATGGCAGTTATTTTAATTTTAAAACTCATTTATCTCATTAAATATCAGTCCCATCAAAATTTTTCAGAGAGTAAAACTTATCAGAAATCGTTTTTAAAGAAACTTTTGTTATGTAACATATTTCACAAAATCAATAATAAGCGAGATATTTCGATTTATTTAATTCAGGCCCCCTTATAACCCCACTTTTAAATAACGTATTTTGAATGCCATATAGCCTATAATCTAAGTTACAACGAACTTAATTTATATTCCAATTTTCATCGAAATCTGTTCAGCCATTATCGCGTGAAAAGGTAACAAACATACATACAGACAGACAGACAGACAGACAGACAGACATACAAACAAAAATTTCAAAAAAGCGATTTTCGGTTTCAGGGTGGTTAATTATATATGTTAGGACCAATTATTTTTGGAAAATCGAAAATTACCAGAAAAATTTCGGCTACAGATTTATTATTAGTATACATGGTATCAAGAAGTGAAATTTGTATGTACCAAAATCTACTGCAGCTCTCCCAATCCAAAAGTTCACGAGCCCCCACTGCTCAAATCCTTTCAAAGGTCATCCAGGATCACGTTCTCTGGGCTTAAAATCCATTAATAGTTTTCAGCCTTGATTATTAGTGACATACGAGTTAATCAATTAGCTTGTACTGCACTATAAATGGAGTGTATTTGTGTCAGTAAGCGAACTCGTCTGTACTCGATGAACCGAGTGACTCAGGGTTACCATGACGCCCCTCAGATTCCTTCAGCTTGAAGGCGTATCAGTGAAAGTTGAACTGAGGCAGAGATAACACGAGTTCGTTAGTCGCGATTTTCTCCGACTTGGTCAGACTTTTAACACAATTGCTGCGCCCACTCCCAGCTCGCGTGGTCACGACTGTCGTGCAGTTCAGAGATCTACGGTTCGAATTCCGTTGCTAGCGTGAGCAACTACATTATCCAGAGCAACAGTCACCTCTTCCAATCTCAGTCATAGTCTTTTTTTCTTTGTGCACTACAGTTAATCACAGCTATTATACATGCTAACGGTTCCCAACCTCTTCACCTAAGGGCACCTTTACTGCCACAACACGTGTTACTTATGCGTATCTTGCCTTATATTTATTCTCTAACTTCAATCTATTTTCAGCTCAAGATCCTGGTAAGATACGAACCTCTTCTATATGCCAGAAGATATAGCTATAACCAATTGTTGTGTCTTGGAGGAAAATTAATTATCATTCCGGATTGGTTCTTATTTCCACTACAAAAGATACAGACATTGGGTAGTAAGAATAAAGCTTAAGTACTTTCTCAAGGTTTATACTTTTGAGTATGAGCACTTCTTGTGATTATATATAGTCGTAATCACTAGAACATACTCATTTTCGTAAGAATGAAGACATTCTACCTAACGCGAATATATACTCATTTCTACAGCCTTCTTGATCGTTTAAAAGTTAGTATGTACTCATGTTACCTATCCTCTTTGACCACATTGCACCGTGATGCTCAGTTTTTTTATAGACTTTCACATGCTACCCGCATGATGTAGTGGTTTGTGTTTTGCTTTTTATAAATAAATAAACAAATAAACTAACAAATAAATAAATAAACAAATAAATAAAGAAATTAAATAATAAAATAAATCATTTAAATAAACAAATAAGTAGGCCATAAATAAATAAATAAATAAATAAATAAATAAACATGAAAAAGAGAGTGAATCAGATAAGTGACGTTAATAAACAGGAAACAAGAAAATAGTACTGGGAAATCGTCATTACGGGATGTTGGATAGCGATTAGAATCCATTTCTAGAATTCCAGTTATGCTAATTCTATTTTTTATTATAGAGAATTATATATATAATTTAAAGTTACAAGTAGTTGCATTTTGCAATTCAAATTTTACAAAATAAACTGTAATTGTTAATTATATTTAACAATACAATCTAACCTTATAATTTGATAGCTATTCATATTTTTATAGGTTATGTTTTTTATGAATAACAAATACGTGTTTAACCTTTTTCACATTCACTTTTGTGAAGCGTTAAAGGCTTCTGAAGTTCACGTCTTTTTCTATATTTTTCCATGAGGTACTACATCGTTCATAAATTATGCCATTTTTTATTTATCTTTAAACTGAACACAAATCAACAAATATTCAGAATTGAGCCTGCTACAAATCATACTCAGAATAACATGAGAACGAACTTATAAATATGAGAATATACTAGCTTTTGTTCTTATCAAGCATGAGTATATATTCTGTACAAGATGGAAGCTTGAGTATATTCTACTATGCTTCCATGTTATGAGTATGTAATCAAAAATGAGTAGGTACTCAAATGTTTTTATTCTTACTAACAAGAGTATATACTAAAAAAAAGTCCAGTATATACTATATAGTCATGTTTATTCTTACCACGGAATATGTCGCAAGATCTTAATCTCTACTTATTGTACAAGGTGGGCATGTATGCTTGCAAAGCCCTAAAAGACATAGGGTAAGGAGACTAGCGGATAGATTCTAGGCAATTTAATGTATCAAGAATGTACCGTTCTAAACAGAGAGTCGACGGTCGCGAAATATAAGTATGTACAGTTGCTTTGAAGACAGAGTACACTAATATATTTATGTTTCTCTGCATGGGACCACAGTCTACTATACACAGTCGCGAAGCTTGAGGTGTTTTTTTGCAAATCTCGTGATAAAGCGCTCCAAGCGGTTAGCAACTAGAAACAATAGACTGTCCATGGTCGACTTTGGACTGTGTCGTATTTCTATCGAGTGCTAGCTCGTTGCGTATTTCACATTGATGCTTGTGAAATGTTCGTTATTGGTTGTAAATGTTAATGGCTAAAATATAATAATAGGAATAATAATATGGGACAAGGAGGGGACGTTTGTAGTGCTATAAATTGTAGCAACAGTAAGAGAAAGAGGCCAGAGTTATCCTTTGTCCGATTTCCGAAAGATTCAGAAAGGTTCCTGGGTTTCCACAAGAATGTTGTGCAGAAACAAAACTCTTAATTTTGAAGTTCTCTGTGACTGTTAGAATACATTATATCCTTAAATTTCACAATGAAATGTTTCAGTCTAACCGAAAGGACATTAGATACCGGTTAAAGTTCTGTCACTTAGGCTGCTAAATTTCCAGAGAAATAAACGTTAGGTCTACTTTTTTTTCAGAGGATATATTTTTAATTGTAGTTATTATTTTTATGTGTTATTTTACTAAAGACGTAGAAAAAATTAAGTTCATTTTAATGAAATTTATTGATCACGTTTTATTTTCAATTCTGGTGGGATTATTATTGCTTAGGCCTACTTTTTTTTTCAAAGGATATGTTTTTAATTATAGCTGTTAATTTTGTTGTTTTTATTTGTTACTTCTCTAGAGACGTAGAAAAAGTCTGTTACAATAAAATTTATTGATCACGTTCTATTTCCAATTCTGGTGTGATTATTATTGCTTAACCTCATCCCACTTTGTTAACTACGTAAGCCTACACTACAAGTACCGGTACACGTAAGTTACTCCATTAATTCATATTTCCATTATTATTGTTGTAAAGGGAAATGCAAATTAATATTTATTGGTTTCATAGTTAATTATCGCTATAATCTTGAATGAGTGAAGCTATTATAGTAAATTTCAGTTCGTTTTGCACAAACAAAAATTATATTAACTTATTTCTTGCAGGTAACTTCGAGTTTATGGTAGAATTTAATATACTTCATTAAAATAATAAATTGACTTTATGCATCTAATATTTCAATAATTGAAGGAAGGTGTTAATTTTTCCAAAAGAACACGACAACGAAAGTGTAACATATTTTGTCGTCTGCTAGGAGAGAGATCTGCGATGATGAGGCGATAGTAGCGATCCTAGTGGTGGGCAACTACCCATGTTTGCATTTTTACTACATATTGATCTTCGCGACTGTATATAGTAGACTGTGATGGCACCATGAAACTTTAAATAGGATTTTCTCCTTGTAAAGTATACTCGGGATGCGGTCTGTAACCTATCTGTAACACTTTTCTAGCCCGCTCGCTCCTGGATCTTTTCAATTTGGACCCTTGTCCACAAAAAAGTTTAAGACCGCTTGCTTTAATGAGAAGATATCAGCTACCGGTATACGGGAAGCAGGGAGAATTTTTTTTCTACAGTAACAGGTTCTCTCAACTAATTATTTTTGTTTATTTTCTTCTTATTTATCAAGTATTAAGTCTCATAACCTGTTCGTTTCTTTAGAAAGATTCTTTCCATTCTGCTCTACTCTACCAAGATCCTTGTATCCTTCCGACTGAAAGTTTAGTATTATTTAAGAACCCTGTTCTCTTTCTGTCATATCTACATTTCTCCGGCAATAGATAAGAGTCAACCCAGTTACTAATCTCAGGAATCACATCTCCGCAGATTGTATCAGATTTCAAAGCTGTAATAATATATTAATACTGTCACTACCTTATGAATAGGGACCGGATTTTTATGTAATATCAAGGTGTGAAATATGTACATATTTATTTAAGATAAATAAGCTGATTATGTACCAAAATATGTAAAATCATGAAAATATTTAATATCAATATCTGGCAGGTATAGGATAGGTAAGACTCTCCAGTTGTGATTTCATAGAGCACCCGACTTTTTTACCGCACACTTGACACATTACTATTTTTCCATCTGTAGGGAAAGCTTCGTCCGTCGCAATCCATGATTTTATTTCTGTCGTTAGGGTTGAAGATACAGGGGCCATTTTAGTTAGTTAAAAACAGTAGATAAACTCACTTGCACTTTATACTGTAAGTACTAAAACTAGAAAACTGAGTGAAATGCATGACAGTTTGTTCCTTTACTCCAGCTTCTTTTCAAAAGTCTGCTACATGTCAGACTTGACACGGGTTTTTCCCTGGAAGGAATAGGACGAGGGTGGGTAAGGTTGCAAATTGCATGGGAACGGCTTGTTAAGACGTGTGCAGAACAATTATTATAGTTCGAGACAAATCATGTCGTCCTCATCCCACTCCACCGCATGAAGGTAACGCTACTTTCTGAGTGATTTTTACAATACAAGGTAGTTGTATGAGAAAGGTTGCCTTTTGTTCACTCATATTTACAGTGGGTGGTATGAGGAACTAAGAATGTTATGTTTCGACCTGAAATATATCCTTTCTTGGGTAGGTAAAAAGGCTTTTTAAATCTGTGTATTTGAAATTGTAAATTTCCACAGCAGAAGTTCTTTTTTTTTTTCTTTTCCTTTTAGAGAAGTAAAAATGAATAAAACCCCTAAAATATGTAGATTTATGTAATACCAAGCCATAATATGTAATGTGGGGTAAATATGTAAAAATATGTAGTATCAAATTTTAAAATATTAATGGTAATTACACGATTCGCAAAGATTTCTTATTTATATACGGTTATGTTGAAAGGAATATAATATGTAATTACATAAAAAATCCGGTCCCTACTTATGAAACTACTGGTATTTCCTTTAAATTTCATGCCACTTACTTCTCTAAATTTAATTTCAGATAAATCTCAACAACAACAACGATAATAATAATAATAATAATAATAATAATAATAATAATAATAATAATAATAATGAATGGAGAAAGTTACACAACACAGAACTGCACGCATTGTATTCTTCACCTAACATAATTAGGAAATTAAAATCCAGACGTTTGAGATGGGCAGGGCATGTAGCACATATGGGCGAATCCAGAAATGCATATAGAGTGTTAGTTGGGAGACCGGAGAGAAAAATACCTTTAGGGAGGCCGAGACGTAGATGGGAGGATAATATTAAAATGGATTTGAGGGAGGTGGGGTGTGATGATAGAGACTGGATTAATCTTGCACAGGATAGGGACCGATGGCGGGCTTATGTGAGGGCGGCAATGAACCTTCGGGTTCCTTAAAAGCCATTTGTAAGTAATTAATAATAATAATAATAATAATAATAATAATAATAATAATAATAATAATAATAATAATAATATCTAAATTCCGGGCAGTAGCCACGTTTGCAGCATATATTTTTTGTTTTGTTTTTCATATCATGGACCATAACAAAACTTCGATAATTTTTTTTTTTTCAAAATTTTAACTCTGCACACAATAAAAGAAATTATGGTCACTCTGAGCGACCACTATTCCACAGTAGGGATTTTGATATAATATACCAGTGTAGCATAATGTGACATTTACTCGTACAATGGTTTTACGAATTTATTAAAAGCAAGTCCATGTGCATAGCACAGTGGTCTGGAAGTGAGACCATCAATATCTTCACACATATAGGCTATTCCTTCAGAATTATTTTTCACTATTTGTTGGTGTTGTATAGCTTTAGTAACTTATATGATAAAATTTTACAAAATAAAAAAGTACCTATGAAGCCAATAAGCTATTTTTGAAGCACCTCATTCGACAGCAACGCTGCAGCTGAAAACATTTAGCAGAGAACAAATGACTTTAGAAAGTGGTAATTTTCCTTGCTAAACAGAACTAGTTCTTAATTGAAAACACAGATGGCATCTCTATGTATCCTCAAGAGGTGGTTGCATGGTGGAACATCTGTGCTACAAGCCTAATTGTAGAGAAAGAAAGAAAACTGTGGTTCTTCTGAACAACCACTAATCATGTTTTTATGTCTGAAATGTTAAAAAGTGGCATTTCCACAAAAATCTCGAGGCTTTTTGCAGCATCACAATGCTTTATCTTTATACGTCACATAATGACAAACTGAAAAGTAAAGGCAAATAATAGCTAGAAGATTCAGCATCAGAAAAAATTTCATAATTTCTTCCAAGATAACAGAACTTTGTAAATCACTTATTGAATTCACGAAACAATTCTTATTACTACTTTTAACAATAGAAACTTATTTCTCTTTACTATCTCGGAAATAATAACAAAAAAGCTTAATCGAAACTCCATCTATAAATGGCGGAGTACAATTAAATTTAATACCCGCTTTAAAACCCGAACGACACTGATAAGGGAGCTAGATAAAGCAGCGAGAGAAATGGTAACAAATACAGCACCTTCCTTTCCGACTTGCTAGGTCGATCCCCGGACACGCTGACCCCAGTCATAATCGATGCCAATTCCATGACAATTCAGAACCTGCTCTGCCATTGTGTCGTCGCTGCACCGACATTAATGGAGCGAATGACGAATCGCCTGCGTGCCTGCAGATAACGTTATCGCTAATTGCTACACGCTCATCTTCAACAGAATTTCCACTAAAATCCAAGTCATTGCGTCACTTTGTGTTTTGTTACGTTATTTTTATTCTCACTCGCTTCAGAATAAAGAAAGTAAAACCGCTTACAATGACTAGAAAAAATATCTAGCTGCTGAGTAATTTAATCAGCTGCATTGTTACATCAAGACAGTGACGTCAAAGCAAGCGCATTTTTCTGACCTTGACGTCGTGAGCGGGCAGCAAGCGCTAAGTATGGAAAGAGGAAGGGTTGTGTATATGAATAATCAACCTGTTGGATTAAGAAAACAGTGGTGCACAAACTTCAAACGGAACGTGAAATTTTATGTCTTTATTTTTATATGGCTTCTTTCTGTTTAATATTATCTATATTGTCTGTAAAACAAAAGTACTAACACTGATTTCTTAATATTGCACTTGCGTTTTAAATCTTAATAACATACTAGAGAGTTAAGAAGGAATATTCACTTAAATTCCTTAGTAGTACAATATTATACTGTATTAAGTGGATGAAACACGTCATTCATAAAGAAAGTGATATTCCAAAGAAAGAGATTGAGTATGACATGATAAATTGGAATTTATATTGATGGTATCTTTAGCCTTACAAAAGTAATCAATAAACTAATCAAAACAATATTACAGTACAAAGCAAAGTTACCTAGGTACTGTATCTGTTTTAAGTGTAACTAATATTACATAACAAAACTCTTATCGCATTATGCTTTTAAGGTGATATTTGTGAGCAACTTCCTATCATCAGAATATTAAATTATTTTCTCGAAATTTGTTGAAGCTATAGAGCTGACATTTTTGCAACACATGGGCACGTATCTTTTGCTTATGATGTAACAGTAGTTGCTTTGTTAATTCATTTCCTTACAAACAATTTTCATGCGAATATTTTCAAAATTGTCAATACACTATCTTCAGTAATACGTATATACGGTATATTAGATTTACGAAAACATTCTGTAAGGCTACTAAATAAATAAGCCTATACCTGAAAATTTCACTTTTCTATACGAAAAGTTGAGAAAATATTTCTTTTGAATAAAAAAAAATCAAACTTGTGAAAAATGAGCATTAAAATTAAAACTTACATTCTTATAATGCACTTATATTTCTCAGAAAAATCTAAAAATTAACATGGATACATTTTAATAAGTTCTCTTCCCTTTATCCATTGAATCAGTGCTGGCCATCCCTGAATATAGCTCGACCAAGCGGCATATACCATCTCTTTCGTCTGTCTTTTTCCTTTCCGCTGTAAAGCGCTCAGGCTCTCCTGGGCTCTAAAGCGCGCGCTTCCTCCTGTGGGCATCAATTGACATGCCTGCACTAAGATGTGAGACTTGTAATATTTAACTAACCTTTTTTTCTCATTTGTTTTAAAGTCCATCAGTTTTATTACAGCAAATTCTGCAAGGCATATTGGAAACAAAGCTTCTATAAGACAGCCGATCTGTACCATTAATTGACTCTGAATGAACCTTCGTGGTTTATAATGGCTATTAATTTAACGATACACTTGCCTACACACCTACTCACCTATTCTCCAAACTATCGTATCTAATCCGCTCCTCCCCAATCCACTTAATTGCAATCCAGTTACATGCCATTATACCATCTGTCATGAATTCAGTTACAATAAATGTCCATTCAGTTATTTTCATTATATTAGATTCTCTTGCAGAAAATTATATACTTCTTTTCTGTTCCAACTCATTTCAATTTTTATCATTCTACTCTATTCCATTTTACTTAATTCCGGTCACTTTCATTCTATTCCATCGTGGTCCACTTCGATCCATCCTATTCCATTCCGATCCTCTCCGTTCCATCCTGTTCTACTTCCGGTCCCGTTCGTTCCGTTCTATTCCATTCCAGTCACTTTCAATCACTGCTATTTTATTCCAGTTCCCTTCAATCCATCTCATTCTATTCCAGTCTCCTTCAATTCAACCTATTCCATTCCAGTTCCCTTCAATCTGTCTACTCCATTCCATCCCCTCCGAACAATCGTATTCCATTCCAGTCGCCATCAATCCATCCTACTCCATTCCAGTCCCATTCAATCCATCCTAGTTGATACAGCGTCGTTAAATAACCAACTTAAAACTTAAAACTTCAATCCACCCTACTCCATTCCAGTCCCCTTCAATCTATTCTATTTCATTCTAGTCCCTTTAAATCGATCCTATTCCAATCCCCTTCAATTCATCATATTTCATTCCAGTCCATTTCAATCCCTCGTATTTCCATTTCAGTCCCCTTCAACTCATCCTACTCCATTCCAGTTCCCTTCAACCCATCCTACTCCATTACAGTCGCCATCAATCAATTCTACTTGATTCCAGTCCCCTTCAATCCATCCTACTCCATTCCAGTCCCTTTCAACCCATCCTATTCCATTCAAGTCCCCTTTAATCTATCCTATTTCATTCCAGTCTCTTTCAATCCATTCTATTCCATTCTAATCCTCTACAATCCATCCTATTCCATTCCAGTCCCTTTCAATCCATCCTCTTCCATTCCAGTCCCTTTCAACCCATCCTATTCTATTCCAGTCTCTTTCAATCCATTCAATTCCATTCTAATCCTCTACAATCCATCCTATTCCATTCCAGTCACTTTCAATCCATCCTCTTCCATTCCAGTTCCTTTCAACCTATCCTATTATATTCCAGTCCCTTTCAATCCATCCTATTCCATTCCAGTTCCTTTCAACCCATCCTATTCCATTCCAGTTCCTTTCAACCCATCCTATTCTATTCCAGTCCCTTTCAACCCATCCTATTCCATTCAAGTCCCCTTTAATCTATCCTATTTCATTCCAGTCTCTTTCAATCCATTCTATTCCATTCTAATCCTCTACAATCCATCCTCTTCCATTCCAGTCCTTTTCAACCCATCCTATTCTATTCCAGTCTCTTTCAATCCATTCAATTCCATTCTAATCCTCTACAATCCATCCTATTCCATTCCAGTCACTTTCAATCCATCCTCTTCCATTCCAGTCCCTTTCAACCCATCCTATTCTATTCCAGTCCCTTTCAATCCATCCTATTACATTCCAGTCCCTTTCAACCCATCCTATTCTATTCCAGTCTCTTTCAATCCATTCAATTCCATTCTAATCCTCTACAATCCATCCTATTCCATTCCAGTCACTTTCAATCCATCCTCTTCCATTCCAGTCCCTTTCAACCCATCCTATTCTATTCCAGTCCCTTTCAATCCATCCTATTACATTCCAGTTCTTTTCAACCCATCCTATTCTATTCCAGTCCCTTTCAATCCATCCTATTCCAGTTCCTTTCAATCCATCCTATTCCATTCCAGTTCCTTTCAACCCATCCTATTCCATTCCAGTTCCTTTCAATCCATCCTATTCCATTCCAGTCCCCTTCAATTAGATTAGTTTAACGTTCGCCTAACGTATTCCCTATTAGTGCTCCTTTTAAGGATACAGTACTTTAGGGGTAGTCATTGCTGGTGAGGCAGGAAAGGGGATGACTATATGCTAGTGAATATAAACAGACTTTAAGAAAAGCGTCTTGGACGGCTTTAAGTATCCCGGTAGTGTGACGTTTGTCCGGAAATAAATAGGAAATCTGTGAAATAACTCAGCCAGGATATCCGGCTTCATGGATCGAAACTCGGACTTCCCGACTATGCTCTCCTGAGGCTCAGCGGTTTTTATCATGTGTTTTTTTTTCTCTCTCTAGAAAGTGTCCTCCATAACCATTAGAGATCGGAACAGTAGGATTTCTTTGCCAACGGAAGGAGTCCGCTCTACAAATAATAGGCCTACATTTATTAGTAACGTCTTCTTCTTCTTCCCTTCAAGTATTAGGCCATATGGCCTGTTACGATCTCACAGTTGAATTTTCAATCCAGCGTTTCTCTGGACGACCGAGAGATCTCTTCCCGTTTGGACGATAGTGGAGCATGACTTTTGCGATTCTATCTCTACGCATGCGATGCAGATCATTTATCCAGTTGTTCTGATAATGTTTTACGTGATTAATTACAGGTTCTAGTTGTAATTCTTCCATTATTACATCTTCATTGCGTTTGTGATCCCATTTCGTATATCCCGCTGTATATCTCATAAATTTCATTTCATTAGCCGTTATTCTGCTTTCGTCTTTCTTCCTCAATGTCCATGCCTCACTGCCGTAACAAAGTACAGGTCTCGCCAAGGTCTTGTAAAGGCGAATTCGAGTATGCCTTTGTACTAGGGAAGGTTTCAATAATGTTATTAATTATTCCCATTGTTTTGATATATTTAGAAATTTTCTGTAAAATGTCTGCTTCATCGAAAAAAGATGTCTATCCGAGATATGTAAAATAATTTACTCTTTCTAATATTTTTGAATCCAAACATATTTTGCTAGGCACAGGGTATTTTCAGCAGAAGGCCATAATTTTAGTTTTTTCTTTATTGATTTTCATATCATATCATTAGTAACTTCATGACCTAAATTAATGAGGCCAGGCGTAGATAGCTAAAGGCCTATCAAGGAAATATTTAAATTTGCTTTGTAATGAAATGAATCGTAAGAATATATCTAAATTAAGAAAGGCGATTGTTTATAACTGAGTTAGATTCTATGAATAATGAATGCCTAAAACAACATGTGTAATGACATAACCAAAATTATGCATATGAACGCATGCAGAATAGACCTAGTTTATTTTATTTATTTATTCATTTATTTATTTATTTATCTATTTATTTCTATTTAATTATTTATTTATTTATTTATTTATTTCTATTTAATTATTTATTTATTTATTTATTTATTTATTTTTATTTATTTATTTATTTCTATTTATTTCTTTATTTCTTTCTATTTATTTATTTATTTATTTCTATTTATTTATTGATTTCTTTCTATTTATTTATTTATTTATTTCATTATTTTTTCTCTCTCTCTCTTTCTCTCTTTCTCTCTTTTTCTCTCTTTCTCTCTCTCTTTCTTTCTTTCTTTCTCTCTCTCTTTCTTTCTCTCTCTCTTTCTTTCTCTCTCTTTCTTTCTCTCTCTCTTTCTCTCTCTCTTTCTTTCTCTCTCTCTCTTTCTTTCTCTCTCTTTCTTTCTCTCTCTTTCTTTCTTTCTCTCCCTCTCTTTCTTTCTTTCTTTATTTATTTATCTAATGACTGGTAAATTGATTGTACTATCATTAATATTCAAAGAAAACAACAAGTGAACAAACATTAAGAAACAATTTCATAGAAAAAACATCTTCTTTCGTACTTCCCAATAGCGTTTCACTTCTGTGGGTAACTGTAGGCTAGGACATTTATATTTTAAATGTGGGATATGTGTACTCTTTCAAATGTGTGTATGTATGCATGACGTAACATAGGGGTGACGCCTTTATCACACTAATCAATGTTCGGGAATTTATATTCAATCCACACTGAAGTTGTCATCCAAGGTTCGCAGAACTACAAGCATGCTTCACTGGTTTTGCGTTCAATTCAGTTCCACCATCTGAATGGATTTTAAATAAAATTTGATACAAAAATTGAGTTATGTGCACAAGAGGAAAGCAAATAAGAGCTCAAAATGAGAATCAGTTAAAAAAACTAATTCCAAATATTCTGTTTGCATACAGTTCACAGAAGTTCACAATATTATTACATGAAACATCAAAGTAGCAAGTATGAGGGAATTGATGATGTTTTTTTAAAGCCGTCATTTTAATTATGAAATAATTACTAGATATAAACGAAAGACGGCACGTTACGAAAACTACAATATACCAAAGTAAAGTCAACACACTGGAATGTGCAAACAGCGTGCCTTCAAGAGAAACAAACATTTCAAAACCGTCAACATTGAGAAGCACTCTCACTGTCTCGCGAGAGCAGATTAATTTAATTAAGTGAAGTTACCACACGTCCTTTTTTGCAGCTAAAATTTACCTACCGTGATATCTAGAATCGCATTCTCCACTATCATGCGATTAACGTTCCTATTTTCCCTTCTCCATACTTTTAATCAACATTTTTAATGCTGCCGTTTTCATCTTTTCCTTTTCGTCATCAATGTCAACGCTATCTTCATCGTCGACGTCTTCGTTATTGGCGAAGAGAATAAGAAGCGAAAAGGAAGGAAGGGAAAGAGAAGACAAGAGAAAGAGAGAAAACGGGAACAGGAGGTAAGACGAGAAAAGAGTTATAGGAGATGAAAGGAAAGATGAGCAGAAGGTAAAAAGAAAACATAAGTAGGAGGTAAAAGGAGAAAAGAAGAGCAGGAGGTAAGAGGAGAAAAGAGAAGAAGATGGAGGCGAAAAGAGGATTAGGGGTAAGAGAAGAAGAGACTAGGAGGTAATACAAGAAAAGTGGAAAAGGAGGTAAGACAAGAAAAGTAGAAGAGGAGGTAACAGGAGAGAAATAAGTAAGACGACAAAGAGGAGTAGAAGGTAAGACGAGAAACGTGGAGCAGATAAGACGAGAAAATGTAGCAGGAGGTAAGACGAGAAAATGTAGCAGGAGGTAAGACGAGAAAATGTAGCAGGAGGTAAGTCGAGAAAAATGGAGCAGGAGGTAAGACGAGAAAAATGGAGCAGGAGGTAAGACGA
This sequence comes from Periplaneta americana, assembly GCA_025594305.2. Taxonomy (NCBI): domain Eukaryota; kingdom Metazoa; phylum Arthropoda; class Insecta; order Blattodea; family Blattidae; genus Periplaneta; species Periplaneta americana. The sequence goes on along the minus strand of JAJSOF020000037.1, from coordinate 6,087,485 downwards.
GAAAATGTAGCAGGAGGTAAGTCGAGAAAATGTAGCAGGAGGTAAGACGAGAAAAATGGAGCAGGAGGTAAGACGAGAAAAATGGAGCAGGAGGTAAGACGAGAAAATGTAGCAGGAGGTAAGTCGAGAAAATGTAGCAGGAGGTAAGTCGAGAAAAATGGAGCAGGAGGTAAGACGAGAAAAATGGAGCAGGAGGTAAGACGAGAAAATGTAGCAGGAGGTAAGACGAGAAAATGTAGCAGGAGGTAAGACGAGAAAATGTAGCAGGAGGTAAGTCGAGAAAAATGGAGCAGGAGGTAAGACGAGAAAAATGGAGCAGGAGGTAAGACGAGAAAAATGTAGCAGGAGGTACGACGAGAAAATGCAGCAGGAGGTAAGACGAGAAAAATGTAGCAGGAGGTACGACGAGAAAATGCAGCAGGAGGTAAGACAAGAAAAATGTAGCAGGAGGTACGACGAGAAAATGTAGCAGGAGGTAAGACGAGAAAAATGTAGCAGGAGGTAAGACGAGAAAATGTAGCAGGAGATAAGACGAGAAAATGCAGCAGGAGGTAAGACAAGAAAATGGAGCAGGAGGTACGACGAGAAAATGCAGCAGGAGGTAAGACAAGAAAATGTAGCAGGAGGTAAGACAAGAAAATGTAGCAGGAGCTAAGACAAGAAAATGTAGCAGGAGGTAAGACAAGAAAATGCAGCAGGAGGTAAGACAAGAAAATGTAGCAGGAGGTAAGACAAGAAAATGTAGCAGGAGGTAAGACGAGAAAATGTAGCAGGAGGTAAGACAAGAAAATGCAGCAGGAGGTAAGACAAGAAAATGTAGCAGGAGGTAAGACAAGAAAATGTAGCAGGAGGTAAGACGAGAAAATGCAGCAGGAGGTAAGACGAGAAAATGCAGCAGGAGGTAAGACAAGAAAATGGAGCAGGAGGTAAGACGAGAAAATGGAGCAGAAGATAAGAAGAGACAAATGAAGCAGAAGATAATAAGAGAAAAATGGAGCAGGAGGCAAGACGCAAAATAGGAATAGACGGTAACACGAGAAAAGAGAAACAGAAAGTAAGAGGAGAAAACAAACAAAAGGTAAGAGGAGAAAAGAGAAACAATGTAAGACGAGAAAAATGAAGAAGGTAAGACGAGAAAATTTGAGCAGGAGATAAGGCGATAAAAGTGGGGCAGGAGGCAAGACGTAAAATGGGAGTAGGAGGTAACATGAGAAAAGAAAAAGAGAAATTAAGAGGAGAAAAGAGAAACAAAATGTAAGAGGATAAAAGAAATACAGAAGATAAGAGAAGAAAAGAGAAATTGAAAGTAAGAGGAGGAAAGAGAAACAGAAGGTAAGAGAAGAAAAATTGAGCAGAAAGTAAGACGAGAAAATTTTAGCAGGAGGTAAGACGATAAAAGTAGAGCCGTACGTAAAATAGGACTAGAAAGTAACATGTGAAAAGAGAAACAAAGTAAGAGGAGATACAGAAACAGAAGGTAAGAGGAAAAAACAGAAACAGAAGGTAAGAGGAGAAAACAGAAACAGAAAATAAAAGGGGAAAACAGAAACAGAAGATAAGAGGAGAAAACAGAAACAGAAAATAAAAGGGGAAAACAGAAACAGAAGATAAGAGAAGAAAAAAGAAAGAGGTAAGACGGAAAGAGGAGTTAAAATGAAGGTAAAGGAGATAGCAGGAAAAACGAGGAACAGGAGACAAGAAGAGGTGAAAGAATTGAAGGTTAGAGAAGTGTTTGGACGAAATAGAAGAGAAGGAGGTAAGATGAGGGGGGGCGGAAAGAGGAGGAGCAGCTGGATGTAAGAGGTAAGACGAGAAAGAGAGGATCGCTAAGAGAGGGAAAGAGGGAGGAAAAGAAGGATTTTAGAAAAGCAAGAGAAGTTAAGAGGTAAAGATGTGGAGGAGGAGGAGGAAATTAAGGTAGTGTGTAATCAGAATTTACTTTAATCGTGCTACGAAACTTTACACACGCCGTCGATCTAGCCGTCTCTGCCCGTTGGGTGCCGCAGAGAAAAGCAGCACTCCAGCACAATTACACGAGGGAGCTTTTGTATCTCAACAAAAGAGTTGACATTTATTGTAATTCGAGTCATTTTACAAAAGAAACGCCGTGGAACTCTATTCTCTTACACAACGGCGAGCTGTTTCCCAGAGTTACGCAACGCTGGTACTGCTTTGCACTGCCTCAGAGACCTTGCCAGTACCTGCACCGCCTCGGGCTGCCCCGACATGCATGACGCTCTTCAGGAAATCCCTCCCGTTCACACTAGCATTCCCTTCAACCCATTTCCATTTGCTATAATTGTCCCAACTTCCACAGAGCACATGTCAGCTCAATGAAAACAAACCGCGGCCATGTTATGACGAAGCACTCTTGCTTTACATAACATCAGATTACTTCGAATTATATGCAGGTTAATGTAGGACCCAGCTGTAAGAATTCACACATCATCTAACATCATTGTTATCCAGTGTACAAGAAGTTATTTTACACACAAATCAAATTTGGTCAGGTTTTTCCTTAAAACCATATGAACAATTATTTCGCTTAAAATATCTCCACAAATATAACATTGAAAAGAAATTCTGCAACTAGTAATACGTTGGCATATATATTGAATATATTATACATCTACAAATAATAATTGGTACCTCTGGTCGCTGTTTATATATTTCATTTTATATAGCAACAAGAGTAAAATAACTACTGAAATAGAAGATTTATCGAAAATATTGCTGTTTATGTATTTCATTTTCTATAGCAACAATAGTAAAACAACTGCTGAAATAGAAGATTTTGCGAAAATATTGCTGTTTATGTATTTCATTTTCTATAGCAACAATAGTAAAACAACTGCTGAAATAGAAGATTTATCGAAAATATTGCTGTTTATGTATTTCATTTTCTATAGCAACAATAGTAAAACAACTGCTGAAATAGAAGATTTATCGAAAATATTGCTGTTTATGTATTTCATTTTCTATAGCAACAATAGTAAAACAACTGCTGAAATAGAAGATTTTGCAAAAATATTGCTGTTTATGCATTTCATTTTCTATAGCAACAATAGTAAAACAACTGCTGAAATAGAAGATTTATCGAAAATATTGCTGTTTATGTATTTCATTTTCTATAGCAACAATAGTAAAACAACTGCTGAAATAGAAGATTTTGCGAAAATATTGCTGTTTATATATTTCATTTTCTATAGCAACAATAGTAAAATAACTGCTGAAATAGAAGATTTTGCGAAAATATTGCTGTTTATATATTTCATTTTCTATAGGAACAATAGTAAAAGAACTGCTAAAATAGAAGATTTTGCGAAAATATTGCTGTTTAGGGTATTTAATTATATATTGTCTACACCTGTGGAGTAACGGTCAGCGCGTCTGGCCGCGAAACCAGGTGGCCCGGGTTCGATTCCCGGTCGGGGCAAGTTATCTGGTTGAGGTTTTTTCCGGGGTTTTCCCTCAACCCAAGATGAGCAAATGCTGGGTAACTTTCGGTGCTGGACCCCGGACTCATTTCACCGGCATTATCACCTTCATCTCATTCAGACGCTAAATAACCTAAGCGGTTGATAAAGCGTCGTAAAATAACCTACCAACCTACCAACCAACCTTTAATTTTATAGCAACAACTGTTAAAATAGAAGATTTATCGAAAATATTGCTGTTTATGCATTTCATTTTCTATAGCAACAATAATAAAAGAACTGTGAAATAGAAGATTTTGCGGAAATATTGCTGTTTATGAATTTCATTTTTATAGCAACAATAATAAAAACAACTGTTAAAATAGAAGATTTATCGAAAATATTGCTGTTTATGCATTTCATTTTTATAGTAACAATAGTAAAAGAACTGTTGAAATAGGAGATTTTGCGAAAATATTGCTGTTTATGCATTTCATTTTCTATAGCAACAATAGTAAAAGAACTGTTGAAATAGGAGATTTTGCGAAAATATTGCTGTTTATGCATTTCATTTTCTATAGCAACAATAGTAAAAGAACTGTTGAAACAGGAGATTTTGCGAAAATATTGCTGTTGATGCATTTCATTTTCATAGCAACAATAGTAAAAGAATTGCTGAAGTAGAAGATTTTGCGAAAATATTGCTGTTGATGCATTTCATTATTATAGCAACAATAGTAAAAGAACTGTTGAAATAGAAGATTTTGCGAAAATATTGGTGTTGATGCATTTCATTTTTATAGCAACAATAGTAAAAGAACTGCTGAAGTAGAAGATTTTGCGAAAATATTGCTGTTGATGCATTTCATTTTTATAGCAACAATAGTAAAAGAACTGTTGAAATAGAAGATTTATCGAAAATATTGCTGTTTATGCATTTCATTTTTATAGCAACAATAGTAAAAGAACTGTTGAAATAGAAGATTTATCGAAAATATTGCTGTTTATGCATTTCATTTTTATAGCAACAATAGTAAAAGAACTGTTGAAATAGGAGATTTTGCGAAAATATTGCTGTTGATGCATTTCATTTTCTATAGCAACAATAGTAAAAGAACTGTTGAAATAGGAGATTTTGCGAAAATATTGCTGTTTATGCATTTCATTTTTATAGCAACAATAGTAAAAGAACTGCTGAAGTAGAAGATTTTGCGAAAATATTGCTGTTGATGCATTTCATTTTTATAGCAACAATAGTAAAAGAACTGTTGAAATAGAAGATTTATCGAAAATATTGCTGTTTATGCATTTCATTTTTATAGCAACAATAGTAAAAGAACTGTTGAAACAGGAGATTTTGCGAAAATATTGCTGTTGATGCATTTCATTTTCATAGCAACAATAGTAAAAGAATTGCTGAAGTAGAAGATTTTGCGAAAATATTGCTGTTGATGCATTTCATTTTTATAGCAACAATAGTAAAAGAACTGCTGAAGTAGAAGATTTTGCGAAAATATTGCTGTTGATGCATTTCATTTTTATAGCAACAATAGTAAAAGAACTGCTGAAGTAGAAGATTTTGCGAAAATATTGCTGTTGATGCATTTCATTTTATAGCAACAATAGTAAAAGAACTGCTGAAAGATTTTGAAGATTTTCATTTTATAGCAACAATAGAAAAGAACTATTTTTGCTGTTGATGCATTTCATTTTTATAGCAACAATAGTAAAAGAACTGCTGAAGAAGATTTTGCGAAGATGCATTTCATTTTTATAGCAACAATAGTAAAAGAACTGCTGAAGTAGAAGATTTTGCGCAAATATTGCTGTTGATGCATTTCATTTTTATAGCAACAATAGTAAAAGAACTGTTGAAATAGAAGATTTATCGAAAATATTGCTGTTGATGCATTTCATTTTTATAGCAACAATAGTAAAAGAACTGCTGAAGTAGAAGATTTTGCGAAAATATTGCTGTTGATGCATTTCATTTTTATAGCAACAATAATAAAAACAAGTATTGGAATAGAAGATTTTGTGAAAATATTGCTGTTTATGCATTTCATTTTTATAGCAACAATAGTAAAAGAACTGTTGAAATAGAAGATTTATCGAAAATATTGCTGTTGATGCATTTCATTTTTATAGCAACAATAATAAAAACAAGTATTGGAATAGAAGATTTTGTGAAAATATTGCTGTTTGTGCAATTAATTTTCTAAAGCTACAACAGTAAAAGAACTGTCGAAATAGAAGATTTTGTAATAATACCGCTGTTTACGTATTTAATTTTCTATAGCAACAGTAGTAAAAACAACTGGTGAAATAGAAGATTTTGCCAAAATAAACGCCATTCTTTTATGCATAAAACTATATATTTTCTGATCTTACTTCTTAACATTGTGAGAGTAATTTTTAAATCCTTCGTCACTTTTGAGTAATCCTACATCCTCAACAAGGTTGACGAATTTGCTGTTTCGATCAACGTTAATCCGACTTAATCAACAGATACTGACAGGGCTTTTGTGGGGAGCACAGCACATCATATTGCAAACCGAGGACCGTCCACACTCTCGACGACATCCAGACGGATGGATGGCACTGGTCTCCACGCAGAGTCCAAGCTAATGTAGCTGGATTTCCCAGCATTAAGAATGGATTCTTATCATCTCTGCCGGTATGCTTTATTTCCACTGACTTAATTTGGACTTATCTACGGCTCAATTTAATGGGCTGAGAGATATGAGGCGCCTTTCGTCGAATGTCTTTATTGGTTTTCGCAAAGTTATCGAAAACCGCGCAGTCGAGAATCGCTTCCCATCCCTTGCAACTAAATCAATCATCAGCCAAATGCGGCCGCTTAAGCGTAATACGTTATAACATGTCGTTAAGTCGAATCACAAACATGCATCAAGCTGCGACGGCGCGTGCTATATAAATCGGAATTTCCACTCAGAGAGACTGACGCATATTATGCTATATTTTACCTATGACTACGGGTTGGGTTTTTTTAACTATTAAATCCTGAAAAACAACATTACACATAAAGATTAAAGAGCAACGCCGTTATTATTTTTATGACATACCTTTAGTTTGAAATGACGCAGTCTTATGAGCCACACAATTGAAATAGATTAACTTCACTCTGTAGGTAGGCCTATGTGCAGCCTAGTTGAATGCTTAATATTCAAAATGCTACTTCCTCTGTTCTAAAATATTGTATAGAAAGATGTAATTAATCCTGTTCCAAAATATGGTATAAGTTACATTTGTTAAAGTTCTCAGTAATATGTAACTTTGATACATCTTCTAGAAACTTATTTATATGATAAATTAACATAAGAAAATCATAAAAGTTAGGTACATCCCATTCCGTCTGATGTTAAATAAATAAAATAAAAAAGAAACATTGATTTGAGAGAGACAAATTAACATAAAAACTGCAATAAATTACAACCCGTTTCTGTAAGACTGTTGAATGGAAATATAAAAATTTGAAATTTATCTTTTGAAGAGGTGGAAAAATTCAAGTATCTTGGAGCAACAGTAACAAATATAAATAATACTCGGGAGGAAATTAAACACAGAATAAATATGGGAAATGCCTGTTATTATTCGGTTGAGAAGCTTTTATCATCTAGTCTGCTGTCAAAAAGTCTGAAAGTTAGCATTTTTATAAAACAGTTATATAACAGTTGTTCTTTATGGTTGTGAAACTTAGACTCTCACTTTAAGAGAGGAACATAGGTTAAGGGTGTTTGAGAATAAGGTGCTTAGGAAAATATTTGGGGCTAAGAGGGATGAAGTTACAGGAGAATGGAGAAAGTTACACAACACAGAACTGCACGCATTGTATTCTTCATCTGACATAATTAGGAACATTAAATCCAGACGTTTGAGATGGGCACGGCATGTAGCACGAATGGGCGAATCCAGAAATGCATATAGAGTGTTAGTTGGGGGGGCCGAAGGGAAAAAGCCCTTTGGGGAGGCCGAGATGTAGATGGGAGGATAATATTAAAATGAATTTGAGGGAGGTGGGATATGATGATAGAGACTGGATTGATCTTGCTCAGGATAGAGACCTATGGCGGGCTTATGTGAGGGCGGCAATGAACCTCCGGGTTCCTTAAAAGCCAGTAAGTAAGTAAGTAAGTAAGTAAGTAAGTAAGTAAGTAAGTAAGTAAGTTGAGCCTTAGATGTTCCATTCAAAACTGACTGGGTTGTTATATTTTCTGCAACAGGAACGCTAAAGCAGGTGGCAATTTGATTTCTGTTCATAATGAACTATTTAAATATTATAGTTTGATGCACTACAGAAGATTAGAAACGTTCACAACTGCACTTCTGAGAGTCCTTTCAATACTGAACAGAATGCTACACCAGGTAAGTACAGGATAAGTACAAGACAAGAAACTAATAACCTAGTCTCATGCGCCTATGTCAGGAATCGAACTACTGAGCAATTGGCTGGGAAATGTACGTACTAACCATCAAAGACGAACATCGTTTGTAATTATTATTTAGGGCCAAATTAAAGAAGTACCTAATTTCTCACGTGCCCTATTCTGTAAGTAAATTCATGACCTTCAACAACGCTTCATAAATATTTCTGTCTTATATTAAATATCGATACTAACCCCTTGTGTTGTACTAGTACTGTATATTGTAAAACTCTATATATTTCAACAGAACTAGACTGTGACTATAATTAAGAATTTATAGTACTTTTAAGACTTTTTTTTTTACATGTTCCATATTCTAGCTGTGAAGCGATGTACGAATACCATGAAATGTAAATAAATGCAATATAATACAACATAATGGAAGATCAAATAGAGCTATCATGAACTACTATTCCACGGCTTTTTTTTTTCAATTTGAATAGGAGAATTGCGTCTAAATACAGGCCCCTCTAACGTGCTTAGTTACCTTTGTCGATCTGTCCTTAGACGGACATATGCCGACTTACGTATTGGTGTCAGCACGATGGAGGGCCTACGCTTAAATACAACACACAATATCACACTGGCAACGGAAAAAATCATGACGTAAGTAGGATTCGAACCCATGGCCACGGTTGGCACACATCGTTACAACAAACCTGCTTAGTCGTTGCGTACTCCGCATTGTGCCTACATAATTTACATATAAAGAATGGAATTAAGCAACCAGCTTCTGAACTTTAATCAGTTTCAGCATCTCACTAGCAATCTGTTTTTGGTAGTAACTTCTGCCCCCAAATTATGATACAAAATTAGTGATACTTTCTTAGGCTTATTTAATGGCATTAATTTGTTTATTAGGTAGATTCACTCCAGTTCTTACACACAATCAAATCTAAAACTTGGATGGTTTTGTGAAAACAGCTGGAATATTCCTACCAAATCTTCATAATCGTTGAATACTTGGTTACTTTCCATTCCCACCATCATGGCAGATTTTTATCACTACTACACAATTGTAATTACGTAGAATTCCCCAATGAAGTGGTTAGCACAATACAAAGTCCTAGTCAGGAACAAAATCTGCAATGAATAAAATCATATCACACACATTGCTATCATACCTCAATGTGAACTAATTTCATATTCATGTATTAAATATGTATCAGTGTGGGAATAAGAAATCTCTAGATATTTGCATAAGAGAGGGATGTGTTCTTTCAGTGCTTCATTATTAAAATATTCTTCCTCTTCTTTAATATTCATACACAGAGCTTCCTCCGCTATTGCTCAGGATTCTTCCTTAGAAAACGAAGGGCTGAATGTAGTCTCTACAGTAATACTCCGTTATTGCTCAAGAAACGAGAGGCTGGACGTAATTTCTATAGTAATACTCCGTTATTGCTTAAAAACGAAAGGCTGGACGTAATTTCTACAGTAATACCCCGTTACTGCTCAAAAAACGAAAAGCTGGACGTAATTTCTACAGTAATACTCCGTTATTGCTCAAAAACGAAAGGCTGGACGTAATTTCTACAGTAATACTCCGTTATTGCTCAAAAACGAAAGGCTGGACGTAATTTCTACAGTAATACTCCGTTATTGCTCAAGAAACGAAAGGCTGGACGTAATTTCTACAGTAATACTCAGTTATTGCTCAAGAAACGAAAGGCTGGACGTAATTTCTACAGTAATACTCCGTTATTGCTCAAAAACGAAGGGCTGAATGTAGTCTCTACAGTAATACTCCGTTATTGCTCAAAAAACGAAAGGCTGGACGTAATTTCTACAGTAATACTCCGTTATTGCTCAAGGAACGAAAGGCTGGACGTAATTTCTACAGTAATACTCCGTTATTGCTCAAAAACGAAAGGCTGGACGTAATTTCTACAGTAATACTCCGTTATTGCTCAAGAAACGAAAGGCTGGACGTAATTTCTACAGTAATACTCCGTTATTGCTCAAAAACGAAGGGCTGAATGTAGTCTCTACAGTAATACCCCGTTACTGCTCAAAAAACGAAAGGCTGGACGTAATTTCTACAGTAATACCCCGTTACTGCTCAAAAAACGAAAGGCTGGACGTAATTTCTACAGTAATACTCCGTTATTGCTCAAAAACGAAAGGCTGGACGTAATTTCTACAGTAATACTCCGTTATTGCTCAAGAAACGAAAGGCTGGACGTAATTTCTACAGTAATACTCCGTTACTGCTCAAGAAACGAAAGGCTGGACGTAATTTCTACAGTAATACTCCGTTACTGCTCAAAAACGAAGGGCTGAATGTAGTCTCTACAGTAATACTCCGTTATTGCTCAAAAAACGAAAGGCTGGACGTAATTTCTACAGTAATACTCCGTTATTGCTCAAGAAACGAAAGGCTGGACGTAATTTCTACAGTAATACTCCGTTACTGCTCAAGAAACGAAAGGCTGGACGTAATTTCTACAGTAATACTCCGTTACTGCTCAAGAAACGAAAGGCTGGACGCAATTTCTACAGTAATACTCCGTTATTGCTCAAGAAACGAAAGGCTGGACGTAATTTCTACAGTAATACTCCGTTACTGCTCAAGAAACGAAAGGCTGGACGTAATTTCTACAGTAATACTCCGTTATTGCTCAAAAACGAAGGGCTGAATGTGGTCTCTACAGTAATACTCCGTTATTGCTCAAAAAACGAAAGGCTGGACGTAATTTCTACAGTAATACTCCGTTACTGCTCAAAAAACGAAAGGCTGGACGTAATTTCTACAGTAATACTCCGTTACTGCTCAAAAACCGAAAGGCTGGACGTAATTTCTACAGTAATACTCCGTTACTGCTCAAAAAACGAAAGGCTGGACGTAATTTCTACAGTAATACTCCGTTACTGCTCAAAAAACGAAAGGCTGGACGTAATTTCTACAGTAATACTCCGTTACTGCTCAAGAAACGAAAGGCTGGACGTAATTTCTACAGTAATACTCCGTTACTGCTCAAGAAACGAAAGGCTGGACGTAATTTCTACAGTAATACTCCGTTACTGCTCAAGAAACGAAAGGCTGGACATAATCTCCATAGTAGTACTTCGTTACTGTTCAGAATTCCTTTCTAGAAAACGAATGGCTGACCGTAGTATGTACAATACAGTTATACTCTAGTTACGACTCAGAATTTCTTAAAAAACGGAGAGCTAAACGTAGTCTACTCGGGTTACTGTTCAGGATTCATTCTTAAAAACGGAAGCTTAAACGTAATCTTTGCAATAATACTCGAGTTACTGCTCTGGATATTTTCGTTCAACCGTCCGTTGTCTGTACAGTAATATGGGGTAATTGCTCAGTATTCCTTTCTAAAAACTGAGGACTAAACGTTGTTTCTACAGTACTACTCCGGTTACTGCTCAGAATTTCCTCCTAGAAAACGAAGGTTTAGCGTAGCCTCCTAGAAAACAAGACTGAATATAGTCTGTACATGTAATACCCTGATTATTTCTCAGGATTCTCTCCTAGAAAACGGAGGACTAAATATAATCTCTACAATAACATTTTGATTATTTCTAAGAATTCTTTCCTATAAAATGAAAAGCTCAAGATATCTTTCTTCCTACAAAACAGAGAGCAATATCAAATTAACATTCGCGATTCCTTCTTAGAAAGTAGAAGCACTTAACGAAGTCCTGAAGTCGGATTACTGGCCAACAAATTTTTTGTTGCATTTGTATCAACAGCTGTTATTAACTAATTTGTGGGTGCTGATTTCATATCTGAGGTTAGTTTTTTTTCTGAAAGCTCTGATTTTTTTGCAATCGATATAATGTTCAAGAATTCATTCTTGTATAATGGAATAGGCCTACTCAGCCTGCTTACTGCTCAGAATTATTTCCTAGAACACGGAGCCTTAAAGGTGATTTATACTCGTACAATAGTATTACCAGACAGAATTCTTTCCTGAAGCTCTAAACGGAGTCTGTTAAGTAACAGATACTAGGGATTGTTTCCTCTAAAATGGTCACTAAAAATAGTCTACAATAATAATACAGTTACTGTTCAGGATTTATAGCTACAAAATAGAATACCTAAAGGGCTTTGTATAGTATTAGTCCGTCCCTGCAAAATATATGTTCCTAGACGTATAAAACCGTCTTTGGGAATTACCGGGTAAGCGTGATGTAATGAAACAATTAATTGTTCATTATTGGAATCACACCCAAAGCAAATGTGGCGGAAATAAGTTCAGAATACACACCTAGAAAGACAATGACTTGCTATGTGTCACCTCTCAATTTATAAAATGTTTCTCCTGCATTTATAATTAAATTCACAGCTATATGTGGGTCTGTAATGTATGGATAATGCAAATCAGCATTTGGCAAAATAAGTCCAAGGTGACTATAAACACGATTGTGCGGGTAGGGGCTTTTCTCATTTACAGGTTAGAGGTCACTCGAGAGCGTTTCAGTGTGAAAGTATCTGAGATGTAAGTATTCTATAGACTTTAGAAATGTATTCCTGAGAGTTAATATGAAAGCAGCAGTACTAGAGAAACGGAACTATCGCGGACACACTTTCAGTGGCCATGGCCTGAGTGCCAGCATGTGATAATTGAAACCGCATGACTCAATTACTGTTAGTTCAAACCACACATACCACAGACATCTCAAATGCGTCGAAAAGGAAAGACTGCTGCACATTCTATTTCTCACGCAGTGCAGAACATATTTTATGTTTATATATCAATGTTTATACACATTTGCCGTCGTTGGAGCCAATGAAATTCAGATGCTAGCTAGCACAGCTAAAGTAGTATTATCCTCCCATCTACATCTCGGCCTCTCCAAGGGTCTTTTTCCCTCCGGTCTCCCAACTAACATTATATATTGCATGCATTTCTGGATTCGCTCATACGTTTATTAAAATTCTATAGGATCTAAGATGCCTAAATGAATCATAAACTCTATGAAAATGATTAAACTTGTGTTTTTTTCCTGAAAAGCATTTTTTTTTTGTATTTCGCGTATATTCAAAATAAAAATGCCGGTACTAAAAATGAAAAAAATGCCAAGATAACAACAAAAGTGCTATTCAAAATGGAATATATGTACCACAAACAAATACTGGTCTGAGAAGTTCGTCCCATATCGGTCTTAGAAGGGGAGAGAAGAAAATTTTACTTAATTTTCTGGAACTGATTCGTTTGGAAAACTCAATCTAGCATAAAAGGGATGGTAGTTGTTCATGTTAGGCGAGAGCTTACAAATTAGTTTTAACATTAATGCACCCCTATTACGCGAAATTGAACTGATCAATCAGCAATCAATCTCTTTCAGGTCAGTAGCACTCATTATCAGCACCAGTTCTTTGTACTTAAATTCCACCTCAAATGGAATATTTAATAAAGTTAAAATTATTAATTGTTAATTTTATATAAACTCCTAAGAGCTTTAATTGGATTTCATGAAGTCCTATATCTCTCTTCTTTTTTTTTTTTTAGCACCTAGAAATCCGTTCCCTAGTAATGACAGTGTCAATGAGACAGCTTTGGTAGTGATAGCAATGGTAGGAGAGATCATGATAATGGTATGATTTACAATTAATACCAATTAATTTTGAGAACTTAAATAATAATTATTGAAATTAAACTGTAGCCTTTTTTCCTGTTAATTGCTTATAATAAAATGTTTTGAGAGGTAGAGATTTCCATTTTGATCATTTAGCGCCAAACTGAGTTTAATTATATTAATGATCATGATGACAATGATAGTGGAGATATATATGACGACGACAATACGGGTATGTGCAGCATAGATAAGAACTATAAAACATGTTACGTTGAAATGTAGCTGATAGTGATAGCACTAATCCACTACAAATAACGTGAAACAGACTGCAAGAAATACGGAGTCCCAGTTTACTGGAGTGTCAAGATCAACTGGCAAACCAGAGACCTTGGAGATCTGTGTGATAACTTCATCCTCTACTCCTTGGGCATCTCTCTCTGTTACGAGACTTTAGATATTATTAATATGTAGTCTACAGTAGTGGCAAAAAAAAAAACCGGACCGACCCTTGTAGCTGATTTCAGAGCCTTGTTCACTCCAGAGCACGATAGACTGGTGACTGAGACTTTCGTGGTTCGAATCCTGCCTGGAAAGGAAACTTTTTTTTTTGTTCCTTATTCAAATTTATTCCCAATACTTTTCATTGCAGCGATATTTAGTACATAATTAACTTATTATTCCCAGAACATGAATTTTACCTGAATATCACCGTCCTCATTCATCACCGAAATCATATTCATAACAAATCAGTAATACATATACAGTCGTCATCTAGTTCACAACAATAGAACCAGTCTCAACAATAGTACACAGGCCTTCGGATTTCAACCAAAGATCAACTCATGATATGACCAAAGATGTTAAAGCGAGCATAAATAACAGCGAGGGGGAAAAAATTGCAGAAATCTACACAACACTGAATTCACATGTCAAATTATTATCTATACTAATAATAAATCTATAGCCGAAATTTTTCTGGTAATTTCCGATTTTCCAAAAATAATTTGTCCTAACATATATAATTAACAACCCTGAAACCGAAAATCGCATTTTTGAAATTTTTGTTTGTATGTCTGTCTGTATGTTTGTTACATTTCACGCGATAATGGCTGAACCGATTTAAATGAAAATTGGAATATAAATTAAGTCCGTTGTAACTTAGATTTTAGGCTATATGGCATTCAAAATACTTTATTTAAAAGGGGGTTATAAGGAGGCCTGAATTCAATAAATCGAAATATCTCGCTTATTATTGATTTTTGTGAAAAATGTTACATAACAAAAGTTTCTTTAAAATGATTTCCGATAAGTTTTATTCTTTACAAAATTTTGATAGGACTGATATTTAATGAGATAAATGAGTTTTAAAATGAAAATAACTGCCATCTAAGACGGTGCAATGAATTAAGAACAAATGACTTCGTCTATAAGGGGCCTTGGACAACAACAATCGAAACAGGGTTCTTGGACATCGACAATCGAAAGCTATTAAACATAGCCTACAGAGAATGTTTCTGTGTTTGTATGAAGTAATATCAGAAGCTAAATTAATCGATTTGTATAATTAATTATTATTTCACCATTGGAAAGTGTAGTTTCTCTAGATGGACATAATGCTATAATGTTATTACAGTAACGTCTGAGTAAATCGAGGACAGGTAAGATTAAAATAGCTTCTTATGGACAGAAAATTTGATAGGTTATTTTGTACATTCGTTTTCTGTATTTCTTAAAATAATATTTATGTAAACTCATTTTAATCTCAGAGAATAAACGAACAACGAGAGTGTATTGATTTAGTATGCAGTAATAGTACGTTAGCTTAGCAATCCATTATTTTATAATTCAAATTTTAACTATGCTCAATTGAATCGTGTTAAAATACATAAAATATATATGCAATAAATGCAATGCAAAAAAAATTGGGTAATGAACGAAGCAGATTATCTTACGCTGTTGTAAAAGTTATTCCCTGGATCAAACGTCCTATTTTAATTATGTAATTACGTTATATTTATTTCTAACAGGTGCAGCGGAGCGCACGGTTACGGCTAGTATACAATAAATACTTCGTTGCTAGGGAAACGCGGACAATACGTGGATTGAGTCCCCGTCCTAGCATTAGAAAACTTGTACCAGCGAAGAGAAATTTTTCACAGGATAAATCATTTTCACCCGGAGAAGAAATTTTATTTCTCATTCAAACATCCGGCAGGAAAGAAACCTCAGGACAATCAGTGTGTAGTAGACAACTGAAATATTTAAGAGGAATCAAATTGCATGCCTACTTTAAGCGAGTTGACATTTACGTAATATATAATTAAGTAGCTCTATTTCAGTTACGTGTCTTTAATTAGAAAAGACTGCTTCAAACAATAAGCGAAGTAAATAATACAGCTAACAACAACAAATGAAAACACTTGCGTGCGAAGTCATCTGGCATGAAAAGTGACAACAGAAATGCGTGAAGAATTTCACGGTGCTTCGAACAAACATCACGACTTTCTTTATTTACTACACAGGGATTATTTCGAACTACACAGGGTCTTTCATAAGTAGTCCTACATTCGAACAATTGGCTAATTTTTACGATATTTGGCTCTGTTGTATATCTCTGCTAGCAAGAACCTTTCCCCTTGCCGTACACTCGATTTGTTCCCTGGTATAATTGGGCTTCTGCATTGTACACACATTCCCACTAATCTTTTTCATCCTTTTCCTTTATCGATATTCCATATTTTCTTCGGAATATGTATGGTAAGATTTTCCTGTGTTAAATTTCAACGTACCTCGTTTACATGTTTCGACCTATTTATGGATCATCTTCAGAACTGGTCGTTGTTGGTCCTGGCGCCACTTGTTCTGTTTCCTGTGAGGGTGTGTTCCTGTGGTATAGTGTAGAGTCAAAGAGTGTGTGTGTTTTGAAGTTGAGTTGTGTGTTGAGAATTTCGTTGGGGTGTGTTTTTGTGTGTCTGTATATTTCATATTGTTCTAGTGTGTTTAGTTTCTGGCTTTTTGGTTGGATGTGCAGTATTTCCATGTCTGTGTTGATGTCTCTGTGGGTGTGGTTAGCATTTGTGGTGTGTTCTGCATATGTAGAGGTGTTTTGTAATTTTGTTATGGCTGTGATATATTCTTTGTAACGTGTTTGAAACGATCTGCCTGTCTGTCCTATGTAGAAGTTGTTGCAGGTGTTACATTTGAGTTTGTATACGCCTGTGTGGTTGTATTTGTTTGTTTGTGTTGTTTGTGTGTTGAGATGTTTTTGTAGAGTATTATTTGTTCTGTATGCGATGTTGTAATTTAATTTATTGAATGAGGTTGCAATTTTGTGTGTGTTTTTGTTTTCGTATGTTAATGTGATGTATTTTTTGTGTTCTTGTGTTTGTGTTGTATTCTTATGTTTTTGTGATTATGTTTTGTCTTACGTATTATGTTGTCTATTATGTTAGGGTTGTATCCGTTTTCTTGTGCTATGTATTTGATTGTGTTTAGCTCTTATGTAACATATTTAAATCTAGTGATTAAGTCTATCAGTACTTCCAACTCACAATGAGATATAATCAGTTTTGTATTTCATTTTCTATTTTGTAAGATTTTAACCTAACAGCACTGAAAAACAAAGAAATGCAACCCGCAAACATAACAACGGCCAAAGGCAAACAAATGCAACACGAAAATATAGGATACGTTTGTTTCGATATAGAACGAAGTAAGTGCAGTCGTTTTCAGACGTTGACTATTATCTTTGCAAAAGTATAGATGCTTTTCTTTAGTCATTTGGTAGGAACGGTGTAATATCACAGACTTCACCATGGATTTTTTTTTATTTTAGTAGGTTATTTTACGACGCTTTATCAACAGCTTAGGTTATTTAGCGTCTGAATGAGATGAAGGTGATAATGCCGCTGAAATGAGTCCGGGGTCCAACACCGAAAGTTACCCAGCATATTTGCTCATTTTGGGTTGAGGGAAACCCCGGAAAAAACCTCAACCAGGTAACTTGTCCCAACCGGGAATCGAACCCGGGCCACCTGGTTTCGCGGCCAGACGCGCTAGCTTCTCCACAGGTGTGGACTTTACCATGGATAAATGAGGTGTTATCTAACCATGTTTAAGTAACCCGTGATTATGAATGGTGCACAGAAATTACATTTTAACCACGGTTACTATTTAACCGTGGTTTTGTAACCTATGGTTACTGCATTTATAACCGAGGGTGATGCACATCACCACAAGACACGTACGAAATGTTTCCGATCGTGAGGTACTATTAGAAAAGTTTCATAATTTTTATTTTTTTTTAACTTAGTTATTTAACAACGCTGTATCAACTATGTGATTGATGATAGAGAGATGGTATTTGGCGAGATGAGACCAAGGAATCGTCCTAGATTACCTGATATTTGCCTTACGGTTAGGGAAAACCTCAGAAAATACTAACCAGACAATCAGTCCAAGCGAGAATCGAACCCACGCCCGAGCGCAACTTTAGATCAGCAGGCAAGCGCCTCAGTCGACTGAGCTACTCCGGTGGCCAATTTTTCATATTAATCACCTTTATCACTCCTAAAAGTCTGTAACACAGTAAGGGCTACATTCTGTATAAATGTATCAAAGAGGGATCAAAGAGAGAGCGATACTTATTAAGTTAATATGTTACTATGGTAACCGCACGATCACAGGTCGTCTTTCGCTTGTCGAAGGCAGTAGAGAGCTAATATGAGCCCCGTAACGATTCTTTCCTATAATGAGAAGCAAGACATTACCTGTTTACATGCATATAAGCAACATCGTTTGGTAGTCATGACAACGGCACGTTTGTGGCTGTTCCTTGGCAACGGAAACATTATTTTTCTTTCTTTCCTCCCACAGTTCAGTGGCACAACTATCAATGCCGAAGCAATTTTACTTTAAGCTACAGTAGGGGCTACATTATTTATTTATTTTTTTTATTATCCAATTTAATAAACCCTGTTTCACCCTGAGGTATATTAGGGTTATAGTTGGTATCAAAATACATATTTTATAAGCAATAAACAATAATAAAATTATAATACAAAATTGTGGTCAAGGTTACAATTCACATGAATTATGTACAACAATGCACCTTAATGAAAGAATAGATCGTTTCATAAAGCCTCAAGGCATGTCTCTATATTTATATCTAATGGTTATAGGAAGAAATATATATATATATATATATATATATATATATATATATATATATATAATAGCTATTAAAGATGTTATTTTAGAAGCAATAAATAGCTATACTAAGAGATGGCTTAAAATTTACGAATTAAATACATTATTTAGTAACTACAATTGGCAATAATCAGGTATTACAAGAAATGGCTCAAAATTAGAAATCAAATGCCTAATTAAAATAAAAATTAAAACCAATAGTACAATATTATAGTATGCGAAATTGAAGACTTACAGTTTCATTATAGTTGATTAGAACTAATACGATTTTTTTCCCCCTGAATAATTTAACATTTTACAGTTTCACAAATATTCTATTCAAGAAGGACATGAAATATTTATATGATTTGGAGTTGGTAAGTATATTGGTTAACGGTTTGGTAAATGTATAATTTAAAGTGTTCAGTAACAACTCAAGCTCGTATCTTTCACGGCAAAAGACTGGACAATCATATAATACATGTTTGACATCTTGAGATTCCTCCCCACAAATGCAAGTTGCATCGTCTTTAGTATGGAATCTATTTAAGTATTCCCCGAATTTTCCATGCCCAGTCAAAAACTGTGTCAGTACGAAATTTGGCGTTATTACTGTACATTTATTACGATCATAGACCGTTGGAAAATACAGCTCTTTTGTAAGAATTCCCTTATCACTATTGACCCATCTTTCGTTCCATTCTTGCATATAATGTTCTTTGGCTACTTTTTTATATATGATATCGGACACAAATTGTACGACAGTGGCACATCAGAGTTGGCTGCCATCTTTGCCAATTCATCGGCTCTCTCATTTCCAACTATCCCAGTATGCCCTCTCACCCAAGTTATACAGATATGGACGGCACTTTTCATTATTAAAGTTCTTATCTCTGAGGCTATAATGTTAGTGTTATATTTATCATTAATTGATATTACTGCTGACTGCGAGTCATTGTGAATATTTATTTAAGGAAGACGCTTTCACATACTAGCGACGACAAACGAATAAAATTGTCATTCATTACAGATATAAGTCTAGAATCTAGATAAAACCTTTTATCTCTTAGGAAAAACGGCTATTCTTCAGTATTTACAAAGAAAACTGAAAGTGCTGCCAGTTTTTCAGAAGCTTAGGGACTATGTATACCTTTAACAGGCTATCTGAATTATATTTAATATGTTACTCGTTTTTAATAGTGTCTGCGATGCCGCCCTATCCATGAAAATAATTAAATGTCTATTTATTTTTCACTTGCTCAAAAGTTTCATTCAATTATTTCTGTTGCGACATAAATTCAGAACATATGACATTATTAGATCAAAATAGAGACTAGGATTAAATTGAGAAGTACAAATTAGCAGTCTTAAATTTAAAGATCTGACAACACTGCATTTTAAAGCTTCATGTTACTGCGAAAAATCCAAATAACAAACACTAATTTGAAACTTGTAATATATTTAAAAAAAAACATCATTACTTGTAGCATATGTAAAACATCATTAACATAATTTGGAGCAATTTCAATGATCTTTGGATTTTTCACAGCAACATGAAGCTTTAAAATGCAGTTTTCTAAAACTTTTAAATTATAAATTGTTTCCGTTTTGAACTGGCCAGTCGATATAAAATTACAGTGAAGAGCTTGTTACGAAACCTCAGTGAAACCTACAGCAGAGTCCGTATAGGTCAGTTTCTGTCAGATGCGTTTCCAATTCACTGTGGGCTAAAGCAAGGAGATGCACTATCACCTTTACTTTTTAACTTTGCTCTAGGAAAGTCTAGAATAACAGAGAGGGTTTGGAATTGAACGGGTTACATCAGCTGCTTGTCTATGCGGATGACGTGAATATGTTAGGAGAAAATCCACAAACGATTAGGGAAAATACGGGAATTTTACTTGAAGCAAGTAAAGAGATAGGTTTAGAAGTAAATCCCGAAAAACAAAATATATGATTATCTTTCGTGACCAGAATATTGTACGAAAAGGAAATATAAAAATTTGAAATTTATTCTTTGAAGAGGTGGAAAATTTTTAATATCTTGCAGCAACAGTAACAAATATAAATGACACTCGGGAGGAAATTAAATACAGAATAAATATGGGAAATGGCTGTTATTATTCGCTTGAGAAGCTTTTATCATCCAGTCTACTGTCAAAAAATCTGAAAGTTAGAATTTATAAAACAGTTATATTACCGGTTGTTCTTTATGGTTGTGAAACTTGGACTCTCACTTTGAGAGAGGAACACAGGTTAAGAGTGCTTGAGAATAAGGAGCTTAGGAAAATATTTGGGGCTAAGAGGAATGAAGTTACAGGAATCGGTATGAATTTCGTAACACGTAGCTATAGTTACAAAATTATAGTAGTTTATAATCACGGAATGTTTTTGTGGACACACTGTATTATTTTCTTTTGATGTTTGCTACAACGCGTAGGACACAACAGGGTCTCATATTTTGAGTAGCCCTATATTCCTGAACATGAGGCAAGGGTCATGATACACCGTACGTGCCTTAAGTTAATATTAGGTCTTAAGTTTATATGGCCATTGTCCTCTTAGCTTTATGTGACCAATAGGAAAGGGAGGCACATAAAGAGCGGTGGCCCGCGCTCCGTTGCTTTGAGGGAAGCACCTGATCGGAATCCTAATGCCGTGCATAAGCCACATCCACATTCCATCCTGCTGTATATTAATGGCTGCCTCTATCGATTTGGATATATGCTGTTATTTATACGGACGGGGAGAGAAGCGTAGCAAGAAGATACTGGAAGAGGGGATGGGAAAGAAATAGTCTCCAAAAAGAGAGAAGTTTAGTGTGGGAGAGGGGAATATGACAGAGAAAAACGAGACGAACATCGGAGGAATGATTGATGCGCACAAAGAAGACAATCGTTACAGATATCACCACAGTTTAGTATATACAGTTGCGAAGCTTGGGATGATTTTTTGCATTTCTCGCGATAGTTGCTAGCCGCTTGGAGCGCTGTGTGTACTAGGAACAATAGACTGTGCCACTTCCATCGTGATCTAATACAGGCCGTAAGGCAGACCATGTGACTCGCTTAACCCGATCACGAAGGGCGGCGTTTCAACCATATAAATTAGTTGGAATGCGTAAACAGTAACATATGTTTCTCTAAAATGTAGTGCAATTCCGTTAATAAAATTTAAAACATTGATTATGAGACACTTCAGACATAATTCACTTGCGAGTTCAGGTGTAATATTATTTATGGTGTGAAAATTACGTTGTTCGTATGTGTAATACCTGCCTTTATTTCGATTAAATATTGCGAAATTCTTGTACATTCATTTATGTACAATTCAATAATTTTCAATTGCACCGCACGGATATTTAGATATGTTGAAATTATAGGTTATGTTTACTGTACCAGTTGCCCCTTTCTGTCTAAATTTAGTGATCTCCAATGCCTTGCCATTCATATGGAAATTATAGGCTATGTTTACTATATTTAACTTATATTCCTAAATTTGCAATCATACATTATAATTAAGCAAAATGTCATGTATGATACCCCGGACATTCAACTTGTCTGTATTTTAATACTACAATTGAGTACGTACTGAATTATTGTATTTATCTACTACGTAAGAGACGAAGTAACACAATCGTACGTAGGCCTACACTAATTTCATATGAGTGGTATAGTAAATGTTTTGTCTAAAATTAAGGAAGGTAGATGTGCTAAATTGAAATCACAATATAAATTATTTTTTATTAAACCTCAAAATAGCTTCAATTCTAAACTTTAAATGTTGACGCGAACATTTTATGTTAACATGTAAAATTCTCTTCACATTAAAATAACACAGTTTTGTAATTATTTCTGCAACATATTATGCAATAAGAAGTAAACGGAACTTATGGACACATTACACTAAATAAAGCTTAGCAATGATAAGCAATAAAGTTATAATATAATATTTCACTGAGCTCCATACACTGAAGTAGAAAACCCGAACATACATTACGGCCTGGTCTAGAACGAAAAGGCATTGACTGTGCCGTATTTCGCATTGTTGTGAAAAGCTATGTAAACTGTGAAATGTTCGTTATCGGTTGTAATAACTGTAAATGACTAAAATACAATAATTTGAATAATAATATGGGACAAGGAGACGTTTATAGTACTATAAATTGTAAGAAAAATAGGTTAGAGTTATCCTTCTTCCGAAAGATCCAGGAAGGTGAGTTTATAGAATATAATATATATTTCATGAAAATAATATATAAACTTTATGTATTTCATATTTCAATAGTGGAAGAAAGGTGTTAGTTTTTTCAAAAGAACACGATATCGAAAGTATAGTCCCGACGCTGTTATTTCCGACGTGACCCCGCCTCTTTGCTTACGTTTTAGAAAGTGAAGGCTCTATAAAGTCTAGGTAGGCAGTATCGTTCGCCATTTTTGTTCTTACGTTGCCGAGTTACCATACGAGGGATCTATTTGCCACACCGTTAAACATTATCATGTCGAGCTCCTATGATAATAAATCAAACGCAATGTAATTCAGCAAATAATTGAGCGGCAAATAACGTCCTCGTGTGCTTTCTGCGAACGCCAACGAAAGAGCCAAAATGGCGGGCGATTATATTAAGTATTTATCGAGCCTTGAGAAATGAATCAGCGAATCACAAGACGCACACGTTTAAATGTAGCCGACCTGCAATGCGATTGGCTGCCGGAAATTAGAGCGACGGGACTATACAATACATTTTATCGTCTGCTGGGGAAAGAGTCTGTGATGAGGCGATACTAGCGATCCTGGTGGTGAGCAACTATGTATGGATGCATATTTCAACTGTCTATGTATGCATATTTACTAAGTATTAGCTTCGTGACTGTATATACTAGACTGTGGGAATATGACAAAGAAAAGCGAGACGAACTAAAGAGCTAAAATGGCGGGCGGTTATATTAAGTAAATCGAGCCTTAAGAAATGAATCAGCGAATCACAAGACGCACACGTTTAAATGTAGCCGACCTGCAACGCGATTGGCTGCCGGAAATTAGAGCGACGGGACTATACAGACGTGGACAAATTATTAACAAAATGGACGATTTTTATGATAATTCTGTTTACAAAATTTGACTTTTCAATTTAGACTACATTCGACAATTTTGGATATTTCCATCATTACAGTAGACAGAAATATGCAAATATGTCAACTGTAGTTTAAATTGAAGAGTCAAGTTTTGTAAAAATATATAATAAAAGTCTTCAATTTTGCTAATAATTTGTAAATTAGCAAAATTGTCAACTGCATTGAAGAGTCAAATTTTGTAAAAATATAAAACAAAAATCTTCAGTTTTGCTAATAATTTCTAAATATCCAAAATGTCAACTGTAGTACAAATTGAAGAATCGAATTTTGTAAAAATATACAACAAAAACCTTCAGTTTTGCTAATAATTTGTAAATATGCAAAAATATCAACTGTAGTCCAAATTGGGGAGTCAAATTTTGAAAAATATACAATACAAATCTTCAATTTTGCTAATAATTTGGAAATACACAAAAATGTCAACTGCAGTCTAAATTGAAGAATCATATTTTGTAAAAATATATAATAAAAATCTTCAATTTTGCTAATAATTTGGAAATACACAAAAATGTCAACTGTAGTCTGAATTGAAGAATCATATTTTGTAAAAATATATAATAAAAATCTTCAATTTTGCTAATAATTTGTCCACGTCTGTACAATACATTTTATCGTCTGCTAGGGAAAGGGTCTGTGATGAGGCGATACTAGCGATCTTGGTGGTAAGCAACTATCTATGGATGCATATTTCAACTGTCTATGTATGCATATTTAGTAAGTATTGTGCTTCGTGACTGTATATAGTAGACTGTGGGAATATGACAAAGAAAAACGAGACGAACATCGGGGCAATGACTGATGAGCAAATTGAAGAGAATCGTTACAGATATCGCTGATAGCAAACTAGCCTAACGAACTGCTAGAGTTGCTCAAGGAGAAACAAAAGCTGGAGCGGCCAGTCCACGCAGAAATCCTCCTGGAGCTTCCGATGTGGCTGAACCAACTCAACCGCAAAGAGAATAGGTACACAAAAAGCTAATGCCCACGTGCATCAACGTCGATTAGTGTAACCATCGGTTAAAATTGTGACCTAATCCCCGATTAAGCATTTTTACGGTGGATCGACCTCGGTTACGACTTAAATAGGAAGTTAACCACAGTAATCTCTAACCGGCCAAATATGAGCGGTTAAAGGAGATAACCAGCGATTAGTAGAGCAAGTAAAGCAAAATGGCGGCCATAACCACAGGTGATTATTTCGAAGACGATTATTATTGTGCAGTACTTGAATTACTTGGATAGAGCGTGAGCGTGAAGGTTATTTAGTGGAAAGAGAGAATTCTTGCGAGCAATTAGGTGACAGAAAATTTCAGGAGGGATTTCGTTTATCAAAATCTACAAATGGATCAATTGAAATAACACAAGAACAATCATATTTCTCCTACGGATCAGCTGCTTATATTACGATTCTATGTAACTGTTATTTTCTGTATTTTAAGAGGGAATACTCGAATACCGGTATCTCTTTCTCTATGTCACTGGCTGAACAAAGAGAGGTTATGGATGGATCTTAGGATAATGCACAATTCCCTGGTGTAGTCCAAGATCGTACACACATTCCTACCAATTTTCTGCATCCTTTTCCTTTACGGATATTCCATCTTTTTTATATAATAGGCCTACATTTAAATCTAGTAATGAAGTCTATCGATACTTCAACCTAACATTGGGATATAATCATTTTTGGATTCAATTTTCCATTTTGTACGATTTTAACCCAAAAGTACTGAAAAACAAAGAAATGGAACTCACAAATATAACAGCGCCCAAAGGCAAACAAATGCAACGCGAAAATGTAGGATACGTTCATTTCGATGTAGAACATAGTGAGCGCAGTCGTTTTTAGACGTTGACTATTATCTTCGCAGCGGTATGGATGCTTTCCTTTAGTCATTTTGTAGAAACAATGTACCATCATAGACTTTACTCTGGTTAAATGAGGTGTCAGCTAGTCATGTTTTAGTAATCGGTGATTATGAATGGTGCACATAAATTACATTTTAACCACGGCTACTGTTTAACCATCGTTTCGTAATCTATGATTACTGCGTTTTTAATCAATGTTGATGCACTTCGCCATAAGACACACAAAACTAAGCTAACAAAGAATTTACGCCTTCACAGCAGGAGCCTGAGCTTCAAATTATCCAGTTCTGCTAGTGGCCACTCAAAACCGGTTGGAAAACATGATGGACGAAGGAAAATGCTTAGAAGAAAAAACATAACATTAGTACAGTAGAACTTGGTTATAGCGACCTCGTTTTGTGCGACACCTCGCCTATAACGTCAAATATTCTGTGGTCCAACTAATTCCCCATAAGACATATGCTTTCCTACCTTGCTTAATACGACAAACGTATATGCGTCTACCTCGGATATAACGTCATTTTCAACCTCAGTTTGGAATAAGATTTTCTAAGAACCAAAGTATTTTAAGAAATATTTTGTTGAAATTAGTAGTAGTAGTATTTATTTATTTAACCTGGTAGATATAAGGCCGTCAGGCTTTCTCTGCCCCTCTACCAGGAGATTCCAACTACAATATCAACAATAAAATTACAATTAGTATTAAATTTACAATTACAATTACAAATAATATTACAATTAGTATTAAATTTACAATTACAATAAAATCAAAGTACGAAAAGATTATCTGAATAATTAAAGCTAGATAATTTATCACAGAGAAACAAAGAATATTTTATATTTACTGAATTACAAATTAAATCTAGAATAACAAAATTGTATAGTGATGAAATTACTGAATATTGAAATATTTTGTGATAGATTAAAGAAACTATTTACAAGTAATCAATTACTGACCAAGTGCCTAGTAAGTTTTCGTTTGAATTCAATTTTATTTCGACAGTCCCTGATGCTAGCAGGTAGCGAATTCCAGAGTCTTGGCAGGGCTATTGTGAAAGAAGATGAGTATGAGGAGGTGCGATGGGATGGTATTGTTAGTATTGTTTCATGACGAGAGCGTGTGTTCAGATTATGGTGGGAAGAAAGGTAAGTGAAGCGAGACGACAGGTACGAAGGAATAGAAGAGACCCTGACAAATTCTTTACAGTCTCCTTCTGTCATAGACCTCTCGAATGCAGGCGGATTCCCCACCCCATTGTAACCTGCCCGAATTCATGCGGTATTAGATCAGTTTCGACAGGAAGTTTTCACTAAGTGCACGCATTTTAAAGCAGTATGGCCACTAAAAGAAGTGAGTGACGCTTTAGAAGTCATTAGAATTATGAACATGTTCTATGAAGCTAGGGAAGGGAGCAGTGAAATTGCAACTGAAATTATGAACATAGAACGTAATTTAGCCCTAGAAAGTGTGTATTGGGCAAGTAGAAGACAACAGAGTAAAATGACTGATTACTTCACTTCTATGTAAAGTAGTTTAGTGAGTACTGAATAAACTGTTTTAATACAGAATACTGTATTTATAATTGTAGGCCTACGTGTATTTTATTATGTTCAATGTAGGCTTAAAAGTCAATACATAAATCTAAAATAAGCCTAATTAAGTTTGTTATTTTTCATTTTCCACCTCACTAGATTGATAATGTGAATCTCGGTTACTACGACACTCGTTTATAACAACATAATTTTTAAGATCCCTTGGATGTCGTTATAACCAAGTTCTACTGTATCATAAAGGGCACAACAAAATACATCAAAAAGCCAAAAATGAGCGTCACAAATTCATTACACTCCCCAAATGATATGTTTTTTTTTTTTAGTAAAAACTTTTACACAACACAGGAATATATTGAATACAATCTTAACTAATGTGTAAGTAAAAACAGTTTTAACTTTGACAAAGTCTACTATAATTTTATACAAGGACATCATTTTATTTTTACTTCAATTTTTATTGTACCTGAGTTTTTTAATGTACTTCACTTCCACCCCTTCTGCTAATGAAGTTCAACCGTCCTCCACACAGATCCAAGACCGCATATAAGTCATAGTAAACAGTACGTTCCAAAAATATGTTCGCGTTTTCCAGTGACGAAAGAGCTTCCGATATTGAATCATTTTCGCACAGGTACTGTCGTCCATTTGCCTACGTTGTATCTCAGTTTCCCCCACCAGCTTTTATCCGCCAGCTAGTGGCTGGGCTGTCTTAGCTCTTTTCTGAAAACATTAATTTCTGTTAGGAATTGGACGTCTACGTAATATTATACAACTGTTTAAAATAACTTAAATAAAAGGGCCTCGTTAAGTAATTAACTGTCACGTGATTTCCTCCCTTTCTACGACCCTGCGATATAACCACTTGGACGGTCAGTAGATAGTATGTCTGAGTAATTTTATCTTTTCGGATCGGGCAGAAGTGAAGATTGAATTTACAGTACGTAAGGTACTCTTTTATAGAGTAGGTATAGAATTATTTCAACATGAGTTACTGGTACGAAGGACGAAACTGGTAATTGGGATTAGGTACAATAGTCTATAGTGCGATAATATGCACAAAAGAACTGAACTCTGTATCGAAATGAACGGCCACCATTAAAAAAAATGTGTTTAAATATCCATATTATGATTATTTTTCAATTTAACTTCATTCTCTATATTGTACGCTAATGTGCTGTAGACAGTATAATATACACTGCATAATGAATACGTCCACATGGACAGCTCAGTTCGTGAGTAAAAACACTCATTGTTAATATTGCACTGTATTTTGATTAAAGAAAAACCTGATGAAAATGATCAAACTCAAAAGCGCGATATTTCCTAGTTTACGTAAATGGATGAACTACTTTTCTTCTCTCCTATACGTAGTAAAGTGATTTGTTTTCATATTACGCCAGTATCATCGAACTCCAGTCGTGGAAGGGGGTAGCAAACGGCGTTGATCCAGAGGTATAGCCAAGTTAATATTAAAAATGTTAGTAAAAATAAAATGATGTCCCTGTATTATTAAATAGCTTTTAAATAAGCTAAATTAAACTAAAGTAAACTAAACTAAACAAATTAAACCTAGTTTAATTCCGTCCCTTGTTGACCAAAGACTAGAGACTAGTGCCTTAGACCAAATTCGTGAAAATGACTAATTCAAAGTTTTCAAAACCCGCGTTCAATGATTTTTTTCCCCTTTCATTTAGTACAAAATTAGAACCTGACGATCGAGCCTTATTCTCTAAAACATGATTCATTCAGAGCAATTTAACGTCAAAATCATGTCCGAAATAAAAATAACTCTGACAGACGTACAGTAAACTTCGCCGTTCAGGATATTAAGGGGAGAGGATGGTATTTTTTGGTGAAAAATGAGTAAATTTTCAAAAAATAAATTCTTTAAAATACCCTGTGATATGTGTGGAATGCATAGCATAACTTTTGTGGGTATTTGTGCCCTTATCGGATGTTGAGTCATTATTTTTAAACTTCCTGCGTTATGGATTTTTAAATCACTCGCCTACTTTTATTGTTGTTTCCAGTAAATTAAATTTTCAATTTTTTTTTTCTTTAAAATACCCCTTGATATGTGTGGAATGCATTGCATAACATTTTGTGGGTATGTGTGCACTTATCGGATGTTGAGTCGGCATTTTTAAACTTCCTGCGTTATGGATTTTTAAATCACTCGCCTACTTTTATTGTTGTTTCCGGTAAATTAAATTTTCAATTTTTTTTTCTTTAAAATACCCTTTGATATGTGTGGAATGCATTGCATAACATTTTGTGGGTATTTGTGTCCTTATCGGATGTTGAGTCGCCATTTTTAAACTTCCTGCGTTATGGATTTTTAAATAATTCGTCTACTTTTATTGTTGTTTCCAGTAAATTAAATTTTCAATTTTTTTCTTTAAAATACCCTTTGATATGTGTGGAATGCATAGCATAACATTTTGTGGGTATTTGTGTCCTTATCGTATGTTGAGTCGCCATTTTTAAACTACCTGCGTTATGGATTTTTAAATCACTCGCCTACTTTTATTGTTGTTTCCAGTAAATTAAATTTTCAATTTTTTTTTTCTTTAAAATACCCTTTCATATGTGTGGAATGCATTGCATAACATTTTGTGGGTATTTGTGCCCTTATCGGATGTTGAGTCGCCATTTTTAAACTTCCTGCGTTATGGATTTTTAAACCACTCGCCTACTTTTATTGTTGTTTCCAGTAAATTAAATTTTCAATTTTTTTTTCTTTAAAATACGCTTTGATATGTGTGGAATGCATTGCATAACATTTTGTGGGTATGTGTGCTCTTATCGGATGTTGAGTCGCCATTTTTAAACTTCCTGCGTTATGGATTTTTAAATCACTCGCCTACTTTTATTGTTGTTTCCAGTAAATTAAATTTTCAATTTTTTTTTTCTTTAAAATACCCTTTGATATGTGTGGAATGCATTGCATAACATTTTGTGGGTATTTGTGCTCTTATCGGATGTTGAGTCATCATTTTTAAACTTCCTGCGCTATGCATTTTTAAATCACACGCCCGCTTTTATCGATTTTCAGTAACTTCATTTTTTTTGCTACATTGCCAGACAAAAATGGATATAATTTCTGAACTATTAAAAATACATGCATGAAATTTAGAACACACATTCTTCAGACTATTAGGCAACTTTTCTCTGTAACAGAATTTATTTAATTGATTTCATTTTTAAAATATGTCCGTTTGTTTGCAAGAAAGGAAATCAGAAAATTGTTATTAAATTTTAATTATTTATTTTACAAACATAGGGACTAATATAAAAATTCTGTTACAGACAGTTTGTAGAACATGCTTTTGCAAATACATTGCAAAAAAACTGTTCGAATATATCTTTAAAAAGGGTTTAGATATATCGGTTTTAGTACAATCCTGCATTGGGTATATTTTTTTTTCAAATTTGGGCCCCCAATTTTTTTTTTTTTTCAAAATATTTGTATTTGGTTGAGTTGCCACAGCTATGAGCTCTCTGCATACAAATAAAATTAATATTTTACACCAAATAGGAAAAAAGTTTAAAAAAAATACCATCCTCTCCCCTTCAGTGGTCTAAGCGACGCACAGTCTGTCTTACTGTACACTGCGGAACCAACTGGGATCCGATTCCTATGACGAATCCGCTCCGCTCTTCATATGCGGCGTTCAACATGAATAATGCAACGAGGGAAGAGACAAAAATGATTACTGCTGATGAGCTTTGCAATCCCTACCGTCGTGTGAAACGAAATTACGGCCAAGTTTTGTACTATAAGCGAACCGATGCTTTGCACTGCTGCACGGTCATTTACAAGCCAAATTATGCGTTTCTAAAAATAAAAGATCCTCTCGGGGAAATTTTATTTTTAACAGCGCATGATTTGGCACAAAGAACTGGTTCGCCTGTGTTGTTTTTTTTTGTATTTTCTCCTCCCACTTCCCAAAAAAACGCTCGGTTCTGGCTTTCTAACCCGGGGGTAAAGCAATCTGTGCGTGAAAACGACACGAAAAGAGAAACATTTCAGAAGAATCTACTGCGTTATGGTCAAATAACTGCCATTAGGTTCCCTGACGTAAAAAAATAGTCTTTCTCCTAACTAATTGCTAGTATAAGTTCATACCAATCGCAATACCATTTGGACACGTGGATTTAACATAATTCCTACATTGGAATCAGCTTCACGTAGGTACATGACTACCAGTGTTGTTTCGGATGGAGACCTAGCATCGTGGTAGCCCAACTATACAAATTGAGCCGTAAGAAACGTCATTAATTTCAGGGAGTTATTCTTCGCGATATTTCAAACACAAAAAAGTTTAATACAATTTTGCTTGCTTTGCTTTCACGTCAGAAACGAAATATAAGGATCTATGTACTTATTCGAGTTCGTAACAAATACTGGAAATACCTTTCTGAGGCTTTCTGGTTATGTAGTAGTAGTAGTAGTAGTAGTAGTAGTAGTAGTAGTAACAGTAGCAGTAGTAGTAGTAGTAACAGTAGCAGTAGTAGTAGTAGTAGTAGTAGCAGTAGTAGTAGTAGTAACAGTAGCAGTAGTAGTAGTAGTAACAGTAGCAGTAGTAGTAGTAGTAGTAACAGTAGCAGTAGTAGTAGTAGTAGTAGTAGTAGTAGTAGTAGTAGTAGCAGTAGTAGTAGTAGTAGTAGTAGTAGTAGTAGTTGTAGTAGCAGTAGTAGTTGTAGTAATAATATTATAGTAGTAATAGTGATAGAGTGATAGTAGTAGCAGTAGTAGTAGTAATAGTAGCAGTAATTGTAGTAGTAGTAGTAGTAGTAGTAATAGTAGTAGTAGTAGTAGTAGTAGTAGTAGTAGTAGCAGTAGTGGTAGTAGTAGTGTTGGTAGTAGTAATAGTAGCAGTAGTAGTAGTAGTGGTGGTAGTAGTAATAGTAGAAGTAGTAGTAGTAGTGGTGGTAGTAGTAATAGTAGAAGTAGTAGTAGTAGTGGTGGTAGTAGTAATAGTAGTAGTAGTGGTAGTGGTGGCAGTAGTAGTAGTAGCAGTAGTGGTAGTGGTAGTAGCAGTAATAGTAGTAGTAGTGGTAGCAGTGGTAGCAGTAGTAGTAGTGGTAGTAGTGGTAGTAGTAGTAGTAGCAGTAGTAGTAGTAGCAGTAGTGGTAGTAGTAGTAGTGGTGGTAGTAGTAATACTAGCAGTAGTACTAGTAGCAGTAGTAATAGTGGTAGTAGCAGTAGTAGTAGTAGCAGCAGTAGTGGTAGTAGTAGTAGTAGTAGTAATAGTAGTACTAGTGGTAGTAATAGCAGTAGTAGTAGCAGTAGTGGTAGTGGTAGTAGCAGTAGTAGTAGTAGTGGTAGTAGTAGCAGTAGTAGTAGTAGTGGTAGCAGTAGTAGCAGTAGTAGTGGTAGTAGCAGTAGTAGTGGTAGTAGCAGTAGTAGTGGTAGTAGCAGTAGTAGTAGTAGTAGTGGTAGTAGTAGCAGTGGTAGTAGTAGTAGTGGTAGTAGTAGCAGTAGTAGTAGTGGTAGTAGTAGTAGTGGTAGTAGTAGCAGTAGTAGCAGTAGTAGCAGTAGTAGCAGTAGTAGTAGGTAGTGGTGGTGGTGGTGGTGGTGTGGTAGTGGTGGTGGTGGTGTGTGGTGGTAGTAGTAGTAGTAGTAGTGGTAGTAGCAGTAATAGTAGTAGTAGTAGTAGTAGTAGTAGTAGTAGTAGTAGCAGCGGTAGTAGCAGTAGTGGTAGTAGTAGTAACAATGGTAGTAGCAGTAGTAGTATTAGTAGTAGTAGTAGTAGTAGTAGTAGTAGTAGTAGTAGTAGTAGTAGTAGTAGCAGACCACTACGTACAACTTCAGATTCAAATAATGGCACCTGCCATCATTTTTTGTTTAACTTCCATTTTGTTAAACTGCCCACAATAACAACAGCGTTGTTGGACTTACTATCTTCGACATTCCTGCGGATAATCAGAGAACGCGAACATGCTCCGAATAAAGAACGAATATCAAATGTCCGCACACATTCGTTGTTCGTTCGTTCACTGTATACCCGCCATTAAGCGATGATCTTATGCAATCTTAAAACACATGTACTATGAATCTCCGTTACTTGTGAATGTTTAGAGTTTGTTCCAAATTCTTACAAGAAGCAAGGCCGAACGGGCCAGAGAGGCATTCCTAAAAGCGGCTGACAAATTTTAACCGTTATCTCTAGACAAGTTCTGCCTAAAATTTAACCGAGATACATAACAAAGCCATACATCCAGAGCGTGAAAAAGAGAAGATTTTCTCTTACCAGTTGGTGACCGGGAAAACATCAACGATCGTCATGCCTGAATGATCAGTGCTTACTCACGGGGGAGGGAAATTAGCATATGGTGGCATCTGCACGATGTAGTTATGGTATTAAATTTGAAATGCGTTTTGATTCTACCTTTCACTCTGGAAACACTTCCTCGCTCAAAACAAGGTTTCCCTTTCACCCTTCGTTTACTCCAGTCATGGAGCTACAAGACTCATTTCACCATTACTTTAGACACGAATTCACGCAACGCTACCTTCCTCTGTCTTTTTAATGGCGTGCTATTGCGAGTAGAGTGGGCCACATTATTATACAGGGCGTATCAAAAGTCCGGTAACACTTTCAATATTTTATTACACAAAAACTACAGGGACATCATTTTATTTTTACTAACATTTTTAATATTAACCTGTCTATACCTTTAGAGAACCGGAAACACCGCTTGCTCCCCCCTCCAAGACTGGAGTTCGATGATACTGGCGTAAAACACAAATCACTCTACTAGGTATAGGAAGGAAGAAAAGTAGTTCATCCATTTACGTAAACTAGGAAATATCATGATTTTGAGTTTGATAATTTTCATTAGGTTTTTCTTTAATCAAAGTACAGTACTGTATTAAGAATAAGTGTTTCTACTCACGAAGTGAGTTATCCATGCGAACGTATTCATTATGCAGTGTATATTATACTGTCTACAGTACATTAGCGTACAATATAGAGAAAGAAGTTAAATTGAAAAATAATCATAGTATGAATATTTAAACACAATTTTGAAAATGGTGGCCATTCATTTCGATACAGGCTTCAGTTCTTTTGTGCATATTATCGCACTATAGACTATCGCATCTAATTCCAATTGCCAGTTTCGTCCTTCGTACTAGTAACTCATGTTGAAATAATTCTGTACCTACTCTACGTACTGTAAATTCAATCTTCACTTCTGCCCGACCCGAAAAGATAAAATTACTCAGACATGCTATCTACTGTCCGTCCAAGTGGTTATGCCGCAGGATTGTAGAAAGGGAGGAAATCACGTGACAATTAATTACTTAACGAGGCATTTTTATTTAAGTTAAATTAAACAGCTGTATAATATTACGTAAACGCCCAATTCCTAAGAGAAATTAATGTTTTCAGAAAAGAGCTAAGACAGCCCAGCTATTATAGAGGGGCGAGCAGAAGCAGGTGGGGGAAATCGGGATGCGACGTAGGCAAACGGACAGTACCTGTGCGAAAATATGATTCAACATTGAAAGCTCTTTCGTCACTGGAAAACGCGAACATATTTCTGGAACGTACTATACTCAGTAACTCAGTACTGCTTACTATCTGCGGTCTTGGTTCTGTGTGGAGTTGGAACTTCCTTAGTAGAAGGGATGGGAGTGAAGTACATTAAAAAACTCAGGTACAATAAAAATTGAAGTAAAAATAAAATGATGTTCCTGTACTAATGATAGCACTTTCAAACACACGTCAGTTTAAAGTCAAACTCTCAAAGTTCGTTTTACACCTTACAGAGATTCAATGTGTGAACCACGAGTAACTCGGCAGATGTCCAAACGATAATAAAACTCTTCCCACACCCTTTTCAACATATCCTGTGTGACCGTGGCGGCAGCTTCTCGAATTCTGGTTTTTTGTTCCTCTAAATCACGTGGCAAAGGCGGTACAAACACACGGTCCTTTAGTTAACCCCATAGAAAAAAGTCACATGCAGTCATATCGGGTGACCTTGGTGGCCATGTCATGAAACATCCGTCCCTTACTCCAGCACGTCCTATCCAACGATCAGACATCTCCGTATTCAGGTAAGCACGAACTGCATTGTGGAAATGTGGCGGAGCCCCATCTTGCTGAAAGATGAAATCGTCATCGAGATCTTGTCTAAGTTGAGGCACCAACCATTGCTCCAACATGTCCAGATATGAATGTCCAGTCACAGTAGCCTCAATGAAGAAGAAAGGTCCGTACAGTTTTCGTTGTGACAACGCGCAGAAAACATTCACCTTTGGTGAATCACGCTCATGTTCAATGATTCTGTGAGGTTTCTGTGTACCCCGAACACCACAGTTGTGCTTGTTAATTTTCCGAGTCACTCGTGGTTCACACATTGAATCTCTGTAAGGTGTAAACAGAACTTTGAGAGTTTGACTTTAAACTGACGTGTGTTTGAAAGTGCTATCATTTGTAGTTTTTGTGTAATAAAATATTGAAAGTGTTTCCGGACTTTTGATACGCCCTGTACATAAAGAAATTTATGACGTTTGAATCAGCGAACACAGTTCAGGATGTCCTTGGCTCACTTTTGTCCTTATTTATACTGTACATACTTACTAAAGTACTGCTTTCGTGATTTTCTTTACATTAAAGGTACGTTCTCATTCCGATGAAATTTTCAACCATGTAAATATTTCGTATATTCATACCCTTAAGTTCACAATTTCAAATCCAGTGGAGACGACAGACCAGCGTTTTTCAACCTTTCTTGAACACATGGCACACTAAAGGTGTAGGCTAATTTAAAATCCCATGGCACCTTCATAAAATCCAAACCAGGAGGAAATTTCGAGGGTTTTAGCAGGTAATGAGGACTATAAATGCAAATAAATTAAATAAATATTTATGCATTAAAATATAAAATATAATATTTTCAATTTCATATCTTTATTACAGAAGAAAATAATAAAAATATGTCTTCATAAACCTTTTGATTTTTCATCTCAATAATTGTTTTTAGACTTTAATGTACTTAACATAAGACAAATTTATTATATTGTATTAATAAAATTCATACATAAAAATCGAAATAATTTTGAATTGTATTCTCAGAGTTATGAAACAAAAGGTATGAATCCTTTAAGATTGTTTGAACCAAAATGCAACACTGCTACAGTATTTAATCATAATAGTAATTTAGGCCCAAGAATGTATAACAAATTTATATTTAAATATCCTAATCTTGTCAATTCTAATAGTTCTAGTATTAAATTTAAAAATTTATGTATGGATTTTATAAAAATTGAAAATTTGTAAATTTAAATATATATATTGTAATTGCATAGTAGACATAAGACAAATTGTATTTTATACTTATTAATTTCAATTCAGGAATCCATCCCTGAGCACGAGTTCTACTCTTTCAGGGGCGAGCTAAAGATTTTCTGTAGGCTATATATTTTGTTACAATTATTAGCAAAATAAATAAATAAATATTCATTCATTCATTATGTTCTGCCCAAGGGCAGGTCTTTCAATGCAAACCCAGCATTATCCAGTCTTTCCTATTTTCTGCCTTCCTTTTAGTCTCCGCATATGACCCATATATCTTAATGTCGTCTATCATCTGATATCTTCTTCTACCCCGAACTCTTCTCCCGTTCACCATTCCTTCCAGTGCATCCTTCAGTAGGCAGTTTCTTCTCAGCCAGTGACCCAACCAATTCCTTTTCCTCTTCCTGATCAGTTTCAGCATCATTAAATGCTTCATAATATAACCTTCCCCAGCATCCCCCTCCCGGACATTCGAATGGGGGGGAAAGTTTACGTCCGGAATCTTTTACCGTGGAAAGATTCATCATGTCATGTTTGCAGTTTTTCTTGGGAACGATAAATGCGGTAGCTTCCCGTTGCTTTCCGCACACTACTCTCTCTTTCGCAACTTAAAAAGATCCCAGGAGGCCCCGGAATGGAGGTGAGGAGAATGGATTTGACTAATTAAGCCCTCAGGACTTCACCGAAATTCACCGCAAGGATTAAATATAAGTTCTAACAGGGTTTTTGACCCGCTCAGAGACCTAGAAATCCAATTAGTCTTTGCACACCGTCTATTATATAACAATTATTATATTACAATACATTATATTATATTATATTATATTATATTATATTATATTATATTATATTATATTATATATTATATTATGTTACATTATATTATATTATATATTATATTATGTTACATTATATTATTTTTATTTTATTGTTTTATTGTGCTTCCTCAAATTAGAGGCTGCCATTAGACAAAGCATACAAAACAATATATATGATGAAAGATAACAGAGTAAGGAAAAAAGTAAACAAGTACACAAACAAACAACAATGGCAATTTACAGAATAAAAAAATTATAAGTAAAGATGCAATGAAAGCTAATAAGAAAAATTATAAATTCACATTACATTACATTACACTATATAATATAATATAATATAATATAATATAATATAATATAATATAATATAATATAATATAATATAATATAATATAATATAATATATTGTATTATATTATATTATACACTCAGGGACAAAAAAACCGGAGACTTAAACATTTGCTGGTATTTTGCAAAACATTATCTTCTCATACAATATTATGGTAGCCATCTGTTGTTATGGAGACGTGTATACATTGTTGATTGTTTTTTTTTTATAAACAAGCCATTACAACCAAATATTCCAATTTTGCTTTCGGAGTCTCAGCTATAACAATTCTGTCTCAACCATTTTGTGCTTCATTATCGTTATCATTCGTTATTTCTTTATTTTTACATTTTCTGAGTTTAAGTGGGGTTGTAACATTTGTCTTAAAACAAGATGCGACCTGAAGATGTGGCTCGAGCTGTAGCCCTTTACGATGATGGACGCAGTGTACGTTACATTGCAAATGTTATGAATATGGCTAGAAGCACAACCCATGATGCCATAAAACGGTATAGAGAGACCCTAGAATATACCAGAAGACCAGGTTCGGGTCGTCCAAGAGCTACAAATCCAAATGAAGACAGGTATACTCGTATGGTGTTGAGAGTACTTAGGGAGCGCAACCTGCCAGCTACTAGTGTAGCCCAGCAATTTGTTAACATGCATGGACGCCCAATTTCGGCCAAAACAGTTAGAAGGAGGTTGAAAGCAAGTGGACTGATATCAAGTAGGCCTGCAACTGGTCCCAGACTTCTCAGGATGCATCGAGTTGAAAGACTGCATTTTGCAAATGATCACAGGGATTGGAGAAATGGACAGTGTTCTGTTCTGTTCACCGATGAGTCCCGTTTCAATCTTTGCTCACCTGATGGACGTGAAAGAGATTGGAGAAGGAGGGGAGAACGATTTTCACAGTGTTGCATTTCCGAAAATGTGCCGTATGGAGGTGGTGGAGTGATGGTTTGGGCAGGAGAGTGTACGGATGCTCGTACAGAGTTGGTTTTTGTTGAAAATGGAAGACTAACAGCTGATAGGTATATAAATGAATGTTTGGCTGATGATGTTGTGCCATTTGGCCAATTTGTAGGCGATAATTTTGTTTTAATGCATGATAATGCAAGGCCGCATATTGCCCATGCGGTCGGAGATTATCTCCAAGAAGTGGGAATCCATGTTCTTCCATGGCCAGCAAGATGTCCAGACATGAACCCAATTGAACATGTGTGGGGACGGCGTGTTAAGAATAGACGATCGATACCAGAATTGTTACAAGAGTTGAGGCGAGCACTTGGCGAAGAATGGGAACTTATTCCTCAAAAAGACATTGCTAACCAAATTGAGAGCATGCCAAGACGTATGGATGCAGTTATTCAAGCCAGAGGGGGTAATACCCGTTACTAAAAAGAGTTTTTAATGTTTAAGGCACCATAAAATGAAAAAAACAGTTAGACCAAACGATGCCATAGTTATACGCCCTTTGTAATTATTTTGTAAATATTTTCATCAGAGATTTTTTTTTCAAATGTTGTCGTATAAGGTGCTAAATGAAACATTATTTTGTTTAAATGGGTTTTATTTCATTTTGAAATAATTGGCAACAAAATTAAAGCAAATATATAAGTGTCCGGTTTTTTTTTTCTCCCTGAGAGTATTATATTATATTATACTAGTGGCTTGTGCAGCAAATAATGCTGCAAACTAAGTTCGTTAGACGTTCAAATAAACATTTTTCAGATTTATTTTCAATGAAGAATACTTGTCTTTTCGATAGTTATTTGCTTCCATAATAATGGGACATACTCCCTCTGAATGGATTTTTTTTAGGCCAAATACTTTTCTTTGAACCTATCCAACTTCAGTTTTTGAATTTCAACTCGAAAACGCAAGTATCAATGTCAGGACGATAGCAGTAGCTTTCAGGTCATTGTGAATTGTAGGGAAAAGTTTAAAAAAATGTCAGGTTTGCTAAGCTTTCGAACGATAGTATTTTCGTATAGATGCTGCATGTAGAACTTGAAATGTAGAGCGTAAAATCATTTTATCCTACTAAGAGATCTTGCTGAAATGATCTGGAGACTACAAAATTTTCTAGGCCTCTTATTTTATCAGTAAGTAGGCCTAATACCTTTTTATCTTTCCTTAGGAACTGTAATTTTTGCGCTCTCTCGAGCCAATACTGAAGACAATGACACATATCAATATCTACACTACAACGCCATTAAGTATATGAAAAAGACTCAACCCCACTGGGTTAATAAGTATAAAAATATTTGATTTTTAATAACAATATTATTATCTTACTTAAGTTTTGTAGTTATATATAGCAGCCACTCAGTAAATTATAGAAATGAAGATATAAATTAAGATATTCTCTACATTTACTTACATAACCACAAAACGTTTCACTTTCATGTCATCAATATAGCATCAATATTATGTACAATTAATGAAAAAATAGATACATCATGATATTAACT
>JAJSOF020000037.1:5887500-6047304 GCA_025594305.2 Periplaneta americana | reverse complement strand
TACTGCATTTGTGTGCCTCGTTTTATCGTGACAACGCTTTTTAGTTCTTTTAGCACTCTGATTATTATATTATTTATGTATTTGTTACATTAAGAATTTTAGATAAGGGCGCAAATAGCCATAGTAGCTGACGCGCCCTTCTTAAACCCTACTACTACTACTGCCACTGTTTGAAAGCAGAATTGGGAATTCTTTCGTCGTACTGAAAAAAAAAATGTTGGAAACTAAAGTAAAAGATAAATAGTAAAGATATGAAGATAGTCTTTAAAAAAATGTACACATTATCTTGGAAATGATGTTAATTAAGTACCTATAGGATTCTATCAAATAACATAATGCTTGTATTATAGTAACTACATTGTGAATTTTATCAAGGGAGATGAAAATATATAGGTTATGTTTTATTTCCAAATATTTTACAGTTTTAGTTTCATTACCAATTCTTGAAATTAAACTAAAATCTGTTGAAACATGACTGTATTATTGAAGTTCTTTTGTTAAAAAAAGGTACAACGGTAAATTTTCATATTTTATTACAATGAGATTCCTATTCTTCATGACGGTACATTATTAATATGAATTTTAGCACGGCTGAAATTATTATAGCTTTTATTTACGCATTTTTGGAGAAATTGAACACTACTGTGACCTTCAGCTAAGCAGAAGAGGAAGAATAAGTTAGGTTTTATTTACCACTGGGATCCATTTCGATTTCGTGACCAATTTACAAATAATTTAAAATTACATTACATTTCCTGCTTCGAACAAACCTGATCTACGAATTCAATTTAGCATTAGAAATTATTCATTTCCAGGAATTCACATCTCGACTCATTATGACATCGTACTGCATCACATGGCATACAGGGAAGTATGTGATCATTTAGCGTCCGTACATGTTCCCAAATACCACTGTTACATTACGTACTAGTAGTACGTGGCTCTTCCACTGTTACATTAAATACTCCTGTTACAAAAAATACTTGCTGTTACAAAAAATAACTTGCTGTTACAAAAAATACTCGATGTTATGGAACTACATTATGAGTCATGACTATAAAATAACGTAACGGCCTGTTCCAAACCATCACTGTTACATTACATACTAGTAGTACTGTACCTGTTATACAAAATACTTGCTGTTACATGTTACAATATACTCGATGTTATGGAACACGGCCGACTTGATGCTCCCTTCGCTTTCAAAGGTGGTGTGAAGCTAGCATCAAGTCGGCCGTGTATGGAAGTACATTGTGACAACCGTTGCAGCAGTATTATCAATTTAGCGACTTTGTCACTAGATCTGGCTACTTTTAACAATTTTCAGGGACAAAATCATACCAACTTTTAATTCTGAACTGGCGTCGTGCATAAATATAACGTCTCTGGAGGAGTTTCGTTCATTCCTGGTATGTTTTATTTTGGTACAGTTTCCACATATTATATATATATATATATAT
Source organism: Periplaneta americana (assembly GCA_025594305.2). Lineage (NCBI taxonomy): Eukaryota > Metazoa > Arthropoda > Insecta > Blattodea > Blattidae > Periplaneta > Periplaneta americana. The sequence goes on along the minus strand of JAJSOF020000037.1, from coordinate 6,045,844 downwards.
ATATATATATATATATATAATATAAATAATGTAAAAATTAATTTTGATCCTACAGAATTTATCTGTTATGGTAACAACATCGAGTCAGGCCACAAAGGGAAAAACACTGGAGGAGGGATTCGATCCGGTGCTGTGGAGCGAACTTCGGCGTAGGTTATAATATAATATATGGTGGTACTGTTATTTTGGAACTGTTATTTGAAACTTAGTATTTTCATGGAACTGGAACATTTGGAACTGTTACGAGAAAATAACAATTTTTCCCATCTCTAGTTCCAATTTTACGTTTAATCGTTTGACTGTTATGTTAATTTCAATGCTAATAAGGAATGGGCTATTAAAATGTAAATACGTTTACTGTAATAAATGTACACCTGCAAATGTAAGTGCATTAGTATGTATTAATTTGCTAACGGAATAGCGATATATCGAATCGTTTTGATATACCGATATATTTTCTATAATATATATATATATATCGCTTATCGAAATTAGGTTTGCAAAACATTGGAATGCCGACGAAATATAGTTTCAATTATTTCCACCAACTCTATCTCGGACGTCTTGGAACCAATCTTATCACTTTTCTTCTACTTCATTCCTCCTGTGGTCCCTTGCACTCATACGATATCGTATCACAACATTAAGAAGCTATTTCAGCTTCCTGTGTCTTTGTCTTTGCCACTGAAATAATATCCACCATTCGGAACCATAATGGTTCTATAAAATCTATTTAACGTGTATTTTATAGCTTATTTTGATCAGTACCATTTTAATTATTCTACAGACTGAATCAAAAGTCTGGAACCATATAAATATCTTCCATATGCTTGACTTTCGATTACTATAGGTGTTACCAGTATTTGTAAGACCAAATGCTCTACCAGTGACACATTGATTCTAGCCCTCAGCCATCTCAAAAGCCGCCATTTTGATTGCAACTTTGAAATTTTAAATAGAAAGGGGGTCATATAGGTACTCAAAATCATGTGAAATTTTCTGAGAAAAACAATGGTGCAATGCGTTTTGAGATATATCTAATCCTTTTCAAGTTATTAAAAAAATAATTGTCATAATGGCACAAACATTAGTTATTGCATCTACAGATATTTGATAACATGATACAGTACTAAGGAGGCTTTGGAAAAGGTATTTCTGCGAGATCGTGCGTATTTGCTTGTTTTCCGCACAGAACCAATACGCGGTAAGTGTGAAATACCACATTCAGCATTCCCAACGTAACACACATAACAATTTCCCTCTTCTTACCGCTTAAGCGCGACATTTATTTTACTGCTTTAGGCTTTTAACATATTATTTTTAGAGACGTTTAACATAGTAATAATTATAAATTGGAAACTTACCACTGCAATTTCACCTAAATTGCAATGTTAATTATTGTTTTTAAATATTTGCAAAAATTAAGTAAAGTCTACTACTCCACGAAACTTATTGCATTCCTGATACAAGTAACATTAAGGAAGCCGTGAAAAAATCAACAAGATTCCAGATGCCGATGTTATTACTGCAATATGTTATATAAATAATATTGTTTAAAATATTAAAATGAAAAATAAATCATTACATAACCTTACCGTTTGTTTTAAGTTCGCATTTATAGACTGGGGGGAAAAAAAAGACAGACGTATATCACGGCCTGCTGGAGTATAGTAAACACAGAAAACATTTTATAGCAATAATGTTAAAGAAAGATATTTTGGTTTTCCGAAGTTGCCGTCATTAAACAGAAACCAAGATGGAGATTTCATTGCAACTAATTAGAAATTCGTCTTTCAGGTATGTAATAAACGATCTTCGCACAAAATAATGTACGATACACGAGCGGTATGTTTGTTTTCATGTTCTCGGAAATTAAAAAAGCTCAACTACGTTTCGCTTTTTCAATCTTTTCCTCGAACATGAAAACGTCAACATACCGCTCTTGTAACGTATATTACTATTTTATGCAGTTGATCAGGCGTTACCGCGTTTGCCTGCCGACTTGGAGTTGCGCTCGGGCATGGGTTCGATTCCTGCTTGGATTCCTTTTTCCTAGACGTAAGGCGGATATCAGGTAATTTTCGGCGAATCCTTGGCCTCATCTCGCCAAATACCATTTCACGATCACCAATTCCATCGACACTGAATAACTTAGTAGCTGATACAGAGTCGTTAAGTAATAACCAACCAACTGGAATTTCTAGTGGGGAAGGACGATGTTTGGAAAAGACTTCCTCGGGGATTCCACGTTTACCAATGTGGCAGTCCACAATTACCCCATTAATAATAAATCTCCTGGTGTAACGTAATTGAGGCGATGCCTGCAATAACAGTTTAAGTTGAAAACCCGATGGCTACTCTTCCCTATATTCCACTAAAAGAAACCTCTTTCGAAGGGAAATAAAATCCATGCATGTTCTGCATTCTCACAGAAATGGGATCGTAACGGTTAAAGGCTGAATTCCTTAAATTCAGACGATGGTGGTATACAGGGCTATTCAAAAAGAAGGAGCACCTTTCAAATATTTATTTCTTCCAAACTACAAAAGATAGAAATACAATTCCAACGCTCCTGGACAGACGGAAGCTTAAATGTTGAACAGTCCGGGTAGAAGTTCCAATCACGGCCGCATTGGCGCTGTTGCTTGTAGTAAAATGGCGACACAACAGGAAAAAGCATTTTGTGTGCTACAATTAGCAAAATTATAATCCCGTCGCTCTAATTTCCGGCAGCCAATCGCGTTGCAGGTCGGCTACATTTAAACGTGTGCGTCTTGTGATTCGCTGAGGAAGACGTTATTCATTTCTTAAGACTCGATAAATACTTAATATAATCGCTCGCCATTTTGGCTCTTTCGTTGGCGTTCGCAGAAAGCACACGAAGACGTTATTTGTCGCTCAATTATTCGCTGAATTACAGTGCGTTTGATTTATTATCATAGGAGCTACGACATGATAATGTTTAACGCTGTGGCAAATAGAGTCCTCGCATGGTAGCCCGGCAACGAAAGAACAAAAATGGCGAATGATACTACCTACCTAGACTTTATAGAGCCTTCACTTCCTAAGACGTAAGCAAAGAGGAGGAGTCATGCCGGGAATAACAACGTCGCGATAATAGAGTCCATTATTGAAGTTCAACGTGCTTAACCTATCTATACATTCTTCAAAACTGCTTATTTCCTCAACTTGAACATGATTCAGATGACTTCATCTTCATGCAAGATGGTGCCCGCCTCATTTCTCTAACCACGTCCGACGTTACCTGAATGACACCATTCCAGGACGTTGGATTGGAAGAGGAGGAGTAGATAAACTTCATCGCCGGTGGCCTCCCACGTCTCCAGACCTCACTTCTTGTGATTTTTATCTGTGGGGTTACGTAAAAGACCATGTTTTTATCCCCCCCCCTATGCCTGACACTCTTGAAAGTCTGCGACATCGAATTGTTGAAGCTGTGAATTCGATAACTAGAGACCAGCTGATTCATGTGTGGCAAGATATGAGCCACCGTTTTGATATTTGTCGTGTAACACATGGTGCTCATATTGAATGCATACAACATTGAATCTTTCTCTGTCCAGGAACGTTGGAAGAAATGAATGTTTGAAATCTGCTCCTTCTTTTTGAATAGCCCTGTATTTTGATTGTATTTGTCCAAAAATGCGATCCGATGTTTAACGCGTGCTATTCTGGTTCTGGCCGTTTTATAGGGCCTACATAATGAAGATGGGGCACGTTTGCTTCAGGGGCGTATATTGCGGGTGTTCAAAGTGTGCGCTGGACACCCTGTAAATTCGGTAATCTCATTTTTTATTTTAAGTTGTTTTATATAATGCAACAATAATTTTAATTTATCACAATTTAAATGCGTGGTAATCTCATTGGAAGTTGACGTATATAGTTCAAGACTAATTTTAATTCATTACCATTTACGAGTAAATATTTTAAATTCCTGCTGGTTGAATGTGCACACCATCCCCAGAACGGCTTTCGTTTTATAACGTACGCTCTGCCTGACGAAGTGGGATGAGTTCTGGTCTGGATGTCCTGTCCGTACAAAAGAACATCCTCTGCTGAGAGTTACTGCTATAATTCTCTGCGCGCGCAAGGTGGCATGGTGGGGATACTCGCTTCTCTCAAGCTCGCAGGTCGTCCTGTATACAGGCAGCTCAACTTGTCAATAGCGTTACAAAATATGGTGTTTGACGTGTGTGTTTACGTGAATTTACTGTGTTTAGGTTTACTAGGGTTCATAGCTGTGTGCCAGCACAGGTGAACAATTTAAATTACTTATTAATTAATGATAATAGCACTTGGAAATGTACACTGTAAAATATCTTTCGCAAAAGCCATTCTCTTCTCGCCTACTAGGAGAGAAATTACATATAGTGAATAAGACTAGACCTACCCCGCCACTTCCGAATTTAGTGCAACAATACTTACTTACTTACTTACAAATGGCTTTTAAGGAACCCGAAGGTTCATTGCCGCCCTCACATAAGCCCGCCAGCGGTCCCTATCCTGTGCAAGATTAATCCAGTCTCTATCATCATACCCCACCTCCCTCAAATCCATTTTAATATTATCCTCCCATCTACGTCTCGGCCTCCCTAAAGGTCTTTTTCCCTCCGGTCTCCCAACTAACACTCTATATGCATTTCTGGATTCGCCCATACGTGCTACATGGCCTGCCCATCTCAAACGTCTGGATTTAATGTTCCTAATTATGTCAGGTGAAGAATACAATGCCTGCAGTTCTGTGTTGTGCAACTTTCTCCATTCTCCTGTAACTTCATCCCGCTTAGCCCCAAATATTTCCCTAAGCACCTTATTCTCAAACACCCTTAACCTATGTTCCTCTCTCAGAGTGAGAGTCAAAGTTTCACAACCATACAGAAGAACCGGTAATATAACTGTTTTATAAATTCTAACTTTCAGATTTTTGACAGCAGACTGGATGATGAGAGCTTCTCAACCGAATAATAACACGCATTTCCCATATTTATTCTGCGTTTAATTTCCTCCCGAGTGTCATTTATATTTGTTACTGTTGCTCCAAGATATTTGAATTTTTCCACCTCTTCGAAGGATTAATCTCCAATTTTTATATTTCCATTTCGTACAATATTCTGGTCACGAGACATAATCATATGCTTTGTCTTTTCGGGATTTACTTCCAAACCGATCGCTCTACTTGCTTCAAGTAAAATTTCCGTGTTTTCCCTAATCGTTTGTGTATTTTCTCCTAACATATTCACGTCATCCGCATAGACAAGAAGCTGATGTAACCCGTTCAATTCCAAACCCTCTCTGTTATCCTGAACTTTCCTAATGGCATATTCTAGAGCGAAGTTAAAAAGTAAAGGTGATAGTGCATCTCCCTGCTTTAGCCCGCAGTGAATTGGAAAAGCATCAGATAGAAACTGACCTATACGGACTCTGCTGGATGTTTGAGTGAGACACATTTTAATTAATCGAACTAGTTTCTTGGGAATACCAAATTCAATAAGAATATCATATAATATTTCCCTCTTAACCGAGTCATAAGCCTTTTTGAAATCTATGAATAACTGATGTACTGTACCCTTATACTCCCATTTTTTCTCCATTATCTGTCGAATACAAAAAATCTGATCAATAGTCGATCTATTACGCCGAAAACCGCACTGATGATCCCCAATAATTTCATCTACGTACGGACAATATAAAACAAAAAGCGAAAAATACACTAGACATTTTTCTATTTCACAATATGAAATATTGTAGAATAGTTAGCGGGTTGTGGAACTTCAAACAGGTTATTTTGCTGGCCATGGTTATTGTTTGATCATAAATAATGCAATTTTGAATAACGTTATTTGTAGTTGCCTCCTTTCTCCGGAATTTGCAGGGCAGTCACTGAAACAAGGTGATTAATTTTTAAGAAATTGTGGTGCGAGTACTTTGAATAATATTTAAAAGTCATTTTCTTTTAATTTCATGTCATTTTTCCATTATTTAAGGGCATTTTAATGATTATTTTAAGTATATTTTTAGGTCATCAACATCCGCCCAATAGTTATTATTTAAAAATAATACTAAATTACGTATTAAAATGGCAGTTAATGTTGACCTGATATTTCACTTAGGGCTATAATAATTGTGCGACATAGACCAACTACAGGGACATCATTTTATTTTTACTAACATTTTTAATATTAACTTATCTATACCTCCGGATCAACGCCGTTTGGTATCCCCTTCCACGACTGGAGTTCGATGATACTGATGTAATATACAAACAAATCACTTTACTAGGTATAGGAGGGAAGAAATGTAGTTCATCCATTTATGTAAACTAGGAAATATTGCGCTTTTGAGTTTGATAATTTCATTAGGTTTTTGTTTAATCAAAATACAGTACAGTATTAACAATGAAAGTTTTTACTCACGAACTGAGCTGTCCATGCGGACGTATTCATTATGCAGTGTATATTATACTGTCTACAGCACATTAGCGTACAATATAGAGAATGAAGTTAAATTGAAAAATAATCATAATATGGATATTAAACACATTTCGATACAGGCTTCAGTTCTAATGTGCATATTATCGCACTATAGACTATTGTACCTAATCTCAACTATCAGTTTCGTCCTTCGTACTAGTAACTCATGTTGAAATAATTCTATACCCACTCTATAAAAGAGTACCTTACGTACTGTAAATTCAATCTTCACTTCTGCCCGAAAAGCTAAAATTACTCAGACATACTATCTACTGTCCGTCCAAGTGGTTATGTCGTAGGGTCGTAGAAAGGAGGGAAATCACGTGACAGTTAATTACTTAACGAGGCCCTTTTATTTAAGTTATTTTAAACAGTTGTATAATATTACGTAGACGTCCAATTCCTAACAGAAATTAATGTTCTCAGAAAAGAGCTAAGACAGCCCAGCCACTAGCTGGCGAATAAAAGCTGGTTGGGGAAACCGGGATACTACGTAGGCAAATGGACGACAGTATCTGTGCGAAAATGATTCAATATTGAAAGCTCTTTCGTCACTGGAAAATGCGAACACATTTTTGGAACGTACTGTGGCTACTATGACTGTATATGCGGTCTTGGATCTGTGTGGAAGACGGTTGAAGGGGTGGGAGTGAAGTACATTCAAAAACTCTGGTACAATAAAAATGAAGTAAAAATAAAATGATGTCCCTGTATATACTTTTAACAGAATACCCAAACTCCAGGTTCAGCATACGCCACTGGTTTGCTTGTAATGTAATAATCTACAGTCAATTGCAGACATTGCACCTGTCGAGCAGGGGTGTGCAAATAATTAAGCCAACATCGATTGAGGCGAGGTCGCTATGACACAGCGAGGTCGTTGATTACGTCACTGCCCAGAGAAATGTGTGGCTGCTGTAAAATGGAAAAGAGGATTATCACGCTGTTTACTGTAACCTGGAGGGAAAGGGGTTAGGGGCGTGTCCTGCGAGATCTGGGACACGGTAAGAATTAACCTACTCTACATCGCACCATAATCCTGCATCAATAAACCGAAACTGCGGCTCAAAGTGACAGTAAAGTGCGGGTAGAGCGAAGGAAAGCGCGCGTGACGTGGTCGACGCCCGGCCCACCGGGAGCGCCGCATCCATCTTCACTGCCACCGTCGCAGAGACTCCAAATGCTTCTTGCTTAAGCATTCAATGATGCAAGTGTGTCTAAACGTCTTCGTAAAGAATAACACTCGGGTCTAGTGACAAGTTTCGTTTTCAGGAAGCTATAGTTCGTTACAATAATCTTGCATAATCCATTGGTGCGCTCAGGAACACCATAGAATAGTACAGGGACATCATTTTATTTTTACTTCAATTTTTATTGTACCTGCGCTTCTAAATGTACTTGACTCCCACCCCTTTCGCTAATGTCCTTGCTAACGTCAGTCACACAAACTTACGGCCGCTGTTGTAAACAGTACAGAATACAGTGTGTTTCAGAAATATGTTGCATTTTCTATGGAAGAAAGAGCTTATATTATTGAAGTTTATTTTCACACTGGTTTAGTGTGTAGCATAACTGAATTTATCTGTGTGGACTGAGCACAAGTGAAGATTAGAGTTACCGAAAGTACGGTACCCTATAATATGGTACGGTACTTAACAGCATTATTTAAGCAAGAGTTTTGTTTTACTGTTTGTAGGTATGAAGGAACGGTATCCTATAATATGGTACGGTACTTAACAGCGTTATTTAAACAAGAGTTTTGTTTTACTGTTTGTAGGTATGAAGGAACGGTACCCTATAATATGGTACGGTACTTAACAGCATTATTTAAGCAAGAGTTTTGTTTTACTGTTTGTAGGTATGAAGGAACGGTACCCTATAATATGGTACGGTACTTAACAACATTATTTAAGCAAGAGTTTTGTTTTACTGTTTGTAGGTATGAAGGAACGGTACCCTATAATATGGTACGGTACTTAACAACATTATTTAAGCAAGAGTTTTGTTTTACTGTTTGTAGGTATGAAGGAACGGTACCCTATAATATGGTACGGTACTTAACAGCATTATTTAAGCAAGAGTTTTGTTTTACTGTTTGTAGGTATGAAGGAACGGTACCCTATAATATGGTACGGTACTTAACAACATTATTTAAGCAAGAGTTTTGTTTTACTGTTTGTAGGTATGAAGGAACGGTACCCTATAATATGGTACGGTACTTAACAACATTATTTAAGCAAGAGTTTTGTTTTACTGTTTGTAGGTATGAAGGAACGGTATCCTATAATATGGTACGGTACTTAACAGCGTTATTTAAACAAGAGTTTTGTTTTACTGTTTGTAGGTATGAAGGAACGGTACCCTATAATATGGTACGGTACTTAACAACATTATTTAAGCAAGAGTTTTGTTTTACTGTTTGTAGGTATGAAGGAACGGTATCCTATAATATGGTACGGTACTTAACAACATTATTTAAGCAAGAGTTTTGTTTTACTGTTTGTAGGTATGAAGGAACGGTACCCTATAATATGGTACGGTACTTAACAGCATTATTTAAACAAGAGTTTTGTTTTACTGTTTGTAGGTATGAAGGAACGGTACCTATAATATGGTACGGTACTTAACAGCATTATTTAAACAAGAGTTTTGTTTTACTGTTTGTAGGTATGAAGGAACGGTACCCTATAATATGGTACGGTACTTAACAACATTATTTAAACAAGAGTTTTCTTTTACTGTTTGTAGGTATGAAGGAACGGTACCCTATAATATGGTACGGTACTTAACAGCGTTATTTAAGCAAGAGTTTTGTTTTACTGTTTGTAGGTATGAAGGAACGGTACCCTATAATATGGTACGGTACTTAACAGCATTATTTAAACAAGAGTTTTGTTTTACTGTTTGTAGGTATGAAGGAACGGTACCCTATAATATGGTACGGTACTTAACAACATTATTTAAGCAAGAGTTTTGTTTTACTGTTTGTAGGTATGAAGGAACGGTACCCTATAATATGGTACGGTACTTAACAGCATTATTTAAACAAGAGTTTTGTTTTACTGTTTGTAGGTATGAAGGAACGGTACCCTATAATATGGTACGGTACTTAACAGCGTTATTTAAGCAAGAGTTTTGTTTTACTGTTTGTAGGTATGAAGGAACGGTACCCTATAATATGGTACGGTACTTAACAGCATTATTTAAACAAGAGTTTTGTTTTACTGTTTGTAGGTATGAAGGAACGGTACCCTATAATATGGTACGGTACTTAACAGCATTATTTAAACAAGAGTTTTGTTTTACTGTTTGTAGGTATGAAGGAACGGTACCCTATAATATGGTACGGTACTTAACAGCATTATTTAAACAAGAGTTTTGTTTTACTGTTTGTAGGTATGAAGGAACGGTACCCTATAATATGGTACGGTACTTAACAACATTATTTAAACAAGAGTTTTCTTTTACTGTTTGTAGGTATGAAGGAACGGTACCCTATAATATGGTACGGTACTTAACAGCGTTATTTAAGCAAGAGTTTTGTTTTACTGTTTGTAGGTATGAAGGAACGGTACCCTATAATATGGTACGGTACTTAACAGCATTATTTAAACAAGAGTTTTGTTTTACTGTTTGTAGGTATGAAGGAACGGTACCCTATAATATGGTACGGTACTTAACAGCATTATTTAAACAAGAGTTTTGTTTTACTGTTTGTAGGTATGAAGGAACGGTACCCTATAATATGGTACGGTACTTAACAGCATTATTTAAACAAGAGTTTTGTTTTACTGTTTGTAGGTATGAAGGAACGGTACCCTATAATATGGTACGGTACTTAACAGCGTTATTTAAGCAAGAGTTTTGTTTTACTGTTTGTAGGTATGAAGGAACGGTACCCTATAATATGGTACGGTACTTAACAGCATTATTTAAACAAGAGTTTTGTTTTACTGTTTGTAGGTATGAAGGAACGGTACCCTATAATATGGTACGGTACTTAACAGCATTATTTAAACAAGAGTTTTGTTTTACTGTTTGTAGGTATGAAGGAACGGTACCCTATAATATGGTACGGTACTTAACAGCATTATTTAAACAAGAGTTTTGTTTTACTGTTTGTAGGTATGAAGGAACGGTACCCTATAATATGGTACGGTACTTAACAGCATTATTTAAACAAGAGTTTTCTTTTACTGTTTGTAGGTATGAAGGAACGGTACCCTATGATATGGTACGGTACTTAACAGCATTATTTAAACAAGAGTTTTCTTTTACTGTTTGTAGGTATGAAGGAACGGTACCCTATAATATGGTACGGTACTTAACAGCATTATTTAAACAAGAGTTTTGTTTTACTGTTTCTAGATATGAAGAACAATGATGGAAACTGGAATTACAATATAACGGAATGTGAACAGTTTTTTTTTTTTTTCACAATTTCCTGATTATATCATTACGGAATATTTTCGTAGAAATGTCATTAATCTGGTAGATAAATTTAGAGCAATGGAGTGTACAGACAGGAAGAAATGAATATAACCGCCTGAAGAATTGAGTTTGTGAAAAAAAAAATGTTACTACTCTACTGTTTTTTTTTTATAAAATACCGTAAAAGTGATGATCAAACTGAAAATCGTAATACTATATTTCCTTGTAATATAAATGAATTCACTACTTTTCTCTCCTCGTATAGCTAGTAAAATGATTTGTTTACATATTGCACTAGCAACTCCAAACTCCTTTAATGGAAAGGGGGTAACAGTGTTTCCGAGTATAGCCAGGTTAATGTTAAAAATGTTGGTAAAAATAAAGTGATGTCCCTGTATATTGTAACCCGTTCCAGGTTCCCGGTGCTTGATTCCATATATACAGAGTATTTCTTTGATAGAGCACAAAAATTACAATGCCATATTATTCTGAAATGAATACTTTTCTAAAAAAATAATAATAATTTTCACCTAAATACTATCCGTACAATTCTGATTTTTATCCTTATTATTAGATAAACAAATAAAATGCTATAAAATCTTAGCAACTCCGATGCTGATCTATAGCTGCGAGAATTGGATAATAAAAAAATAAAAGAAGAATAGAAACCATGGAAACGAAATTTCTGAGAACAGTAGCTGGCGTTACCCGTTTAGACAAGAACAAACATACAGATATCCGCAAACAATATACCGGATGTTTCAGACCACCCGTAACCAGCCTTCTTTTGTCGAAAACTCTATGATAGGCTACTGGTTGTTCATAAAAAAAATTGATAACGAAAACCTATGTAAAAAATCGATTGGTGGTAGTACCATTTCCCGTAACAAGCCGGAAGTAGAGGTACCTGTGGTCAACTTCGAAATTTCAAATGAGAACATGGGTCATTGAAGGTACCACTGGAAACTACTTTTAAAAAGAAACAACTTTTATTGAAACTTTTTTATAACTTTTATTGTTTACTCTCAAAGCAACAAAAATGGTATTTTCTGAGAAATGTATGTTGAAGGTTAAGGAATATTATGGACAGTAAATATCGATCATATGGGAATGGGTAGATAAGAGTCATTAATTCATTATAAAAAGTGAATCTGATACAACGTTAATATAAATTAATTTTATTTCCTAGAAAAAAATATATAATTGAATATATGAATAAATGAATGAATATATATACATAAATAAAATATATATAAACTAATAAATGAGTAAAGAAAGAAAGGAGTGGGTGAGTGAGTGAGTGAGTGAGTGAGTGAGTGAGTGAGTGAGTGAGTGAGTGAGTGAAGTTATGAAGGAAGGAAAGAAGTAATGAATGAAGAAATGAATGAACGAATGAATGAATGAATTAATTAATTAATTTAAATAAATAAATATATAAAAGATTAAATAAATAAAGAAAAAATAAAAATAAATAAATATTAATTTACTTTTTCCAGCAATATCCTTAGCATTTGTGCGATTTTCAAGCCGTTGAATAATATTTACTTTGTCAGAAATACTCAGACATGAAAGTGTTTGTGACATGATGCCTTACCGATATTTGGGGGCTTTAATTCTCGTCACAACAGAAGACCACGTTGTACTGTTTTCTGCTTTCTTTAGAACCAAACGCATTCTACTAAATCGACGGAGCAGTGTATAGTACTATTTTTTGCATGATCGTGATTTTTGCTTAATTTACAGCTATTATTGTTAGGCCTTGAAAGTTAGAATTCGCACACAGAAACTTGTTGCTAAGGAAACGATTCTTCATAACACAAAACTAAACTTAAATAGACCCATTTCAGTGCACTTATTGTTAATTAGTTACCATTACAGCGCAGTTTTGCGAAGGCTTTGAAAATTTAGAGCAATATTATTCCAATGCAAAATATATTGTATTTCCAAATTAAAAAATATGATCGTGCAAAAAATTTTGTACAATGCACATTTATGAAGTGCATTACAAAATCTCTAACATTGAAAAAACTCGCTCTACTGGTTTTTCAAACTTTTCCTCAATTTTGTAGAAAGTACTTCCCAACCTTGTATCGAAATATACTATTTAGACATACTAAGTGTGTGCGTACGTGCGTGCACGCATGTATGTATTTCAATTCTAGTTATTTTCTTACCCTGCATACATTGATTTCCCACAATGTTCAATAAGCGTCCTGTTTATTGAATAGTACGTTGGTCATTACGTTGAAAAAGTTTGTAATCTGTAACATCAAATGAAATGTGTTCTATTCATGAAATGTATTCTATAGTATCAGTGAAATGTGTCATAGTGCCAGTGCAGTGAGTGAGATGAGAGTAAAGTGAAAGATTATTATCAGTACCAATTTGAAATTCATGCAAGGTCTATACATATATAGGTTGTAATGTAAAATTAGGTTCACTTATTAATTAGGTTATTTTATATATTATTATTAATTGCAATTATTGCGTATAATTGTATAGTGTATTCTTATTGTATTGTGTATATAACTATATTGTGTATTGTATAATTGTATTTCGTATTGTAATTTTATTGTGTGTTGTTCTTTATGGTTATGAAACTTGGACTCTCACTTTGAGAGAGGAACATAGGTTAAGGGTGTTTGAGAATAAGGTGCTTAGGAAAATATTTGGGGCTAAGAGGGATGAAGTTACAGGAGAATGGAGAAAGTTACACAACACAGAACTGCACGCATTATATTCTTCACCTGACATAATTAGGAACATTAAATCCAGACGTTTGAGATGGGCAGGGCATGTAGCACGTATGAGCGAATCCAGAAATGCATATAGATTGTTAGTTGGGAGACCGGAGGGAAAAATACCTTTGTGGAGGTCGAGAAGTAGATGGGAGGATAATATTGAAATGGTGGGATATGATGATAGAGAATGGATTAATCTTGCTCAGGATAGGGACCAATGGCGGGCTTATGTGAGGGCGGCAATGAACCTGCGGGTTCCTTAAAAGCCAGTAAGTAAGTAAGTAAGTAAGTAAGTAAGTAAGTAAGTAAGTAAGTAATTTTATTGTGTATTGTTTATATTGTTTGCACCACTGCCATCGGGTGCTTGCCCACTTGCAGTGTAAATAAATACACACACACACATCAATGTCACATACTGTCCATTAAGATTTCTTAACCCTTATATTAAAGCCACAAACTGCTGGTTTCCTCTCTCTGTCTAAACATATAATTTATTTGATTTCTACTATATTTTTCTGTAATACTAATCTCAAAGTTGCGATGCCAACTTTCTAGAAACAAAGCTTACATTCTTCGGAACAAATTGCTCTCTTTATTTTAACTCGCAACCTGGATAATACTCATTTCCATGATCACAAGGACTTCCGTCTCTTAACCTTGAATCCGTTCTTATGATACATAAGCAGAAGCGTTAGCTATCTCTTGTTTTGCCCTCCTTTCGGTTAAATTATCGCTATATGGACAAAGACAAATGAGGTTTGATGCTATCTGCGGCCTGATGGGAACTCCGAAGAAAGCCCTCTGCTTCATCAACAGAGAACACTTAAGATCTCTGCGTAACACGAAAGCCACTGACTGAAAAGTGTGGTGATTTACCCCCCTATATCACGACACCTGCCTCGCCTACTTCTGGACTGTATTGGTTACACAGAATCACAGCGTGATGTCTACATCTGTAGAAGATACGGAGTCTACAGTGTAAAGTGTCTATTTCGTTTCGGATGTTTCGTAATTACTGGCCATGAATATGAATAACATAATATCGCAATTACCTACTAACTTACTTACTTACTTACTTACAAATGACCTTTAAGGAACCCGGAGGTTCATTGCCGCCCTCACATAAGCCCGCCATTGGTCCCTATCCTGTGCAAGATTAATCCAGTCTCTATCATCATATCTCACTTCCCTCAAATCCATTTTAATATTATCCTCCCATCTACGTCTCGACCTCCCCAAAGGTCTTTTCCTTCCGGTCTCCCAATTAACACTCTATATGCATTTCTGGATTCGCCCATACGAGCTACATGCCCTACCCATCTCAAACGTCTCGATTAAATGTTCCTTTAATGTTCCTAATTATGTCAAGTGAAGAATACAATGCGTGAAGTTCTGTGTTGTGTAACTTTCTCCATTCTCCTGTAACTTCATCCCTCTTAGCCCCAAATATTTTCCTAAGAACCTTATTCTCAAACACCCTTAATCTCTGTTCCTCTCTCAAAGTCAGAGTCCAAGTTTCACAACCATAAAGAACAACCGGTAATATAACTGTTTTATAAATTCTAACTTTTAGATTTTTTGACAGCAGACTGGATGATAAAAGCTTCTCAACCGAATAATAACAGGCATTTTCCATATTTATTCTGTGTTTAAATATCTGGACTATATTTCTACCGAATGAAAAGTAATAGCGCATATCTCAATGTCAGTGAAACAGAACGAAAGTGTTTTTTCTCTCTTTTTCTTTTCTTTTCTTTTTTTTTTTTTTTTTTTTTTTTTGAGCTTGTGTGTTATTTATTAGTTTGAATTAAGTTACTGTATTTTGTAAATTTTATGTTATATATTGGCTAAGACCGTACATAAGCCTAGCTCCTACCGTAGTGGCTAGAAACATTTTTGTTTCATAATTTTAGCTAGCTAGTTAAATAAATTAATTTGTACTCACTAGCTAGCTAGCTAGTTAAATAAGCATAGAACCACTAGATCATAGAGATCGACAAACGTCATAGCAATATCGATATGAAATAAAAAATGTGAAGAAGGTATTATGATATTAAAAACCAAAGGAAATAAATAACTTTCACTGAAAATCAGAAAAATTAAGTATACGAAAATGTTGAAAAAAAAAATAGAGCCGAGATTAAATTTGACAAACGCTGGGTTTCTATGGAAACGCCAATGAAAGATTTAGTAACGATTGACTATTCATGATACTATGAACATGTTTTACAATACTTACGTTTTAACCTCAACATCAAACACGATCTCTATCTGGCACCACTTTAATGTTAAGTTACAATCCTGTTATGGATTAGACTAAATGCCTGTAGGTGTATGTGAAGACTTTGAGAGAAAAAGTTTAAATTCTCTTTTCCACCTATACGAAAACAATACATGACGAAAATTTCTAACAAGGCATAATAATAGACATACGTCATTTGTTTACATTCAAGGCAATGTTCTGAGTCAGAGTTGATACATTGACATCAAAGTGCAAGTTGAATTCCAGAGTTTAGAACAAGATCAGCAATTCGCAATTCGTGATTCCCTCAACTCTCACATGAGAATACGAAACGCACGCTTGCATGTCTCATTAAAACACGAACGCCTTTCTGTCATGCCTTCTGCTCGGTTGACAAAGGAAAGCATTTTCCCACGTTTACGTTAAGTGTTCTTCTTACAATGTTGCGCCTGCAGTGGTGGATCACGTGGAGATGCTATACAGGGTGTTAAAAAAGTATCCAATATTTTAGAAGGTGATAGTATGCATCAAAACAAGAAAACAATGTCTAATAAGCATGGTTCCTACAACACATATTTTCTGAGATCTGAACACTTGTTCATATGAGGTGCTCAATGCACCACGGTGCATGTTTCGATACACTCCTTACCCGATACCCATTTCAGTGCTGACGACCACTGAATGAGATCAATGGGAAAAAACCATGACTTCATAGAGAATCGAATTCGCGACCTTGGCTTGCAACTCTTCTACAAACAGAAGTGGTGCCAAATTTGTGGAGAACAGAATTGATAATGATAGAGGAAATGTGTAGAGTGTTGGCGAACTGAGGAAGGGGGACGAACACATCTCATGACCATAGGTACGAAGTTCGTACCAAAACAGTAGATTTCAGTTGAGTACAGCGAAGAGAACTTTATCACTCATTTAGAGTTTGTGTGACTGCAACCTGTGTATATTTTTGTGTGGCTTTAATTTGTTTATAGTGTGTTTTTCTCTCTCTCTTTATTTCTTGTGTAGCTTTACTTTGTATATAGTGTTTTTTTCTGTTTATTTCTATTATTGTATTTCTATTCCTGGTGTTGTAGAAGAGAAGGCCTGATGGCCTTAACTACACCAGAATAAATAAATAAATAAATAAATAAATAAATAAATAAATAAATAAATAAATAAATAAATAAATAAATAAATAAATGAACAAATAAACAAATAAACAAATAAATAAATAAATAAATAAATAAATAAATAAATAAATAAATAAGAGAATAGATGTCGACCGCGCCACGTCCTGCTCCCGCTCGCTACATACGATACACAGTATGTTCACATAAACCACGCATAGTGGTATTCTGTAGAGCTGTGTACAGTCGTAAATTGTTTGAAGAATATTGTTAATTTATATTAATATTTTAGGTTCTGAATAAAGCGAGCTATTCTGTTATTATTGTGTTGTTTACGTAATGTTAATATTATGCATTATTCTAAAAGAAGTAAACTCATCTGTTATTAAATAATTATGCAAACAGGAGTGTGTAACACGTTTATTTTTTCCGAATTATTCTTCGTTAAATGTTGACGTCACGTGCTGCTATGCATTCGGTTGCGTTACAGTCAAGTTCAACATCGAAATTACGATACGAACTTCCTAGCTGTCATTACAACAGAAATTAAAAATGTTCTTGAAAGCATACCAGATACACTATTAGATTCATAAAGTAAAGGGACATCAAAAACTTTTGTGCGAGATCGTGCGTATTTGCTTGGTTTCCGCACAAAACCAATCCGCGGAAAGTCTAAAATTCCACATTCAGTATTCCCAACCTAACACACAACAATTTCCCTCTTCTTACCGCTTAAGTGACATATTGATTTTACTGCTTTAGGCTTTTAACATATTATTTTTAGAGACGTTCAATTATAAATTAGTAACTTACCACTGCAATTTCACCTAAATTGCACTGTTAATTATTGTTTTTAAATATTTGCAAAAATTAAGTAAACTCTACAACTCCACTAAAGTTACTGCATTCATGATGCAAGCAACATTAAGGAAGGCGTGAAAAAATCAACAAGATTCCATAGACTGAGGGGAAAAAAGACAGACGTATATCACGGCCTGCTGGAGTATAGTAAACACAGAAAACATTTTAAAGCAACAATGTTGAAGATAGATATTTTTGTTTTGCAAATTTGCCGTCATTGAACAGAAAGCAAGATGGAGATTTCATTGCAACTAATTAGAAATTCCTCTTTCAGGTATGTAATAAACGATCTTCGCACAAAATAATGTACGGTACACGAGCGGTATGTTTTCTTTCAATTCTCGGAAATTAAAAAAGCTCAACTACGTTTCGCTTTTTCAAACTTTTCCTCGAACATGAAAACTTCAACATACCGCTCTTGTAACGCATATTACTATTTCCTTGCATTTTTAGCTATGTCCTGATCGTACCTATGCAATGTAAAATATTACCTTGGCAACTATAGATCATTAAGCAAAGCCTGCATGGTATAGTAAAAAAAGAAAACAAGTTACAATGAAAATGTAAGAATAAAATTTTTGACTGCCTCCATGGTCTGTTGGTCAGCATGCTGGCTTCCAGATCAGGATGTCCCGTGTTCGATTCCCGGGTTCAGCTCTCGGTGAATTTTTCTTGAAGAGGAAAAATTTCCTGGGTGTCTAGAGTTTGGAAATTTGTGTGATTGTGAATGTGCCGGGTTAGTATTAATTAACCAATCATCAAAAATATAAAATACATCAGGACTGTCGCTGGGTAGTAACCTGAACACACGTTTCAGCTTCACATTGTTGACAAGTAACTCCATCTGTTAGGACAACCAATAAGCATCTAATAGATGCTACAGAGTTACCAAAAAAAAAAAATTGATGTCATTGTAGCTGTTCACCTGATGATAGTAAGATATGCTGTAGGAATATCATATTTCAGATTTGCTCCAGTAACGTCTTGTGACGTAGAACGAAAATTTTCAGAGTACAAATATTGTATTTCTTTTGATAAAATAAAAAAAATATTTTATTTGTTATAATGAGACTAGAATCATAATTGTATACTTCATATGTTATTTTATATGTATGGGTAAATTATTTTAGATTCGGAGTTGCGAAGTTTATAATTACAAATTATTGTTTTTTTATATTATTCATTTATTATTTTCTTGTTCTAAGGCCGTGGACGATTGGAGCACAAGTTTGGTTACCACCCGGCTTTACATGTTTGTCGTTCTGGTTCCCTGACATTGAGAGATGCGCTATTACTTTTCATTCGGCAGAGATGTAGTCCAAGCTCACACAACTTAACAGTTTTGGTACCAACTTCCCAGCTCTTCTCATGACATTGGCTTCGTTCACCACAAATACAACCTCGCCAACGCCGGGGTATGAACTCGAGTCTGCGGTTGTCGTTATCCAACGCTCTGACAAGTGAGCTCTCAAGGCAGATTTAAGTGAATATGTACACCAACAGTTCCCTTAAAAGTTATTAGATCCGCCACTGCGAATCGTATAACGAGAAGTGGGATCCGCCACTGCGAGTCGTATAACGAGAAGTGTGTTTCCAAGGGGAGCCCCTTGCCAGTCATGTGTGACCTTGCTCGTTGCCATGACACGGAGAAGGAATCCTGACAAGACAATGATTACACGCACCTTGCTGTCGCTTCCACCACAATGGGCGCGTCCCAACTGGAGGAGGTGATCCAGGGACACGAACCCGGTACCTTCAGGGTCACACAGTGCAAACACGTCCCGCAGCTGTTGCCTGTTGATTGTCCACGTCCGGTTTTGGTCAGACGCCGGATGTGACGTCACTGAAGGCATTGTAGATGGCATCACGATGTCTGGACAGAACCATCGTTACGTGGTGGCGGAGGAACGCCTGACGTCACAATCTGAAACAATTGAGAGTAAAAGTTGAATACATGAATGGCAGGTTGATGAGAAAGGATTTTAAACACCCCACCCAGCAGATGTGTAATTGTCTAGGTTACTGACAGAAGTAGGTAAAAATTTATTCAATTGCAAAATATTTTACCGTTAATGCAGTTTTGATTGCAGAGAATTGCAATTCAGCATGCGCATTTTATTGGTGTGGCCTATATACAGAATTTTTTTTTCAGATCACTTTTCAAAATATAAGGTAGCTTACTTTTAGGGTTATTACATTTTTAATGCACTTAGTAATTCAGGAATATTTTTGTCGTAACTAATTTTAAAAAGCGGTTAAACCAGGCCTGCACAAGGTTTGCGCTCTCCGAGCCGGCTCACAGCTCATGAGCGGAATGCAGATATTAGCTGCGCTCTGTATAAGGGTGGACTGGAAGAAGGGGTGATCTCGTACAAAATAATCACAAAAGGAAGTACTATTACGAGTGCTTATGAAATGAATTCCCGTTCAGTGTTTGCAAAACTATCTTGGACTATTATTAATTAATAAAGAAGTATTTATTTTACAGAAGTAATAGAAATTCTACTAGCGGCGTGGTAGAGGGCTGGCCTCGCATTGGGGAGGTCCGGGGTTCGATCCCAGGGGCCGGAAATCCTAACTGCTGTTTTCTATGGTTTCCTCAGTTATTTCCAGGCAAATGCCGGGATTGTACCTCTTGAAAGTCCGGCCATGGACGGCGATCCTTCCCTTAATCCTTTCATATGTGTGAGTGAATGCTGTGTAATGTCTTAAATGTTTGTGTTGTATCGGAGGTGGCCCCGGCATTGAGCTGATCCCTCATCCGGGGAGGCCCTCCATGTCCTTGTGTGGTCAAAAAAGTATGTATGTGATGCATGGAGTAATTCCTCTCCCGACAGGTCGCGGCCCTGTAAGGCCCGTGTGGCGTGGGTCGTGTAAATGAACCTAAAAGGGAGAGGTTAAACTGAAAGAAAGAAAGAAAGATATAAATTCTATAGCTACTTAAATGTACAATATCATTTCGTTATATTTTTATTTATCAGTACATGAAAACGAGATTTTATGCTGTTGGCAGCTGAAAGGAACAGTAGCCTACTGATCGTAATGAAACATCAATTACAGATGTTCGATGTCTGCCTTTATTAAAGTTGATTATAGAAAACAGTTCGTCACAAAATAATATAGATGTTGAGCCAAACATAGCAATCATTTTCACAGCCAGCCTGTGTAGTCGTGGATATTATTGCTAATGTTTAGTCTTGTAAAACTCAACCAGTCTTGTAGTATTATACAAACGGTCTTTAGCCCTTAGGTCACGTTGAAGATCAATAAGTTCGAGCTGTAAATCGTTAAATGTTAAATGTTATGTTCCGTCTTTTAGATTCCTCCATACCGTACTGTAGCAGTAGGTAAGCAACGTGAAACAGTTACTGAGAATAGGCCTACACACTGCACTCCACTAGATAACCGAGTGGTCGTTTCCCTCGCCTCTACCTATAGCAAGTCTATGTCATTCTGACGATATACCTGCACCAACTTTGTTCCTGTACACAAATGCCTCTTTAACTAGCAGGGACTGAACCCCTCTCTCCGAGGTGAATACGAATCTACTTGTGGCCGTATTCTCCTTAATTTTTTTCGTTAGTAATTTTAAGACGTTGTATCAACTACTAGGTTATTTAGCGTCGATAGGATTAGAGATACCGAGATGGTATTTGGCGAGATGAGGCTGAGGATTCGCCATAGATTACCTGACATTTGCCTTACGGTTGGGAAAAACCTCGCAACTCCGAATCGGCTAAGCCGGTGCCTTCTTCTCCTTAATAGAGGTCATTTACTAAAAGAGCGTTGTTAAATAAAAAGGACAGCTCGAGTTGTGGTGGCACACTCACGGAAGATCGGTGGCACATCACTGAAGCAATTTAGAGCTGCTCTTGCATGTACAGTTCATTTCCAGGTTTGAAATCCCCAGTCTGACGTTCATTTCTGTCGCAGATCACAGTAATTGTGCTGTGGGGTCCTTGGGGAAATAGCGTGCTACGCCGGTTGTTTCGAAACTCGGGGGAGAGGAAGAGAACTGATTATGAACGCCATGGAATCGACGCAGAATGCGTAAATCTGTGAGCGCACTGGAATTATTGTACATGAAAATCCGACATACACGTCATGTAGCAAATAAAATATATACGGTGTTTGGAAAAGCGGATTTTCTACACATCGAGGGAACGAATATGTAACATAAATTTGATCCCTGATTAACAATCCACCATGCATCATCCAGTGCAGTCTGCATAAAAATGACAGGAAGGAGACTCTTTCTCATGATACCCTTTATGCGTTTCGAAACAATTTTATTTACTTATTTACTTATTTATTTAAGTACTTATTTATTTATTTACTTACTTATTTACTTATTTATTTATTTACTTACTTATTTACTTATTTATTTATTCACTTATTTACTTAGTTATTTATTTATTTACTTATTTACTTAGTTACTTATTTACTTACTTTTTTACTTATTTATTTACTTACTTATTTACTTATTTATTTATTTATTTACTTACTTATTTACTTACTTACTTATTTACTTACTTATTTTTACTTACTTTTACTTACTTATTTACTTACTTTTTACATATTTTTTTACTTACTTATTTATTTGCTTATTTATTTACTTACTTATTTATTTACTTACTTATTTATTTACTTACTTATTTATTTACTTACTTAAGTATTTACTTACTTACGTATTTACTTACTTACGTATTTACTTACTTACGTATTTACTTATTTATTTACTTACTTACGTATTTACTTACTTATGTATTTACTTATTTATTTACTTACTTACTTATTTATTTACTTACTTATTTATTTACTTACTTATTTATTTACTTATTTATTTACTTATTTATTTACTTACTTACTTATTTATTTACTTATTTATTTACTTATTTACTTATTTTGCTTATTTATTTACTTACTTATTTATTAACTTATTTATTTACTTACTTATTTATTTACTTATTTATTTACTTATTTATTTACTTACTTATTTACTTAGTTATTTACTTACTTATTTACTTATTTATTTACTTACTTATTTAATTATTTAATTACTTATTTATTTACTTACTTATTTACTTATTTAATTATTTATTTACTTACTTATTTATTTACTTACTTATTTATTTACTTATCTATCTATCTATCTATCTATCTATCTATCTATCTATCTATCTATCTATCTATCTATCTATCTATCTATCTATCTATCTATCTATCTATCTATCTATCTATCTATCTATCTATCTATCTGTCTGTCTGCCTGCCTGCCTGCTTCTCTATCCATCCATCCATCCATCCATCCATCCATCCATCCATCCATCCATCCATCCATCCATCCATCCATCCATCCATCCATCCATCCATCCATCCATCCATCCATCCATCCATCCATCCATCTATCTATCTATCTATCTATCTATCTATCTATCTATCTATCTATCTATCTATCTATCTATCTATCTATCTATCTATCTATCTATCTATTTATTTGCTATTGTACATAACAGGCAAAGCCCAATTACAATGTTCAAGACTGACAAACTAATTTATAAAACATAAACATAGAGAGAGAAAAGGAATCATACACTTAAAAAAAACTGAAACAAAATAGAAATAAGAGAAAGAAAAAAAAAGAGAGAAATTGAAATAAGTTGTGGAAGTAGCTTCAAATTAACTAACAACAACAATTCAGTTCCTTTTCATGTCGAGAACGATATTACTGTTTTCAGTTCATCCTCTTGAACTTAACGCGTACGAATATTTTTGGTACGTTATTTAAGGGCAGAATGTTGGTATGAGTAGGCCCCTATCTCCGCCATGTTAAATTGGTGCACTTTATGTACCTTTTTCTCTGAATGTATTTAAGGTAGAATCATGCAATTTTGCATAGTAGTAGACAAGAATGTTTTTAATCATCCTTGGATTTTTCAGATTATAATGTTAGAAATTTTGAGATTTATCACCAAACATACCTACATTCCCCTCTTAATGACGCTACATCAGCTACTAAGTTATTTAGCGTCAATTTGTTTTGTAGCCAGGTTATTTTACGACGCTTTTATCAACATCTTGGGTTATTTAGCGTCTGAATGAGATGAGGGTAATAATGCTGGTGAAATGAGTCCGGGGTCCAGCACCGAAAGTTACTCAGCATTTGCTCATATTCCAGGGAAAAGCCTCAACCAGGTAATTTGCCCCGACCGGAAATCGAACCCGGGCCACCTGGTTTCGATGTCAGACGCGCTAACCGTTACTCCACAGGTGTGGACTTTAGCGTCGATGGAATGGTATTTGGCGAGATGAGGCCGAGGATTCGTCTTAGATTACCTGACATTCGCCTCACTGTTGGAGAAAATCTCGGAAAAACTCCAACCAGGTAATCAGCCCATGCGGGAATCGAACCCACGGCCGAGCGCAATTCCGGATCGTCAGGCAAGTGCCTTAGCCGACTGAGCTACGCTGGTGACTCTCTATTAACTGATGATATGGCCTATTAATTCGAAGTATAAATTAGCAATACTCATATTTTATAAAACTGCTACACCAATAAATAATTAAAAATAAGTCCTATATACTTTCTACAATTTTCCTCTGCTATTTTAATTAAACAAATTTTTAGGTTTAGTATTCTATGACTTCATTAAATTGCACGCACATATTTGAGACAGAATGTGTAGGCCTAATCCTTAAAAACATGCACATCTTGTCTCATTCTCTCTTGCCACGGACCTTCACGCCTATTAGTCTGGTTCTGTAGGCGTAATGATAATTAACAATGAGTCATATGTGAAGAAATGAAGTACAATGTTACAGCTTAGTGCCTTGTTTTGTTTTTAACACGAATGTCTGAACAATGACGCAGCGTCAGGAAGGAAAGTGATCGTGGATGTCAACACACTCGTACAATGAATTCTCGCTACGTAACAGTTCGTATGTATTGAGTTGGGGCTTAAGTTCGTAGCGTTTTTGTTTCGCGTGTTGGTATTCCGGTTGCTATGGGTTTATTTATCGATTGTCATGTTTTATTTGAGGTTCAAAACGTAAAATAATATTATTTTGTTTTATGAAGGAATTACTTGTTAACAAGTTTATTACGCACAATATAAATAACTTTATTTCAATCGGTAATTATGTATGGAATTATAGGATGGGGTAGCTTATTTAAAATCAATTTTAATCCATTTTATTTATTACAGAAGAAAATAATTAAAATATGTCTTCATAAACCTATTGATTTTCCATCTCAAAAATTGTTTTTGGGCTTTAATGTTCTTAAAATAACACAAATTTATTATATTGTATTAATAAAATTCATGCATAAAAATCGAAATAATTTTGAATTGTATTCTCATAGTTGTGGCTATTTATTGGAGATTTATCCTTCGAAGAGGTGGAAAAATGTAAATATTTTGGAGCAACAGTAACAAATATAAATGACACTCGGGAGGAAATTAAACGCAGAATAAATATGGGAAATGCCTGTTATTATTCGGTTGAGAAGCATTTATCATCCAGTCTGTTGTCAAAAAATCTGAAAGTTAGAATTTATAAAACAGTTATATTACCGGTTGTTCTGTATAGTTGTGAAATTTGGACTCTCACTTTGAGAGAGGAACATAGGTTAAGAGTGTTTGAGAATAAGGTGCTTAGAAAAATATTTGGGGTTAAGAGGGATGAAGTTACAGGAGAATGGAGAAAGTTACACAACACAGAACTGCAAGCATTGTATTCTTCACCTGACATAATTAGGAACATTAAATCCAGGCGTTTGAGATGGGCAGGGCATGTAGCACGTATGGGCGAATCCAGAAATGTATATAGAGTGTTAGTTGGGAGGCCGGAGGAAAAAAGATCTTTGGGGAGACCGAGACGTAGATGGGAAGACAATATTAAAATGGATTTGAGGGAGGTGGGATATGATGGTATAGACTGGATTAATCTTGCTCAGGATAGGGACCAATGGTGGGCTTATGTGAGGGTGGCAATGAACCTCCGGGTTCCTTAAAAGCCATTTGTAAGTAAGTATTCTCATAGTTATGAAACAAAAGGTATGAATTCTTTAAGATTTGTTTGAGCAAAATGCAACACTGTTACAGTATTTAATCATAGCAGTAATTTAGGCCCAAGAATATACAATAAATTTATATTTAAAAATACTAATTTTGTCAATTTTAATAGTTCTAGTATTACATTTAAAAAGTTATGTATGGAATTTATAAATAATGAAAAATTGTAAATTTAAATTCAAATATTCTTATTGTGTAGTAGACATAAGACAAATTGTATTATATACTTCTTAAATTTCAATTCAGGAATCCGCCCCTGAGCACGAGTTCTACTCTTTCAGGGGTAAGTTAAGTTTGTTTTTGTTTATATTACATTTTATGTTAAAATTATTAGCAAAATAAATAAATAAATTGTTGTGCTTGAATTTACATATTGAAGTTTTCATTTTTGCAGATGGTGAGTGGAGTCGTGGACGCTAGAAAATGGAGTGTCAAGTAGAGAAAGTGGAACATTTCCGACATATTCTTCTTTTGAGTTCGATAGAGGGACGAAAGCAGCGGAGGCGGCTAGAAACATTTACGTCGTTCATGGTGACAATGCTATCGGAGAGAGCACGGCAAGAAAATGGTTTTCTCATTTTAGGGAGGATCGTTTTGATATTAGTGACAATCCACGTTCAGGAAGACCTTAGGGTTTGATAAAGACCGCTTAAACACATTAATCCACAATGATCCACGTCAGTGTACTCGAAAACTGGCAAATGTGATGAACTGTGGCCATTCCACCATCGTGCTACATTTATTGCCATCAACTGAGACGTCTTGCACACGCAATCCAAGAAAAACGACCAACAAGACTGCGGGAAGTGATGCTACTCCACGATAATGCCTGTCCGCACTCTGCTAACCTGACACAAAACACTATACAGGAGTTGGGTTGATCTTGCGCCCTCAGATTTTCACCTATTCCGCTCTCTATCGAACAACATTCGAGGAACTTTCTTTCCGGATGAAAATGCGCTCCGAACATGGCTTGACGACTTCTTTAACTCAAAACCACGCGATTTCTACAGGCGGGGAATCAAAAAACTACTCCAGCGTTGGCAGACTGTTGTAAATAGTGAAGGGTTGATGATTAACTTCTCTCTTATGTATATCTGAAGTGTTTAATAAATAGGGACCGGATTTTTATGTGTTTACATATTATATTCCTTTCAACCTAACCGTATGTAAATAAAAAAATCTTTGCGAATCTTGTAATTACCATTAATATATTAAAATTTGATACTACATATTTTATATATTTACCCCACATTACATATTATGGCTTGGTATTACATAAATCGACATATTTAGGGGTTTTATTCATTTTACTTCTCTAAAAGGAAAAAAAAAAAATAAACCCTTCTACTGGGGAAGTTTACAATTTGAAATACACAGATTTAAAAAGCCTTTTTATCTACCCAAGAAAGGATATATTTCGGGATGAAACATAACGTCCTTATTTCCAGGAAGTAATAGAGGCACTCACCCCATACCGCCCACTGTAAATTTTATTGGGTTATTTTACGACGCTGTATCAACATCTAGGTTATTTAGCGTCTGAATGATATGAAGGTGATAATGCCGGTGAAATGAGTCCGGGGTCCAGCACCGAAAGTTACCCGGCATTTGCTCGCCCACTGTAAATATGAGTGGACAAAAGGCAACTTTTCTCATACAACTACTTTGTATTGTAAAAATCACTCAGAAACTAGCGTTGCCTTTATGCGGTGGAGTGGGACGAGAACGACATGATTTGTCTCGAACTGTAATTGTTCTGTACACGTCTTAACAAGCCGTCCCCATGCAATTTGCAACCTTACCCACCCTCTTCCTAATTCTTCCAGGGAAAACCCGTGTCAAGTTTAACAAGAGCCGCAATAAAGTAGCCGACTTTTGAAAAGAAGCTGGAGTAGAGGAACAAAGTGGAAAAATGTTGAAAGATTAAAATAAATAGCTTTTCAGGTTATTGCTTGACCTCTTTACTTTAAATTTAGTATACCTAAACGGAAATTGGATTTTCTGAGGAATTAGAAAGTATGATTCTCGGTTAGAATAATCCTTCCCTTCTGAATGAGACAGGAATGTCGCTTTTCAAACAACAGTTTGTAAATGCCTATAGTTTGAGATTTTAGTAGGTACTTTGTTTCTTACAGGGAACAGCTAAAATGCATGTGTACCACATATTATCTTATTTTATCCTAATCCAGTAAAGCGAAACAGTGCTTGCAGTACTGTTGTGTCATTCATTTCACTCAGTTCTCTAGTTTTAGTACTTACAGTATAAAGTGCAAATGAGTTTATCTACTGCTTTTAACTAATTAAAATGGCCCCTGTATCTTCAACTCTAACGACAAAAATAAAATCATGGATTGCGATGGACGAAGCTTTCCCTACAGATGGAAAAATAGCAATGTGTCAAGTGTGCGGAAAAAAATTCGGGTGCTCTATGAAATCACAACTGGAGAGTCTTACCTATCCTATACCTACCAGATATTGATATGAAATATTTTCATGATTTTACATATTTTGGTACATACTTATTCAGCTTATGAGAAATCGCTACGAACTTATAGACCAACCTAATACTATTAACTACAGTGTCAACTCACAAACCCCTACTGTCTGTAACAAAACCGTAAACTGAATTCAAACCACATTATCCTGAAGTATTTTACATCCCTTCTGAGACGCCCTGTGTATATGATAACATGGTCTTGCTGATGGTTTGTATTTGCGTGTCTGAAGTAGGGCATTCCTAATCTGTATAGACTACAAAAAATAGACGAACTGCAATTGGTTGATTGATGTTACAAACGAGGTCGTTTGAAAAACACTACAACAAAACACAATTGCAGGCAATAATAATAATAATAATAATAATAATAATAATAATAATAATAATAATAATAATAATAATAAAAATCATCATCATCATCAACATTTAACATTTATTTTTTTTAAGGTGACATGTATTTATTTAGCCTGACGAGTTGGTTTTGGTTTTAATTGTAAATTATTTAAAAATAGCGTGTAAGAGGGTCTTAGACTAGAAATGTTTAGCTTAAATGTAGTTCTTTTATAAGTATGCATAAGGGTGTAAGTATTTGACTTATTTGAACTGTTGTATCAGTGAAGCGAGGTGAGTCAGTGAAGTTATGGTTTTATAGTGCAGTGAATAGTTCCGATCAGTGATAATTTATAGTGTCAGTGAAATGTGTTATTTAGTATCAATGAAATATGTCATAGTGAAATGCGTCATAGTGCCACTACAGTGAGTGAGATGAGAGTAAAGTGAAAGATTATTATCAATACCAATGTGAAACTTATGTAGGGCCTATACATATGTATGTTGTAATGTAAAATTAGGTTCACTTGTTAATTAGGTTATTTTATGTATTATTATTATTAATTGTAATTATTGTGCTAAATTGTATTGTTTATTCTTATTGTATTGTGTATATAATTGTATTTGTATTGTATAATTGTATTGTGTATTGTAATTTTATTGTGTATACCACTGCCACCGGGTGCTTGCCCACTTGCATTGTAAATAAATACATACATGCTATTTTATTCTATAGTACAATGTAACTTAGAGGCAAGAATGTTTTATGTAGGATAAAAATTGCACGAAAGTAAAAGGATCATGAAAAAGCGACGAAATGCTGGCAGGGGAAAAGGGAGAATTCTGTGATAACTTTCCGCAAACATCTTTCTCTGTAAATGGCAAATTTCACTTGACTCTCCAAAATTTTAATCCAGATTTTTGGCTTGTAAGTCCGATTCAGAATTAATTCCTCGGCTCACAATGTGCCAGCAAACTCAAGACATACAAACACACGAGTTGTAGTGCTGGAATGAAATTCTTGTAGTCCAGTCTGTGCACCATCTCCTTGTTTTAAGTTGCCAGGGCAACTTGAGCTCCGACTCGGTTGAGTACACTCTTTCGCCACCTCAACTGATTGCAGAGTTTTATCTTCTTTTCCTGGTGGCGAGGCTCACGTATTGCGTGCAAGTTCAGCGCTTCACATCCATCCGCCTGGACAGCGTCTTAGCACAAGACTCTCAAGCTGACATGTAATCGATACAAAGCTTAGTAAGTACTTTCCAGTGCTTGTGAATTACTGCTACAGTGCTACGTCAGAAATAAATTAACATTATTTTTATGCAGGGACATCATTTTATTTTTACTTCAATTTTTATTGTACCTGAGTTTTTCAATGTACTTCACTCCCACCCCTTCTACTAACGAAGTTCCAACTCCACACAGAACCAAGACCGCAGATAGTAAGCAGTACTGAGTTACTGAGTATAGTACGTTCCAGAAATATGTTCGCGTTTTCCAGTGACGAAAGAGCTTTCAATATTGAATCATATTTTCGCACAGGTACTGTCCGTTTGCCTACGTCGCATCCCGATTTCCCCCACCTGCTTCTGCTCGCCCCTCTATAAAGGCTGGGCTGTCTTAACTCTTTTCTGAAAACATTAATTTCTCTTAGGAATTGGACGTTTACGTAATATTATACAGCTGTTTAATTTAACTTAAATAAAAGGGCCTCGTTAAGTAATTAACTGTCACGTGATTTCCTCCCTTTCTACAATCCTGCGGCATAACCACTTGGACGGACAGTAGATAGCATGTCTGAGTAATTTTATCTTTTCGGGTCGGGCAGAAGTGAAGATTGAATTTACAGTACGTAGAGTAGGTACAGAATTATTTCAACATGAGTTACTAGTACGAAGGACGAAACTGGCAATTGGAATTAGATGCAATAGTCTATAGTGCGATAATATGCACAAAAGAACTGAAGCCTGTATCGAAATGAACGTCCACAATTTTCAAAATTGTGTTTAAATATTCATATTATGATTATTTTTCAATTTAACTTCTTTCTCTATATTGTACGCTAATGTGCTGTAGACAGTATACAGTATAATATACACTGCATAATGAATACGTTCGCATGGATAACTCACTTCGAGAGTAAAAACACTCATTCTTAATACAGTACTGTACTTTGATTAAAGAAAAACCTAATGAAAATTATCAAACTCAAAATCGCGATATTTCCTACTTTACGTAAATGGATGAACTACTTTTCTTCCATCCTATACCTAGTAGAGTGATTTGTGTTTTACGCCAGTATCATCGAACTCCAGTCTTGGAGGGGGGAGCAAGCGGTGTTTCCGGTTCTCTAAAGGTATAGACAGGTTAATATTAAAAATGTTAGTACAAATAAAATTATGTCCCTGTATAATTAAAATTTTGGGTTCTGCCGAGCGCTTTTGTAGAAAGTCCAACGTGGCAGAGGCGAATGCTAGTCACGAAAGTTAGGCTTGCTCTTTTATTCATAGGGGAAGATGGGATGATACAATAATTCATAATTAATAAAAATAATCAGACCCACATAGCCTAAATAATTTAATGATTCCTTAGCATCGCCACAGATACACTTGATTGTACTTGTCTCTATATCTTGCCACTAAAACGTTCTTGAAATTTATATTTTCCCCGCCATTCATAAAATATTTTGATATGATACCTCTTGCACAAAAGGGGAGATCTATAACTGAAACTTGATTAATATATTTCAGTATTATTTGTATTTATCCTGGTAATAATGTAATGAACAGTTTGACTAGTAGACATTTTGTTTTTACAGCATTAACTTCCCATGATTGTACGAGAAGATTCAAAGAGAACGGCAGTAACGTAGACTTTCAGCTCCCCCCTACTACCAACAATGCATAACACAATGTCAATACGGCGGTTGCTGTCGTCTGCGATACAACGAACTTTTCTGCTGATTTTCGAGTTTGGCATTTTTTCCGGTTATTATATGCTTATTTAAGTTGTGTTAACTCTCGCTAGTGGTTTTATATTTTATTATATCCGTCTTAGTATTTATTTTATTATTGTCAATATTTTTGTTTTATGACTGTTATTATTATTATTATATTATTATTATTATTATTATTATCATCATAATTATTATTATCATTATTATTATTATTAATGAATTATTTTATATTACA
This sequence comes from Periplaneta americana, assembly GCA_025594305.2. Lineage (NCBI taxonomy): Eukaryota > Metazoa > Arthropoda > Insecta > Blattodea > Blattidae > Periplaneta > Periplaneta americana. Next base: position 6,013,861 of record JAJSOF020000037.1, on the reverse strand, counting down.
ATCTCTGTTTCATTTGTCACGATTATTCTATTATTATTATTATTATTATTATTATTATTATTATTATTATTATTATTATTATTATTATTGTTACTATTATTTCTATCATCAGCATTATTATTTGAACCCTGTAAAATTTATGTAGACTACTGGAGTGTACCCGAGCACGAGCATTTGCTTATTTCGGGTTTCTATTCATATGTATTCAATTCAAATGTAAATGTATACTAATAATAAATCTGTAGCCGAAATTTTTCTGGTAATTTTCGATTTTCCAAAAATAATTGGTCCTAACATATACAATTAACCACCCTAAAACCGAAAATCGCCTTTTTGAAATTTTTGTCTGTCTGTCTGTCTGTCTGTATGTTACCTTTTCACGCGATAATGGCTGGACGGATTTCGATGAAAATTGGAATATAAATTAAGTTCGTTGTAACTTAGATTTTAGGCTACATGACATTCAAAATACATTATTTAAAAGGAGGGTTAAAACGGGGCCTGAATTAAATAAATCGAAATATCTCGCTTATTATTGATTTTTGTGAAAAATGTTACATAACAAAAGTTTCTTTAAAAATAATTTCTGATAAGGTTTATTCCTTAAAAATTTTGATAGGACTAATATTTAATGAGATAAATGAGTTTTAAAATTAAAATAACTGCCATCTAAGGCCGTGTAATGAATTAATAAACAAATTACTTCGTCTATAAGGGGCCTTGGACAGCAACAATCGAAAGCTATGAAAGATAGCCTACAGATAATGTTTCTGTGTTTGTATGAAGTAATATCAGAAGCTAAATTAACCGATTTGTATAATTAATTATTAATTCACCATTGGAAAGTGTAGTTTCTCTAGATGGACATAATGCTATAATGTTACCACAGTAACTTCTGAGTGAATCGAGAACAGGTAAGATTAAAATAGATTCTTATGCACAGAAAACTTGATAGGCAATTCTGTACATTCGTTTCCTGTATTTCCTAAAATAATTTTTATGATCAAATGAGTGGTCTCTGGATCAAAATGATCGCATTTTAATTATTTGGATGCAATTTAAATTAAGAAACATATTAAACGATTTATCCTTATATCAAACACGAATGTTCCCTGGATCAAATGTCCTATTTTAATTATGTAATTACTTTATATTTATTTCTAACGGGTGCAGCGGAGCGCACGGGTACGGCTAGTTGTAAATAAATTTGAATTTGAATTTGAAAAAAAAATGAATATTATAATTATGAAATCATTGTGAGTCATGGATCATATTCGCTTATCAGATATAGAAGTTCGATATAATATAACAAACATGGCCAACAAAACAGTTTATTTAGTTTTTTCGACCCTGCCAACCAATGCACATTGTTGTATTGAGCTGCACTGAACGAGCGCACATATTCTCTATAATGTCTGTCTTCTCTTGAATAGTCCTTCGGGAAAATGGATTTAATAATAAGGTTTCAATGACACACAATTCCGAACTCATTGCAATACTTCAAATTAATGTTTAAGAATTAAATGCAGCAGCTAACACATGCATTCCGCTCATACAATTACATTGCACTCGCAAATCACAGCACATTCCCGCTGTCAATACTGCTCTGTGTAACGTTAAATAGTCGTTGGTGTAGCTCTCGGACCAGAGCTTCAAACAACACATAACAGAAGCATGTGCGCCTAGGACGGACTAAGGAGGAAGGCACTTTCGCGCGCATCATATTCTCGCTATTTCAACGTCTTTCCTGTAGCTCCGAGAAACGAGCAAGCGTTGCGATACTTGCGGTGTGCAACCTGCGGATGGTATTACGCCTATACAGCAGTAGCGGCCGGTGATCCAAATCCTCGGTGAGGCCAGATGCAACTAGTTTAAATGCCTCCGATAGAAAATGTTTATTTATGATATTAATTATTATTGTTGTTATATTATTAATATCATTATTACTGTATTATTATTATTATTATTATTATTATTATTATTATTATTATTATTACTAGTAATGAAAAATAACAATTTCACTCACCAAATAAGCTGTTATGCTACGAGTTTCAGTGATTGTTTCAGTGTGATGAAGCAACCCACATTATGTGTTGAAATTTCCCTTTCTTTCCTTTCAACAGAGACGTTTATTTTGCACCACATTACCACTTAACCATTTATGTTGCCCATACCAGGATGCAATAGATACTCGCGTTTTAAGATTATCTGTCAGAAAAATTGTCAGCGATGTCGTAGGTATCTCGGTCGGCTCTCTCTTTATTTAGAACTTCCTTTCTTTCAATATTATTTCTTCTCGAAAAAGGACACTCTAACAATGAATTAAATACACCAACATTATTTCTGGCATTTGTTTCTGTTTATATTTTCCCGAAATGCATAACAATATTGGCCCAGATTCACTACACGAAGTACAATAGTACAACTCCCTCGCTTAAGTCATAAACTAAGACATAAGATGAGAGAATAGTGTGGGTCTCTGCCTGCCAAAGAGCTGGAATGTTTGTTATTTATGGCCTATTTGGGAAGACAAGTCATCCTATTCTCACCCCACTCTACCCTTCAGGCCGGCCCATGGTTGAGAGGAGTGAAACTTGACCAGGCCAGACGAATTGTGCCTCAGTTACAACGTTTAAAGCGCAACATCAAAAGCCCGCGAAGACAAACGAAAATCCAGAAGCAGACCCGGCACGAACAATCCTGGCCTCATGAACAAATTTTACTGCAAAACAGGTCTATATACATCACAAGCCAGACCCGGCACGACCGATCCTGGCCCCAGGAACAAATTTTACTGCAAAACAGGTCTATCTACATCACAAAGTTTTCAAATGCTTCTACAGCGATATATGCTTCATTCAAATAACTAATACATTACATAAAAACGAAATTTGATTTCAGTTAAGCCAAGTGACTGAGGCCCGGCCTCACTTGCCTCAGTCAATCAGCCGCCACTGCTATACAGTATTCCAAAAATCGAAATAAATTTTAATGTACGTAATCCCATTTTGAGAAATACACATTCTACGAAAATATTGGGCTTGCGCAGCAAGCATAGCATGCCCTGAGAAATCGCCTCTGCAACGCGGCAAGTTTAATCCATGGCGACACTGCGAATGGACTTATTAGGACTTATTGACAGTGTCTCGATAAACCAGGATACACATTGTGCCATTTTCTGAGGTATTGACATCTCCTTCACTGTCAGATTTCAGATTTGACCAAAATTCACACCTGCAACTAAAAAATTCATTTCAAAAATCCAACATAACAACTTAGACAGTTTCTGATTAACATGCAGAAAACCGCATCCAGATATCGCGCTTCAACATTTCATGTGGATACCCTGTATATTGCTAATTCTATACAGGGTGTTTCCGAGGTGGTGTTACAAACTTTCAATGATAATGGCGAAGGGCACATGTATCAATTTCAGATAAGGAACCATGCTCCGGAAATGACTGAATGTAAAGTTATAAGCAAAAATAGTTGTGTGGAAATGGAATTGTAATTTGGCACCACGTGCCCTCCTTCCGTTAACCTTTGGAACAGCCGTGGAAAAATGGTATGGGCCGGATGTCTCCTAAGTGGGTACTTGCCCCGATACAATTTGTGAGCTTGTCTACTGTTCCCATTGGCTCATCCGTATTCGAAAATCAGGTCTCCTTATTCCGCTCTCGTGTACTCCTCCATTTCACTAGGACTGATCGACTGGACACTGCAACTTGTACACATACACTGCTGTCTACAGACGTGCATATCAGGACCGACCATGTCCGTTACACATTACGCTATCTGCATTGCTTTAGTGTAGTTTCCTGTCCCCACCCCTCAGACAGCGCACTGAATGGAATACTCTAAGTAGACAACGTAAACAACGTCAGATGAATACAGTATGTGTAAGATGTACAGATAAATATACATAAATAAGGTGTACAGAGGAATAAAATTATTTCATTTCCACACAACTATTTTTGCTTTTAACTTTCGACTCGGTCATTTCCGGACCAGGGTTCGTTATCTCAAATTGATACATGTGTCCTTCGCCATCATCCCTGAAAGTTTGTAACACCATCTCGGAAACACCCTGTATAATATATTCCCTTTGCAAAAGACAGCTATATTCCTTAATTTTGTAAAATGAACACGAATTTAAGATTTGAAGAATTCAGACAAGCTGAGATTTTCAGCAACAAGAAACGTCTACATTACGACTGATGATGACTTTACCCTTGGAATGTGGTATGTATTGCCTGTCATTATCTTTAATGAATGACTCTGTGAGTGCCAGAGAGTTACAACATTCGCAATCGTCAAGAACGATCCGAACACAAAAACCACACCGTGACAAAATCGCTATTATCTATCACAGTGATTTTTCCGGAGCTGTCACAGTTCAGAGCTGTGACGACAAACCGCTGTCATACCAAATCTCTAATTACAAGTATCATTCGAATCAAAATCGTGAGTCGAGTTAGTCTTGATCTATTATTGAGGTGCAGGGAGGTAAATTACTCCAAACTTCTTTCCTATTTTGTAGCCCAGACATGTCAATTGATGCCAGAGGCACAAGCGCGCGCTTTAGAGCCCAGGAGAGCCTGAGCGCTTTACAGCGGAAAGGAAAGAGACAGACGAAAGAGGTAGTATAATATGTCGCTTGGTCGAGCTATATTCAGGGATGGCCAGCACTGATTCAATAGATAAAGGGAAGAGAACTTATTAAAACTGTAACCATGGTAATTTTTAGATTTGTCTGAGAAGTACAGGGACATAATTTTATTTTTACTTCAATTTTTATTGTACCTGAGTTTTTGAATGTACTTCACTCCCACCCCTTCTACTAACGAAGTTCAACCGTCCTCCACACAGAACCAAGACCGCATATAGTCATAGTAGCCTTACTGTCATAGTAAACAGCACGTTCCAAAAATATGTTCGCGTTTTTCAGTGACGAAAGAGCTTTGAATATTGCATCATTTTCCATTTGCCTACGTCTCATCCCGTTTTCCCCACCTGCTTCTATTCGCCTCTCTGTAAATGCTAGTGGCTGGGCTGTCTTGGCTCTTTTCTGAGAACATTAATTTCTGTTAGGAATTGGACGCCTACGTAATATTGTACCCATATAATTGTTTAAAATAACTTAAATAAAAGGGCCTCGTCAAGTAATTAACTGTCACGTGATTTCCTCCCTTTTCTACGACCCTGCGATATAACCACTTGGACGGACAGTAGATAGCATGTCTGAGTAATTTTATATTTTCAGATTGGGCAGAAGTGAAGATAGAATTTACAGTACGTAAGGTCTCTTTTATAGAGTAGGTAGAGAATTATTTCAACATGAGTTACTGATTCGAAATACGAACCTGGTAATTAGAATTACATACAATAATCTATAGTGCGATAATATGCACATGAGAACTGAAGCCTGTATCGAAATGAACGGCCACCATTTTCAGAAATGTGTTTAAATATCCATATTATGATTATTTTTCAATTTAACTTCATTCTCTATAGTGTACGCTAATGTGCTGTAGACAGTATAATATACACTGCATAATGAATACGTCCACATGGACAGCTCAGTTCGTGAGTAAAAACACTCATTGTTAATACAGTACTGTATTTTGATTAAACAAAAAGCTAATGAAACTTATAAAACTCAAAATCGCGATATTTCCTAGTTTCCGTAAATGGATGAACTACTTTTCTTCCCTCCTGTACCTAGTAAAGTGATTTGTTTGTATATTACGCCAATATTATCGAACTTCAGTCGTGGAAGGGGTAGAAAACGGTGTTTCCGGTTCTTAATCGTTGATCCAAAGGTATAGCCAGGTTAATATTAAAAATGTTAGTAAAAATAAAATGATGTCCCTGTATAAGTGCATTATAAGAATGTAAGTTTTAATTTTAATGCTCAGTTTTCACAAGTTTTTTTTTTAATTCTAAACTTTTTTTATAGCAGAGTGAAATTTTCAGTTATAATCCAATTTATTTAGTAGCCTTACTGAAACAATGTTTTCGTAAATCTAATATAGCCTACCGTAAATACGTATTACTGAAGATAAGTATTAGAAATTTTGAAAATATTAGCATGGAAAATGTTTGTAAGGGAATGAATTAACAAAGCAACTACTGTTACATCATAAGCAAAAGATACGTGCCCATGTGTTGTAAAAATGTCAGCTCTATGGCTTCAGCAGGTTTAGAGAAAATAATTTAATATTCTGATGATAGGAAATTGCTCACCAATATCACCTTAAAAGCATAATGCGATAAGGGTTTTGTTATGTAATATTAGTTACACTTAAAACAGACATAGTACCTAGGTAACTTTGCCTTGTACAATAATAATGTTTTGATTAGTTCATTGATTATTTTTATAAGGCTAAAGATGCCATTAATATCAATTCCAACTTATCATGTCATACTCAATCTCATTTTGGGGAGGGGATATGACTTTCCTTATGAATGATGTGTTTCATCCATTTAGTACAGTATAGTTGTACTGCTATGGAATTTATGTGAATATTCCTTCTTAACTCTTTATTATGTTATTAACGTTTAAAACACAACTGCAATATTAAGAAATTGGTGTTATAGTCCCGTCGCTCTAATTTCCGGCAGCCAATCGCGTTGCAGGTCGGCTACATTTAAACGTGTGCGTCTTGTGATTCGCTGAGGAAGAAGTTATTCATTTCTTAAGGCTCCATAAATACTTAATATAATCGCCGGCAATTTAGCTCTTTCGTTGGCGTTCGCAGAAAGCACACGAGGACGTTATTTGCCGCTCAATTATTTGCTGAATTACAGTGCGTTTGATTTATTATCATAGGAGCTACGACATGATAATGTTTAACGGTGTGGCAAATAGATTCCTCATATGGTAGCTCGGCAACGAAAGAACAAAAATGGTGAACGATACTACCTACCTAGACTTTATAGAGCCTTGACTTCCTAAGACGTAAGCAAAGAGGAGGAGTCACGCCGGGAATAACAGTGTCGCGACTATAGTACTTTGTTTTACAAATAATATAGATAATGAATAATTTCGAGGGAAAAATTACTCAAATTAACTTTACAGGGAGTTACACCACAGTCTAGTATATACAGTCGCGAAGCTCAATACGTAGTAAATATGCAAACATTAGGTAGTTGCTCACCACTAGGATCGCTAATATCGCCTCATTACAGGCAATGCAAAATAGTACCGTCACAGTCTATTGTTTCTAGCACCCTCAAAATTCAAGCTTCGTGACTGTATATAGTAGACTGTGCTTATACCTGAAAGCTTGATTTGCGCAATATAGATAATATTAAACAGAAAGGAGCCATATAAATATCATCATCATCATCAGCATCATGGATTAAGCCTTATAAGGCTCGTTCGGGTCTCATTTTTTTAAGACTGTTGAGCCCATCTTGTTTTCGGTCTACCAACATTTCTCGTACCTATTGGGTTATAGTTCAACATCAGTTTTGGTATGCGGTCTGCTTCCATTGTTTGTATATGTTGTTTCCAATCGTTTCTATATTGTTTTATTCTGTCTATTAATTTAAAAATGCTTAGTTCCCTCCTTATACCTCCACTTCTTTTCCTATCCAATAAGGTGTAACCTGCTACAGATCTTAGAAATTTCATCTCTGCTGCTTCTATTCTTCTTTCTTCTTTTTTTAGTCAGGATCCAAATTCAGACCCATAAAGCAACATTGGCACTGCCATTACCTTATAAAATTTAATTTTTGTTTCTTTTCTAGTACTTTTTAGGGATCTATTAATGACATCGCATACATAGCTGAATTTATTAATCTTGTTTTGAATATCTTCATTCTTCATATAAGAAATGTTGCACCCAAGATAATTGAAACAATTTATCTGTTCAATAATTTTTCCTTCCAAGACAATTTTGGCTCTTAATGTATCTGCTCCTCTAAATGCTAAAATATAATAATATAATAATATATATAATATAAAATATAAATATAACGACATAAAATTTCACGTTCCGTTTGAAGTTTGTGCACCACTGTTTCCTTAATCCAACAGGCTGCTTATTCCTCCTTCCATACCTAGCGCTTGATGCCCGCGCACGACGTCAAGGTCAGAAAAATGCGCTTGCTTTGACATCACTGTTGTAGCCGAACACGTCAACACTGTTAACTAAAGCAAAAGGTTATTATACAGCTAACCAGATGTCAAGTGAAGTCTAGTTTTCAGTAACAATAATTCTTCAATTATATTTGATATGGATTAAATATGAACGAAGTCAGATTGCAGCGTATTGATTCCATTAGCAAGGGTGTATAATCAGCTACCGCGGCAGAGCGGCAAGATAATATCAGAATTGCAATGGCGGCCGCGAAACACGCAACGCTCCACAATATTGTGGGTTACCGCAAGAACATGGAGGCTTTTATGTACCTGCTGCTACCATTGTTATTCTAGTCGCAGTTTTTCATATATCGATTGTTTCACAACAAAGATATTCGACATAATTACAGGTTCCAATACAGTCCGCCGTGAATTCTATCCATGACCGTCACACTGTGGTTGCTACTATAACATACACTTGTTTTATGAACCAATATCGGGATTTTCAACGAAATGACGTCATGGGACTCCACGTTCAGGTTGCTAGCAAGTTCTTCTTTTGTTCGAAATATGATTTATGTTTGTAGTTTCATATCACGCAGGTTTTAGAGGTATCTTGATGTTCCGAGTGCATTAATACAACATTAAATCCTACAATGTATAGATATTCAGTGATTTATTAATTGGTGGTACGGGCCGATTTCCCTTTCCCATAAAAAAAAGTGACAGCGCATTCATAGAAGCTCTGCAATTCCGTGGAACATTCATACTCTTGTTTGGGTGTTATTGTAATATTTGGGTTTTTAAGAATTGCTTTTTTTTTATAAGAATTGTGAATATGATTGAGAATGGAATAAATTTAATGTAATTTAAGGCCCGGTTTCACCAACCCTTGTTAAATATTTAACATGTCGTTAAGGCAGTTTAACAGTAAACGTAACGAAAGTGATGTTTTATCAACTGTTGTTACTGCTATCATCATGTTAAACCCACTGTTAAATTAACATGGCATACTCCCGCAGTTAAATCCTTAACGTCCTGTTACAGCGTGAATCAGCAAGTGACGTCAGATTAGTGAGACGTAACTCACTGTCATTGCAAAGCAAGTCATTTCAAATGTTGAACCTTCCGTAACATTTTATCCATTTGACTCTCGAGCACAAACGTTTCACATTAAAATAAATATATATGATATGATATGATATGATATGATATGATATGATATGATATGATATGATATGATATGATATGATATGATATGATATGATATGATATGATATAAGATATATGGTATGATATGATATGATATATAATATGATATGATATGATGTGATATGATATGATATGATATATGGTATGATATGATATGATGTGATATGATATGATATATGGTATGATATGATATATGGTATGATATGATATATGATATGATATATGATATGATATGATATGATATATGATATGACATGATATGATATGACATATGATATGATATGATATATGATATGATATGACATATGATATGATATGATATATGATATAAATGATATATGATATGATATATGATATATGGTATGCTATGATATGATATGATATGATATGATATGATATGATATATGATATGATATGATATGAGATATGATATATGGTATGATATGATATGATATGATATATGATATATGGTATGCTATGATATGATATGATATGATATGATATATGGTATTCTATGATATGATATGATATATGGTATGCTATGATATGATATGATATGATATGATATGATATGATATATGATATGATATGATATATGATATGATATGATATGATATGATATGATATGATACGATATGATATGATATGATACGATATGATATATGATATGATATGATATATGATATGATATATGATATGATATGATATGATATGATATGATATGATATGATATGATATGATATGATATGATATGATATATGATATGATATGATATATTTATTATATTATAGTTCACAGACAAAGTACATATATGTGATCAATTGAACTCTTACATTACACACTTTATAATAATTTTTTACACAAAGCTATAGTATTATTTAAATACAATTTCTACAATTTACATATTTAATAAACAATTTTTTTTTGTTTTATCTTGCACTTGCTTTTAGTTTTGTGCAAGACTCAACTCATTCTAGTATGTAGTTACAATCCGTATTTGTTCACCTTCCTATTTCTTTATTTATTTAGATATTTATTTATTTTCTTTTTTTCATTCAATTCCATTTCATTTATTCTTTCCATTCTAATTTTTTTAATCAAAAAAAGATATAAACCTAATTGCTTTTGCAATTTTGTGTTATTATTATTCATCTGTTATTTATAGCTATTTCTTTATTTATTTGTAGGAACTCTTCATTTATAAATTTCATCCGTATATCTTTTGTAAAAATAAATATAGCTTAGCCTATCATAAGCTCTTCAATAAATTAAACGTTTCCAAAGAATTCAATATGAAAATATCGGCGGAGAAAAACTAAAAATAATGGCGATTATAAGACTAAATCAAATTTGGGAGAAAATAATACGATAATAAAATTATACAACAAGTAGCTGATTTTACATATTTAAGCTATTATGTCACATATGGAAAATCACAAGATCTGTATCCTACTCAATAAATTTAGGAGGGTTATGAAAACAATACAACGAAAGTTAAGAAAATGTTTCCATAAACAGTTCGGCAAACAGAGATATGAACGTTATTGAATATAGAGGAATTGACTTCAGTTTTACAGTTATATCACATTTAATTGTGGCAGACACGATGTAAAGTTTAGGAGGAGGCTGCAGCTTCCCTATTATGTCATTTTGAATTGAGTTTTATTGCCTCGATAAAATCTGTGGCTGGCAGTCGTGCATTCTGCTTAAATACCAGATGACTCTGGGCAGTGACAGCTAATAGGAAGACTAATACTGTAATTTCACCACAATATTAGCTACCATTAAACTGAATGACACTGACAAAACGCATCTGTGTGTCCGTAAACAAAGATCTTAATGTTCAACAGACGGGAAGTGATACAACTTCCTGAGAAGGTAAGCAATGTAGCTTGCATCACTCATTTCACAAGACACCTCCTGTCGGAACCCAGCTGATTATTCATTAACATGCTGGCATTCCTCAGAAATAATGCTATGCTTATAGATAAACACAAAAGAGGCTGAGCGAGGTGGCTCAGTGGTAAAAATCTAGACTCGCACTCGGGAGGTCCTGCTTTCAAATCCGATCTAGGTTTTTTAGTGGCTTCCTCCGTCATAAAATAACTATCAATCTAGTCATTTAAAATATAGCCTACATACCGGATTGCTTCCCATTTCCACTAGAAATATACAGAGAATGTTTCGCGAGATTTCAATTCCTACCGATTGTACAGTACATAGTGGACATATCTGCAGACATAACCACTACATGACATAACAGTTATCAGACTTGCCGAAAGATGGCGGAAAATCGCGCAATAACCTTGCAGATAAAGACACTATAAATAAAACCAAAAAAAAAAAAGCTAGTTTTTATTAAAATGATAAGAATATTTTCCTTCCTATGTTCTAAAGCTTATTTTCCAGTTGTTTGGTACAGTCAGACATAACAGACCCAAGAAACTGGATTATTTTTTTTAGATTTTGGGTGACATAACCCTAATAATGGAGTTCAGTATGTATAGCCAAGCCGCTGTAAGTATACACTTGAGAGCTTTGAGTGATGTTGGTAGCGAGACCTAAGATATGCGATTTTGCCACAGTGACGAATCTTTCGTAACAATTTCAACGCCTGACTATATAGGCAAAGGATTCTCATTCCTGGAGTTATCATTAATAATAATAATAATAATAATAATAATAATAATAATAATAATAATAATAATAATGTTTTATTTTCGCTGGCAGAGTTAAGGCCATAAGGCCTTCTCTTCCACTCAACCAGCCTTAATCAATATAATACATAAATTTAAATTACAAATATTTTCACTACACTTAAAAGGTTCTCCAGCAATAATCTTCACTACACATTTATTTAAATTTAGATAAATCTATAAGGTAAAGTAGTAACTTAATTTATGAGCTAATTTAATTCAATGAATTATAATTAATTTAATATTTGAGATAGCTAGTAAAATGATGAAAATTAATTTAATATAAGCTTACTAGGACTATGTTACAGGAGATATATATATATATATATATATATATATATATATATATATATATATATATATTTCTATAATGAGAATATTAATGTAATTGCCATTAGAGGTTTTGTAAATCTATTTAGAGAAATTAAAGATAATAATAATAAGACATCTATTCCGAGAAATTTCATAGTAGCACTACAAATTATTTACAATACTAACACTCAAATTGCCACTCCCCAGTAATCTAGGGGTAAAACACTCTCCTCTAGATCCAAGGGTTGCGAGTTCAAGCCCGGCTGGGATCGATAGATTTTTCAGGACACAAAAAGCTGCATAACAAGTCCTCCGGGAGGGACATTTATCCGTGTGTTCCGTGTTCGAGCTTTCCGGCACGTTAAAGAACTCGAAACCTAAATTAGAGCCTCTGGACTAAATGTCTCCTCTCTCGCGACTTACTAATACCACAATTATATACTAGGTGGCGTTTGGGGCGATGAGCTTCCCTCTTCTCCTTGTCCATAAACAAGTGTAAATAAATTTCTAGTAGTTATTGAAATCTCCGCTAGAGAGATCCTCTGCCCCCTGTTGGCAAACAAGTGTAATTAAATTTCTAGTAGTTATTGAAATCTCCGCTAGAGGGATATGTTTCTATTCCGGAACTATGCGTTCAATGAAAAGCACACAAATAATAATAATAATAATAATAATAATAATAATAATAATAATAATAATAATAATAATTTATTTAACCTGGCAGAGTTAAGGCCATACGGCCTTCTCTAACACTCAACCAGGAGTAAAACTGCGTTACAAAAAACATTACAAATTTACAAAGTACACTACAATTTTACACACAAAACTGAATAGGATAATAATAATAAAATGTAAACAACAAGTAAGTAGAAATCAGACATAATATATAACATACAGAAAGAAAGGAAAAAGCATAATAAAATGTGAACAGCAGGTCAAAATAAATGAGACGTACAAAGTATAATAAATAAGACAATGATTGATAATAATAATAATAATAATAATAATAATAATAATAATAATAATAATAATAATAATAATGATAAAAAATAACACAACACAGAACTGCACGCATTGTATTCTTCACCTGACATAATTAGGAACATTAAATCCAGACGTTTGAGATGGGCAGGGCATGTAGCACGTATGGGCGAATCCAGAAATGCATATGGAGTGTTAGTTGGGAGACCGGAGGGAAAAAGACCTTTAGGGAGGCCGAGACGTAGATGGGACGATAATATTAAAATGGATTTGAGGGAGGTGGGGTATGATGATAGAGACAGGATTAATCTTGCACAGGATAGGGACCGCTGGCGGGCTTATGTGAGGGCGGCAATGAACCTTCGGGTTCCTTAAAAGCCATTTGTAAGTAAGTAAGTAAGATAAAAAAATAAGAATAGTAGTAGTAGTAATAATAGTAATAATAATAATAACAATAATAAAATAGTGCAGTACAAAGCATACAATGAATACAATATTTTTAAGTACACACAGTAAGGAAAATTATGATTATATATAGCTCAACTTATCACATTATAGATATACCATTATCGATCGGAAAATATGGAAACAAAAATATAAAATAAGTTAAATATCACTAAAACATTTAAAAAAATGTGACTACGTAGAAACATGCAATACAACACTTGTCATAATAGTAAGTTAGTTTGGCAACTCGTCATAAGATCATTTTCTAACTTGGATTTGAAAGATTTCAACGTTCGGCAGCCCTTGACTTCAGGCGGCACGTGGTAGTAACACGGTGTAACACAAAATCGCTTTCCGAAGCAACAGAATCAGAAACTGCTACGACCTGATTGGTTCAGAAGGCTACTGCGGAGTGTTCAATTTTTTCATGAGAAGAGTTTGTACCAACGCAAATAACATCTGTCAAGTGCATAGTTACAACGACTTGGGTATAATTTCGAAATGTCAGACGTATTTATTCTCAACACATGGTTGAATATCCAAAATTCTTCATGTCTCGTTCTTGTAAAGGATAGTAGATAGTTTGAACGAGGGCGATGATGAAGCTACTGGAACTCTTTCAACAATTTAAGACGTCATAAATCAATTGGTGGATTGCAACTGGTTGGGCCGGTGCATGTGTGCAGGCGGACAAACGAAAGCGAATGCAGACTGATGAACGGGGTCCATGAACCCGCATGTCGGGAAGGGAAGTCATGAGGAGTATGACGGCTTTCCATTATTATCCCGCAGGCTGGCATAGAGTGATTACACATCTGTCATATCAAGGTCGCCTCAACACCCGTATTCATTACGCGAAATTAGATGCATTCTGTATTAAACTACAAATTAATTTAGGATATTTTACCATCAAGCTAATGAACTTTATTTAGTTTCCATAGTTTAATTGGAGTTTGTATTCGTCTGGCTCTGTTTTCAGAATGCGACGTTGACAGTGAATGTAAATGCAATTAGATTGCCGTAACGTGTGGTTGGCTAGACGTCGGATCTTCAGACACTTCAATTAATATTTCATAACTCTTACTTATTGGCTTTTAAGGAACCCGGAGGTTCATTGCCGCCCTCACATAAGCCCGCCATTGGTCCCTATCCTGAGCAAGTTTAATCCAGTCTCTAACATCATCCACCTCCCTCAAATCCATTTTAATATTATCTTCCCATCTACGTCTCGGCCTCCTCAAAGGTCTTCTTCCCTCCGGTCTCCCAACTAACACTCTATATGCATTTCTGGATTCGCCCATACGTGCTACATGCCCTCCCCATCTCAAACGTATGGATTTAATGTTCCTAATTATGTCAGGTGAAGAATACAATGCGTGCAGTTCTGTGTTGTATAACTTTCTCCATTCTCCTGTAACTTCATCTCTCATAGCCCCAAATATTTTCCTAAGCACCTTATTCTCAAACACCCTTAACCTATGTTCCTTTCTCAAAGTGAGAGTCCAAATTTCACGACCATAAAGAACAAGCGGTAATATAACTGTTTTATAAATTCTAACTTTCAGATTTTTCGACAGCAGACTGGATGATAAAAGCTTCTCAACCGAATAATAACAGGCATTTCCCATATTTATTCTGTGTTTAATTTCCTCCCGAGTATCATTTATATTTGTTACTGTTGCTCCAAGATATTTGAACTTCTCCACCTCTTCAAAAGATAAATTTCCAATTTTCTGTAATAGTGCTAGAAAATAAACTATGAACAACTCAAAGGAACTGAATCGTTACAAAAGGTGTAAAAGCATAATAACAAACTATGTTTCGCCTTTATGACAGTAAATATTATTATCTTTGTTTCACCAAAAGAATTCCAAACCTTGCACAAGACTATCAGTTTTGCCTCAGACTGTACCTCCCTCGTAGAACTGGTGACATTGCTCGTTGGGCAATACATCATCGATAATTCCGGTGACCCACATCTCTTTCACTTCCACCGGTTCGCCTCCTCCCCTATAATCACTAATGACACTTTCTGATAAAAAAGCTGACTCGGTATTTGCTTTCTCTGGCGGTCGCTAAGGAAACGATGTTAGGCTCGGAGATGGAAATCGCCACGTGATCACAAACGTGGCTCGCAGATGTCACAATGCTGACACTCAGGTAATGGAGTTCCTATGTAAGAGTTGCACAACGTACAAGTCTAAATTGTAACAGCATATCCATCCAAACAGAAACACATCTCGCTGTTACCATCCTGGGAGAATTATCTTGTTATCGTAATACAAGGATTATACAAGTCCTATTTCCAGTTTCGAGTCAATTTCTGTAGTCATCTAGTAGGCCTAATCTCGGTTTTCGTAAGGTTTATAATTTATTATTATTATTATTATTATTATTATTATTATTATTATTATTATTATTATTATTATTATTATTATTGTCTATGCGGATGACGTGAATATGTTAAGAGAAAATTCACTAACAATTAGGGAAAACACGGGAATTTTACTGGAAGCAAGTAAAGCGATCGGTTTGGAAGTAAATCCCGAAAAGACAAAGTACCGGTAATGATTATGTCTCGTGACCAGAATATTGTACGAAATGGGAATATAAAAATTGGAGATTTATCCTTCGAAGAGGTGGAGAAATTCAGATATCTTGGAGCAACAGTAACAAATGAGCCGGTCAGAGCAGAAGTGGTGTAAGTCAAAATTGGGTAATGAGGTTTAAAGTAAAAATTCTGTAAAAATACAGCGCAAAGTAACAATTAATATGCTCTTCGTGCTATCCACTGACTACTAATAGTTTAAATAAATTGAATATTAATTGCTACTTTGCGCTGTATTTTACAGAATGTTTACTTTAACCTTCATTGTCCATTTTTTACTTACACCACGTGCTCTGAACGGCTCAAATATAAATGATACTCGGGAGGAAATTAAACGCAGAATTAATATGAGAAATGCCTGTTTTTATTCGGTTGAGAAGCTTTTGTCATCCAGTCTGCTGTCAAAAAATCTGAAAGTTAGAATTTATAAAACAGTTATATTACCGGTTGTTCTTTATGGTTGTGAAACTTGGACTCTCACTTTGAGAGAGGAACATAGGTTAAGGGTGTTTGAGAATAAGATGCTTAGAAAAATATTTGGGGCTAAGAGGGATGACGTTAGGCCTACAGGAGAATGGAGAAAGTTACAAAACGCAGAACTGCACGCATGGTATTCTTCACCTGACATAGCCCTAATTAGGAACATTAATTCCAGACGTTTGAGATGGGCAGGGCATGTAGCAAGTATGGGCGAATCCAGAAATGCATATAGAGCGTTACTTGGGAGGCCAGAGGGAAAAAGACCTTTGGGGAGGCCGAGACGTAGATGGGAGGATAATATAAAAATGGATTTGAGGGAGGTGAGATATGATGATAGAGACTGGATTAATCTTGCACAGGATAGTGACCGATGACGGGCTTATGTGAGGTCGGCAATGAACCTTCGGGTTCCTTAAAAGCCAGTAAATAAGTATTATTATTATTATTATTATTATTATTATTATTATTATTATTATTATTATTATTACTATAATTTTGTCTATGCGAATGACGTGAATATGTTAGGAGAAAATCCACAAATGATTAGGGAAAACACGGGAATTTTACTGGAAGCAAGTAAAGCGATAGGTTTGGAAGTAAATCCCGAAAACACAAAGTATATGATTATGTCTCGTGACCAGAATATTGTAGGAAATGGAAATATAAAAATTGGAGATTTATCCTCCGAAGAGGTGGAGAAATTCAGATATCTTGGGACAACAGTAACAAATATAAATGACACTCGGGAGGAAATTAAACGCAGAATAAATATGGGAAATGCCTGTTATTATTCGGTTGAGAAGCTTTTGTCAACTAGTCTGCTGTCAAAAAATCTGAAAGTTAGAATTTATAAAACAGTTATATTACCGGTTGTTTTGTATGGTTGTGAAACTTTGACTCTCACTTTGAGAGAGGAACATAGGTTAAGGGTGTTTGAGAATAAGGTGCTTAGGAAAATATTTGGGGCTAAGAGGGATGAATTTACAGGAGAATGGAGAAAGTTACACAACGCAGAACTGCGCGCATTGTATTCTACACCTGACATAATTAGGAACATTAAATCCAGACGATTGAGATGGGCAGGGCATGTAGCACGTATGGGCGAATCTAGAAATGCATATAGGGGACCGGAGGGAAAAGATCTTTGGGAGGCCGAGACGTAGCTGGGAGGATAATATAAAAATGGATTTGAGGGAGGTGAGATATGATGATAGAGACTGGATTAATCTTGCACAGGATAGAGACCGATGACGGGCTTATGTGAGGTCGGCAATGAACCTGCGGTTTCCTTAAAAGCCATTTGTAAGTAAGTGTATAATAATGGCAATTATTTTCACGGGTGTTTATAATGAAGGTTATACACGTTTTACATACGTTCGATTCTATTCTAGCATTAAAATTTGTAAAAAAAAATATGAATTTACAAAAATGACGTAGTAGAGACATGAGTACTGGATATGGTGTAATATATTACATGGTTGCTAAGTAACCGTATCTAAGAAAATGTTTCCTTGCTGTTTTTAAACTTTTTCTCACAGGTGTATGTTGTATAAAATATTGTGTTGAGAGAGGAACAGAGATTAAGGGTGTTTGAGAATAACGTTTTTAGGAAAATATTTGGGGCTAAGAGGGATGAAGTTACAGGAGAATGGAGAAAGTTACACAACGCAGAACTGCACGCATTGTATTCTTCACCTGACATATTTAGGAACGATGAAAGAGTAATGGAACGGAGAAAAATTCTCTCCGGCGCCGGGATTTGAACCCGAGTTTTCAGCTCTACGTGCTGACGCTTTATCCACTAAGCCACACCGGATACCACCCCGGCGTCGGAAGAATCATCTCAGTTTTTAAGTTCCAACTCTTGGGTTCCCTCTAGTGGCAGCCCTCTGCACTACGTCATAGGTATCTATGAACCTAGGACCGAAGTCCACACATGTGCTGAGGTACACTCGTAATGAGTGACTATTTGGCCGAGATCCGACGGAATAAGCGCCGTCTTACGTGATTTACGCATATCATATATTGTTATAATGTACCGAAGTACATATGATATTTCCATGCAGATATTCTGCGTCATCATACAATGGCTTAGTGGATAAAGCGTCAGCACGTAGAGCTGAAAACCCGGGTTCAAATCCCGGCGGCGGGGAGAATTTTTCTCTGTTCCATTACTCTTTCATCGTATGATGACGCAGAATATCTGCATGGAAATATCATATGTACTTCGGTACATTATAATAATATATAATATATTTAGGAACATTAAATCCAAATATTTGAGATGAGCAGGGCATGTAGCACATATGCGCGAATCCAGAAATGCATATAAAGTGTTAGTTGGGAGGCCAGAGGGAAAAAGATCTTTGGGGAGGCCGAGACGTAGATGAGAGGATAATATTAAAATGGATTTGAGGGAGGTGGGATATGATGATAGAGACTGGATTTATCTCGCACAGCATAGGGACCGATGGCGGGCTTATGTGAGGGCGGCAATGAACCTCCAAGTTCCTTAAAAGCCATTTGTAAGTAAGTTGGAATTTTTTGTAGTAGGCCTACTCTATCCAAGGAAAAAGGTGTTAAAATCTGCACAGATATATTACTCGCATTCTGTATAATGAGGAAGTGATTATCAACTTCGTGACACTATTTTTTGTTTAGAGTGCGTCCCACCCGAAATTCTCTTTCCCAGTAGACTTTAGCCTGAAGCCTGAAGTGCGAGTGAAAACATATTTGGAGAGACCTAAATTCGATAATTATTAACATGTATTAGAGCTTCCGACGACGGATTTAGAGCACGTTTACCGCTATCAGCCTTGCTACCAGCATAATTCGAGTGCTATTAGTAAATCGAGAGCCATCTCGACGGATGGCACGAGACACGTGTGCTGCTGGAGGTGCGGACTGCGGTCTAGTTAGCTACCACCATCGCTCGTCAGCAGGTAGGGGAGTAGTGGGTACAGTGAGACACAAAATATTAAGACATATGTATGCAAGTGAAATTTCAAGTATTTTTAAAATCAAGTGCAACAGAAATAGACATTAAAACATGGAGTACAATAATACATAAACAGAAATGTTAATAGATAAAGGACATATTATACAATGCGTGTTTGTCAAAAAAAAAAATGAAAATGTCTCACTGTTCCTATTCAGGAGGGTACAGTGAGACACCACAGTGTCTATTAACAGAAATTGAAATGATTTACATTTATTTCAAAAGAAAAGAAAGCTTGCTGTCTCTTTATCTTGACATGTTCTGTAGGCTTATTTAGATTCATTTTGATGTCTGACTTCGAAACCATTGAAACATCTGGAACATTTGGAAAAGTGAATTTTCCATGACATTTCAAATTTTTGCGAAAAAATGAAGTGAATTTTTGGTGACAACAAATCTTATAATTATAAGAATTTAATTTAATTCTTTATTATTTTTTAATATATTTTTTTTTAATTTTGTGAATATTTTTTTATTTATGAAACCATTAAAATGTAATGTATCCATTATTTTAAGCTATAGTTCCTAAATTGGTTACTAGTATGTTCATTTTTAATGTTAGTTACTGGTAAATGTAATATAATTACAGTTTATTTTTGCAAATCATTGGTAAATGGGAACAGTGAGACGTCTCAGTGTACCCTTCAATGGCATGTCTCACTGTTCCCTTTACGCATAGTTCCTTTAAAAATGGCACCATCATTTCAAAATTAAAACAAGAAAGACGAAACTTTGCAAAACATAACGTCAAATACCATAGTATTAGGTAACAAAACATTCATATTTCTATTTAATTTGTATATCCAATATAACCTTCATTAAACACAAGCCAAAATTTTACTTCCAGAGTGAAAAATTACTAATTATTTTTTTTATCACGCACCTTTATAACTAGAATCAAATCGAGTATGAAAATACTGTTACTTTACTCATGCAACATACAACTCCACTGTTACAAACATCTCAACATCAAAATTTACCATCTAATAAAAAATGTCTCACTGTTCTCCTTGTCTCACTGTACCCACTTCTCCCCTACCGTAAATCAGCCCACGCAGGCGAGCATACGGGAAATCCACTGCACGCGTAACGGACTCCATTTCATAACACTCTTTATGGCTTACCGGTCATGTTCTTCTCAATAACAATTTTATTTGTTTACAAACCGTTTATTTTCGCAAGCTCTCGATAGCAACTAATTCAGCGCTTTTACTTTCCTACTAGAGAAAGTATTGCGATGGCCGCTTCTTTCCTCCAAGCGGCCAGGGTTCAATCCCCGACCTTGTCGTGATAAAGTTTCTGGTGGAAAAAGGAGATGTTGCACAGGGTTTTTCCGGAGTACTCCCGTTTTCCTTTTTAAGATAGAACATACATCTTTAAGTACTTTTAAGTAGGTACTGAAAAATTGGTGAAAATCAGATATTTTTTTTCTCAGCATTGAACAAATGTGTAACATTGAAATTTTATATGCTGAATATACACACTTTTGCAACTGTACAGTTTTTTTTTTCTCAGATTTAATGAAACTATTACCGTTAAGGGTTATTACAATTAATACAAAATGGCACCCGTAGCTTTTGTTTATACAAACGATTTCCCTGATAACAGTTTTTAAGATATTATGACGTCATTCCACTTTCGGCCAATGAAATGTAATGAAATTTTGAATTCCAACCAATCACAGTCATATATCGCGATAATTTCTGCAGCTCGATTTATCACTATCAATTTTGATACTCGACTTCTAAATATGCAATAAACTGTCAATGTAGATGTGCAAAAATGAGACAACCATATTGAACTTGAGAAAACTTGATTATGGAGAAAATGAAATCAGAGATGTGTATGAACTAATTACTTCTGGAAAATCTAGATTTATATCAACTGCCAATCTTCAAGAAAGTATTGAGCATAAATCTTATGCATTGTTTACTTATTTAATTATTTATTAATTTAATTAATTATTTACTTATTTATTTATTTAATTACTTAAGTATTTAATTATTTATTTATATAATTATTTAATTACTTATTTATTTAATTATTTAATTGTTTATTTATTTATTTAATTATTTATTCATTTAATTATTTGTTTATTTAATTATTTATTCATTTAATTACTTAATTATTTAATTATTTAACTACTTAATTAATTATTTATTTAATTATTTATTTAATCATTTATTTATTTATTTACTTATTTAATTATTTCCTTATTTACTTATTTATTTATTTACTTATTTATTTATTTAATTATTTACTTAATTATTCATTCATTTATTTATTTATTTACTTATTTACTTAATTACTTATTTATTTATTTATTTATTTATTTAATTATTTATTTATTTATTTATCTATTTATCTATTTAATTATTTATTTATTTATTATCTATTTATTTTTCTATTTATGTATTTATTTATTTATCTATTTATTTATTTATTTATTTATTTATTTATTTATTTATTTATTTATTTATTTATCTATTTAATTATTTATTTATTTATCTATTTATCTATTTAATTATTTATTTATTTATTATCTATTTATTTTTCTATTTATCTACTTATTTATTTATTTATTTATTTATTTATTTATTTATTTATTTATTTATTTATTCATTCATTTACTTAATAGATTTACGAGTATTTTTACTTGCAGAGTTACGAACAAACGGCCTTCTCTTCACGAATAGATTTCAAAGAGTTGGTACAATTCATACCTGTTAAGTGAAGTGAACAGTTTCTTCTAACTGATTTATTTAAATTATACAGTATGCTGCAATATATTGTGATCGATTTAGTAATCTTGTAAAAACTGAAATTAGAATTCGCCTTTCTAGCACCCTGCTAACAATAAATCTTGAAGGTCCTACTCATAAACAATTTGATTTTCCAAGTGCTCTCAATGTTTGGAATACTCATGAAAATAGTACAATATTTTAATGGGATGTAAATTCAGTAGCAATTGATTTTAAACACTGGTGCAACCACTCGTAATAAATTTCAAGAAGCAAATTACACATATATTTTTATTTCTGCAAACTTTAGTTTCTGTATAATTATTTAGAATGTTGCACAAGCTTTCCGCAATTTGCACAAATATAATTTTTATTTGTGCATTTTCGCGACAATTATTTATTTTCTAGCTTAAACCCTGGACTTCCAGGAACTCTTTCAAGCTCGCGAACACGTGTAGCTTACTCTCCCCTTGTTCCCCCCTCATTGATTCACTGTCACTCAGTTCCTAGTACCGCGATAAAGACAACAGGCTGGAAGAGGAAAGGAAGCGAGAGAAAAATAATTGGTGCCATAGGTCAAGGTTCGAAGTGAGAGCCTCTTGTGCATGTGGGTAGGATTTCGTGCAAAGGCGATATGTCTCATTCCCACACAGTCGCGATGCTGGCAGTATATTTCACGTCAGTTGAGCATTAAGTCTGATGACGTGTGGGTCGTCTTGACTCTGATATCAGTTTTATTTTTATGTAACAGAAAAAAATGTCACTGTTAATTGCTGGCGTTTAAGAAGTTCAGTCGTTTATGGGGATGGAATAATCGTGATAGATAAAAAATTAAGTAATTGAAGCATACTCCCTTTATTTCCTTCCTTCCGTTGCTTCTCAAGAAGAATTTAGTGCAGTCGCTCTTGATGCCACATTTTGATTACTGTGACACTCCCTACACTGACCTTAACATGAGACTGACAGAGAGATTACAGCGTGTTCATAATGCATGTGTTTGATTTATTTGCAACGTCCGTAGATCTGACCGTATCACACCTTCACTATTTATTTATTTATTTATTTATTTATTTATTTATTTATTTACTAGCCGTACCCGTGCGCTCCGCTGCACCCGTTACAAATAAATATAAAGTAATTACATAATTAAAATAGGACGTTTGTTCCAGGGAACATTCGTGTTTGATAGAAGGATAAATCGTTTAATATGTTACTTAATTTAAATTGCATCCAAATAATTAAAATGCGATCATTTTGGTCCAGAGACACTCATTTGGTGCAATGACAATTCCTTTGACATGTTTCTTAATTTTTATTACATGCAACTATAGTTTAATGAAGATTGACATCATTTAGATTTAATGTGTATATTTTATTTTACTTGTTATAGGTTTCCATTGAATTATAGTAATAACTTAATTTTAACCCTTGTTTTCTACGTATTCAGTAAATGGCGTTTGGCCCACTGTGGTTGTGAACCCTTCAAATAACTTAAATTATATTATATAATATTACATATTATATTATATTATATTATATTATATTATATTATATTATATTATATTATATATTATATTATATTATATTATATCATATCATATCATATCAGAAGTTACTGTTATAACATTATAGCAATTATGTCCATCTAGAGAAACTACACTTTCCAATGGTGAAATAATAATTAATTATACAAATCGGTTAATTTAGCTTCCGATATTACTTCATACAAACACAGAAACATTCTATGTAGGTTATCTTTAATAGCTTTCGATTGTTGCTGTCCAAGGCCCCTTACAGACGAAGTCATTTGTTTTTTAATTCATTACACTGCCTTAGATGGCAGTTATTTTAATTTTAAAACTCATTTATCTCATTAAATATCAGTCCTATCAAACTTTTTCAAGGAATAAAACTTATCGCAAATTATTTTTAAAGAAACTTTTGTTATGTAACATTTTTCACAAAAATCAATAATACGCGAGATATTTCGATTTATTTAATTCAGGCCTCCTTATAACTCCCCCTTTTAAATAATGTATTTTGAATGCCATATAGCCTAAAATCTAAGTTACAACGAACTTAATTTATATTCCAATTTTCATAGAAATCCGTTCAGCCATTATCGCATGAAAAGGTAACATACATACAGACAGACAGACAGACAGACAGACAGACAGACAAAAATGTCAAAAAAGCGATTTTCGGTTTTAGGGTGGTTAATTATATATGTTAGGACCAATTATTTTTGGAAAATCGAAAATTACCAGAAAAATTTCGGCTACAGATTTATTATTAGTATAGATTTATCTATTTATTTATTTATTTATTTATTTATTTATTTATTTATTTATTTATTTATTTATTTATTTCATCAATCATTGTTCACGTCATGGCGGATTACATATATTCCAGTTCTTAATTCGCCATCACTCTCTATACAAATATAACAAAAATTAATACATTTGAACTTGTAAGTTTCCTCTGTTTACAATAATAATACTAATAATAATAATAATAATAATAATAATAATAATAATAATGATAAAAGTAATAATAATAATCATCATTACCATCATCAACTAATAAGTATACCTCTATTATTTAAAACTCCTACTCTTTCAAGAATCATTCCATTACTTCATTGACTACTCTTCGTAGTTTCTTATCGTGTGACTACTCAACATTTATAATTCCATCTCCGTTAGAGCTTTGACTTTCTCTTCCCATATAATTTTAACTCTAAACAGAAATTTTCCTAATTTATGCAGATTGCTTGAGTTTAGGTGACCATTCATTTTTTTATAAGCTACTATAGCGTTTATTTGTAGAAATTTTTTATCCACCCAACTGTTTCTCAAATCATTCGTTGCCTGACACTTTAACGCAATACGCATTGCGTCTTCAGCTAGTCCACACAAAGGACATTTATCCTTCTCTACGTTCCCTCTCTTATTCTTGAGTCTCCAGATACCTAATCTCCACCATGCCATTCCCGTTCTCTCTTCCCTTGAATTTAGTCTAACATATTCTTCCTGTTCCCAAAACTGCTTCACCTCCCTATAGTATTTTAGTGATCCTAGGTCTTCAATATTACTAAAAATATCTTGTCTCGAAATTTCGTTTGCCCTCTCTTTTACTTTTCTTCCAATAGTTTTCGTGTTTACAGACCCTAGTTCTCTCCATAGCCAATTTAGACCTAATCTGCTTATTTCTCGTTCCAGCTCCTTCAGCCAATTCGATTTCCAATTATCGGCTTCCATACAAAAGATACATGTTTTCATAATTGCTGAATCATTCCTAAACAGAATATTACCTAAATATTTGATTTTTCTTTCTAGAATAATTCCCAGACTCGAATCGGTTCCCATCTCTAGTAACGCTGCCAGGTTAGAAGCATTCTCCGGTATTCCCAGAATTTTTTTTACACATTTTGGCTCTTACTTTATCGATGTTTCTGCTGGATAACCTACTACCCCAGATCTCAATATTATATAATATTTCTGATTCTACTAGTGCATTATAGATGTTGATAAAATTCTTCACCCCAATAATCGGCCATTTATTTAGGCATCTGTCTACTGCTTGGAGCGCATTTTTTCCATTATTCCGTGCCAATTGATTTTGCAACTTCCAACTTCAGTTTTGTCTGTATTTCTGTAGGTATTCCGTAATCGGTTCAATCTGCAGTTCTTTCATAATGTCAAAATTTCTAATGTGATCCATTCTCGTGTATCCCGCTGTACGACTCATAAATCTCATTTCTGCCGCCGTTAATCTTTGTATCTCACCTTCACTAAATATGCTGTCCTGGGTCCGTCTCAAAGAGCGAAGAACTATTCACTCTCTCACTTTACTCTTCAATATTCTTCAGACCTCTAACCCTAGCTACCTAGCTTCTCGTTTTCAACATTTGTCCTCATATCACGAAATAGATACTCGCTCACAACACCATATCACACTCTCCATTCCTAAACACAGAACATCCTTCTACTCTTCATCTTTCACCGTCTCTGCAGCTCATCTCTGGAACTCTCTACCACAACATGTCAGAGACTGTTGGACATTGTCTAGTTTCAAAAATAAATTAAAATTGCACTTTTAGAATTAGATTCCTTTCAGTTATAAGCCCTTTTCTCTGCGATAGTTTTGTAAAAATATAGGCTATATATTTCTTTCCTTCCTTTCCCCTTTTTGTTCTCTTTATCACCCGATGAATTTATTATCATAGTCCTTTTATTGTGAATTTTACTTAATATTCGTATTTCTTTTCTTTTTTATTATTATTTTATTACATTCCATTTTGTTATATTCTACCTTACGTTTCCCATATTAACCATCTGTACTAAATCAGTTGCTTTTACTATATTGCAATGTATTTTACTATCTTTTTTTTAGTATGGTATAATTTTC
Source organism: Periplaneta americana (assembly GCA_025594305.2). Lineage (NCBI taxonomy): Eukaryota > Metazoa > Arthropoda > Insecta > Blattodea > Blattidae > Periplaneta > Periplaneta americana. The sequence goes on along the minus strand of JAJSOF020000037.1, from coordinate 5,986,887 downwards.
GTGTTGTTTAATGTCGCTACTATTATTATTACTTACTTACTTACAAATGGCTTTTAAGGAACCCGAAGGTTCATTGCCGCCCTCACATAAGCCCGCCAGTGGTCCCTATCCTGTGCAAGATTAATCCAGTCTCTATCATCATACCCCACCTCCCTCAAATCCATTTTAATATTATCTTCCCATCTACGTCTCGGCCTCCCTAAAGGTATTTTCCCTCCGGCCTCCCAACTAACACTCTATATGCATTTCTGGATTCGCCCATACGTGCTACATGCCCTGCCCATCTCAAACGTCTGGATTTAATGTTCCTAATTATGTCAGGTGAAGAATACAATGCGTGCAGTTCTGTGTTGTGTAACTTTCTCCATTCTCCTGTAACTTCATCCCGCTTAGCCCCAAATATTTTCCTAAGCACCGTATTCTGAAACACCCTGAACCTATATTCCTCTCTCAGAGTGAGAGTCCAAGTTTCACAACCATACAGAAGAACCGGTAATATAACTGTTTTATAAATTCTAACTTTCAGATTTTTGGACAGCAGACTGGATGATAAGAGCTTCTCAACCGAATAATAATATTATTATTATTATTATTATTATTATTATTATTATTATTACTTAGTTACTTACTTACTTACTTACTTACTGGCTTTTAAGAAACCCGGAGGTTCATTGCCGCCCTCACATAAGCCCGCCATTGGTCCCTATCCTGAGCAAAATTAATCCATTCTCTATCATCATATCCCACCTCCCTCAAATCCATTTTAATATTATCTTCCCATCTACGTCTCGGCCTCCCTAAAGGTATTTTTCCCTCCGGCCTCCCAACTAACACTCTATATGCATTTCTGGATTCGCCCATACGTGCTACATGCCCTGCCCATCTCAAACGTCAGGATTCAATGTTCCTAATTATGTCAGGTGAAGAATACAATGCGTGCAGTTCTGTGTTGTGTAACTTGCTCCATTCTCCTGTATTATTATTATTATTATTATTATTATTATTATTATTATTATTATTATTATTATTATTATTATTATTATTATTTACAGTTTCATATGTACTATTTTGGTAATGCAAATGTACAATTATACAAAAATGGAGTGCTTGTAAATATACTGAAACAACGGAACTGCATTTAACAATGTTACAAATATTAAACAAAGAAACATCACGTTCCTCATTACCTCGAAATGCAATGTGTTTGTTTCCCTTTATAGCGACAACTGCTTGGTGAGATGTGTGTGTATTTGTTACAGAACATAACAAAATTTGTAGGTTGAATAGTTGGGCCGGAACGCAACAGAAAGCAGTTCCAGTAAAAATAATACAGGAAACGACTAATAAAGTTATTTGGGGGCTTCTGAAATAGCTGAGTTCCAGTAAAAATTATTTTTCAATTACAACATTGGGGTGGACGAATTGGTCCTTCAATCCAGGCAACCCGGGTTCGATCCACGACCAGGTCGTAATGAAATATGTCGTGGGCAAAACAGACATTGCAGAGGGGGTTTCTCGAGGTACTCTATTTTCCCTATATCGTTCTACCAACATTCTCCACCTTCATCTCATTTCTATCATCTGTAATAGTAAAAAAAAAAAAAACAGGAGTAAGGGCAATATGGGTGTCCGATATTGATATAGGATCAGATTGGGGCTCCGGACTCTAGGGCTTTTCAGGCTACTCGTCGAAATGCAATGTGTTTCCTTTTGTAACGGCAACTGTAGGGGTGAGGTAGGATAGCCCACCTGTCAGCATCGGATTCACGAATTCTGCGCTATCTGTCGGATTTGGGCTGGAGTAGCATCATCTGTACTTAATCCATTAATTTTATTACACAGAAGATTAGTAAAAATTTGTCTAACCAGATATATGGATTATCCAACAAATTTAATTTATACAGATTTTAAAGTATTAACTATTGAAGAAATTTATATATATAGTTTACTAACTTACTGCCACATAAATCAAATAAAACATAAATCTAATCGACATGAATATCGTACTCGAAGACAGAGTCTACTTTCCCATTAATTGAGCCTAAATGTCATACAAGTGCAGCTCTTAAACATGGTGCTAGTTTCGGCCCAAGACTTTATAATAAAATTGAAAACCATTTACCAAATTTTAAATATTTTATAATTGAAGCTTTTAAAAAAGAAATTTATACAATTATTCATAATATATAATATTAACAAATGTATTTTATTTACCTTTTATTTCTGTCGGCTATATTCATGTCGGATTGTCAATTTATATTAAATGTACATTTTTCTCTCATTTTCTTTCTCTTCTTTTTTGCCCTTGTGTGTTATTTATTGGTTTGAATTAAGTTACTTACTGTATTTAGTAAGCTGTCCTTGTAAATTTTATGTTATATTACTGGTAAGACCACACCGTACACGAGCCTGGCTCTTACGGTAGTGGCTAGAAATATTTTTGTTTTATAAATTTAATTTGTACTCACTAGCTAGCTAGTTAAATAATTAAATTAAATTATAGCCTATAGGGCGCATAATGGGCCAAAGCAGCCCAACGTTCAAGAATAATAATGAATTACGACAATAAATTCGCTTTTGTGTATCAGTTTCGAACCCAATTCCCCTGTTAGAAGGGAAGACAAGGCCTGACGGCCTTGTCTCTACTACGTTAAATAAATAAATAAATAAATAAATAAATAGATATATAGACAAAACATAAATAAATAAATAGATAAATACATAAATAAATAAATAGATAAATACATAAATAGATAAATAGATATATAGAAAAATAAATAAATAAATAGATAAATACAAAAATAAACAAATCAATAGATAAATAGATATATAGATAAATAAATAAATAAATAAATAAATAAATAGATAAATACAAAAATAAACAAATCAATAGATAAATAGATATATAGATAAATAAATAAATAAATACATAAACATATAGATAAATACATAAATAAATAAATAGATAAATAGATAAATAGATAAATACATAAATAAATAAATAAATAAATAGATAAATACATAAATAAAAAATTGATAAATAAATAAATAGATAGATAAGTAAATAGATACATAATTAAATAAATAACGAAATAAATAGATAAATAAATAACTAGATAGATAAATAAATAACTAGATAGATAAATAAATAACTAGATAGATAAATAAATAACTAGATAAATAAATAAATAACTAAATAAATAAATAACTAAATAAATAAATACATAAATAAGTAAATACATAAATAAATACATAAATAGATAAATAAATAAAGAAATAAATAAATACATAAATAAATAGATAAATAACTATATAAATAAATAAATAGATAAAGAAATAGATAAATAAATAAATAGATAAATAAATAAATAACTAAATAAATAAATACATAAATAAATAAATAAATACATAAATAGATAAATAAATAGATAAATAAATAAATAGATATCTAAGTAGATAGATAAATAAATAAATAACTAAATAAATAACAAAATAAATAGATAAATAAATAGATAAATAAATAAATACGTAAATAAGTAAATAAGTAAATAGATATAAATGACTAAACATTGTAGGTAAATGAATGAATGAATACTAAACATTAAAATATCTCGAAAAGCCCAGCCAAGCCAATCCAATGCGCCCTAGGCCCTGATAGAGGCTCGTTATAATCCAAATTTTCGCATGAATGAGATATAACCGGTAAATTATCTCTATACAGCGTTCTTTCACATGCATTGAATTCACGAAACGCCGCCCCCGAAAGAAACCACGCTGAGGATTTTTATGGCCCTTAAAATTCCAAAGCCCGGCGAATTTCGCATAAGATAACGATCACGATAACCACTGAGCCACCGTGTACAACTAATTTGTCATGATACAAAGCGATGAAGTAGGAAGAATTTACGACAGGAAGCGTCTTTCTCATTTCTAGGCGTTGACGCCAGTTCCGGGGATTTTGGGCGGTTATTTATACAGTGTTACGTAGCACACGCAGGAATCACATGGTGAGGAAATGATAGGGTGCCACAGCACATGTAGCGTTGAATGATGATGAATTACGACAAGAAATTCACTTTTGAATGTCAGTTTCAAACCGTCTTCATAAAACACCAGTTTTTTACACTCCCTCTTCAAACCGACTCTGACGCAGCTGAGTTATTTCTTTGACGGGTAGCAAAGATTACCAGAGATTCCGTAAATCTCGTTATTTGTGATTGACAAAGAAGCTATGGAGCAGATTCTTTCAAAGTTCTTCTGTTTCACATGCCATACTCTTTCCATCAGTCCCAGCATCACCATGAAGTTGGAAATATGTTAAATGAAGCAATAATTCTTCATAATCCACAGAATATAATTAAGAGAAAAGTCACTAAGCACTGTTCTCTCCCTGTATTCTGTAGGTGTAGAGCACAAATAATAATAATAATAATAATAATAATAATAATAATAATAATAATAATAATAATAATGGTTTATTTAACCTGGCAGAGTTAAGGCCATATGGCCTTCTCTAACACTCAACCAGGAGTAAAACTGCGTTACAAAACACTACAAATTTACAAACTACACTACAATTTTACACACGAAATTGAATAAGATAATAATAATAATAGTAATAATAATAATAATAATAATAATAATATAATGTAAACAACAAGTAAGTAGAAATCAGACATAATATATAACATACAGAAAGAAACGAAAAAGCATAATAAAATGTGAACAGCAGGTCAAAATAAATGAGACATACAAAGTATAAAAAAATAAGACAATTATTGATAATAATAATAATAATAATAATAATAATAATAATAATAATAATAATATAATGTAAACAACAAGTAAGTAGAAATCAGACATAATATATAACATACAGAAAGAAACGAAAAAGCATAATAAAATGTGAACAGCAGGTCAAAATAAATGAGACATACAAAGTATAAAAAAATAAGACAATTATTAATAATAATAATAGTAGTAGTAATAAAATAGTGAAGAACAAAGCATACAATGAATACAATATTTTTAGGTACACACAGTAAGGAAAATTATGATTATATATAGCTCAAGTTATCAAATTATAGATATGCCATTGTCGGAAAATATCAAAACAAACATATAAAATAAGTTAAATATCACTACAACATAAAAAAAATGTGAATACGTGGAAACATGCAATACAACACTTGTCACAATAGTAAGTTAGTTTGGCAACTCGTCATAAGATAATTTTCTAACTTGGCTTTGAAAGATTTCAATGTTCGGCAGCCCTTGACTTCAGGCGGCAGAGAGTTCCAGTGACGAGAGGTAGCAACAGTGAAAGATGAGGAACACAGAGATGATGTGTGAAGTGGAATTTCATAATTCCACTACGGAAGTGATCCATAACGAGAGAGAAAGAGATGCTACAATTTTACCAATAACATAGTCGGCGGAACAGATCTGAATGTCATTACGAGTTAGGTTAAGAAAAGAGGAAAACAGATAGGTACGGATTTAGAACTCTAAAACAAAGATCAAGTACAATGTTTATTCGACCAGCAATCTGAAACGGACATGAAATGGACATACCATGAGGAGAAAATCAGCTATAGACAATGCACATATCGGTATGGTGTTTGAAGGAAAAGATATTCCAAAAAAATAAGGACGTAACGTACTTTAAGTTGTTATTCCAGAACTTCTCAACTTTGAAAACTTCGAGCCATGGGGGCTGGGGGTTTATCAGGTGCTCGTCTGGGGATAAAACCTGGCTCTGTCAGGGCTGACGCAGGATGGCCTACTTGTTAGCATCAGATTCACGAATCACCCCAGCCACCTGCCAGGCTGGAACAATCTGCGCATATATGACGCAAGATGGGCCAATGCAAGCCTTAATGTATGAATCCTTTTCAGCTCGTCCTCGAAAAGCCAACCAACCATCAAGTGAATTTTGTTGCTGTAGTTTGTTACTTTATAAAGGAAGATTGCTAGGCTTCATTAGTTATGAAATTATGTAATGAAGAGGCACAGAAACACATGGTGCATTCTATCGTACCTTTGAATATTGCGTTACCGATAGTTACACAGGAACCTATGCAGGGAGAAAGTACAATAACATACATCATGCGTTCTGCTCTAAATGACTTAAAATGAGCTACTTGTGATATAATTTTAATGAAATGGTTTTATATATAATTTATAATTCATTACAAGTTACAAGAGTTACAATTAAATTACTGCAAAGGTTTGTTATCTTAACTAAGTACGGATAGTACTAGTAAATTAGACAGTATTAATAAGTGAAAATAATAAAAGCTCTTTATAATATAATATTAGAGATTTCAAAGTTAAAATTACAGGGATTTCAGAGCATTTCTATATAGAGACAAGATAATCACGCAATTTACAGCTAGTCAAACGGATTATCTTCAAATTGTATCCCATCTCAGTACAACACAAGCATTTTTAAGGATGACGACCTAAAAAAAATAAACTGGAATACTCAGTTTACAGATACGTAAAAGAAAGCATTTTCTATATTCCATTCACTTAAACATTTAACAAGATACTAAACACACTAGAACAATACGAAATATGCAGACACACAAAAACACATCCAAATTAAATTCTCAACACACAACTCAATTTCAGAACACACACACTCTTTGACTCCACATTACACTACACAAACACACTCGCACAGGAAACAAAACAAAAGGCGCCAAGACCAGCAACGATCAGTTGTGAAGAAGGCCCATACAAGGCCGAAACGTGTTAACCAGGTACGATAGAATTTAACACGAGAAAGACATATAATACATATTCCGAAATGATACAGTGTTAAAAGTTGTGTAATCAAGATGTGTATATATAATTTAGAATGAAATTTGTAGCTCAGCCAGATGATCATAATACAAGACGAAATGAAATTCTTAAATTAGTTGAACCTAAATGTTTCACATCCGCTGCTTTACTACACAGCACAAATTATGGTCCACGTAATATAACTCGATAATAAAATTTCATCCAGAAAATTGTTATGTTTTATTTAACGACACTCGCAACTGCAGAGATTATATCAGCGTCGCCGGATGTGCCGGAATTTTCTCCCGCAGAAGTTCTTTTACATGCCAGTAAATTTACCGACATGAGCCTGTCGCATTTAAGCACACTTAAATGCCATCGACCTGGCCCGGGATCGAACCCGCAACCTTGGGCATAGAAGGCCAGCACTATACCAACTCGCCAACCAGGTCGACTTCATCCAGAATTATTGACTACTTTAAGCAATGAAATTTTCAGATTCAGAATTAAAAAAATTATATGACAGACTTCCCTGTACTTATATTATGTACCATGTATTGTAAAACAAGTTTATTTCTATCCTAAGTATATTTTTTCTATTTTATCTTGGTTACTATATCAACATGACCTGCACTAATTATACTACTAATAATAAGTTAATATTAATCCATCAATCTCAACATTGTCTCTTTTTCACTCAGTTATTACTAGTATTATTATTTACTAACTTCATTATTATCATCTTTATGTGACCTTTTTCTTCAGTATTTTGTCTACAAAGTATGTATATTTGTGTAACGGAACTGTCCCCGAACACGAGCTTTGCTCTTTCGGGGTATTTTAATGTAACGTTTTTATGTATATGTTAGTATTAAATAAATCTAAATCTAAATTAATTCAGCAAGAGTTAAAATAATTTCCAGCAGATGAGAGAGAGCCTGACTGGTTGTTCCCAAAATAATCAAAGATCACACAGCGAAGAACATAGCGTACCACGTGACATGTAGCACAGACAATTTTAATCGATGTCTTGGATACTAAGTGACAAAATGTGTCGTACAATTTTCTTGCAAGTAGAAGCGATCCGAGAATATGAAAAATAAGCATTTAAATACACAAGGAAAAGTAATAGATTTTACTTCAATAATAATAATTTATTCGCAAATGATCAATTAATACGACATTGTACCAACTGGGCGGCTGTATAGAGTCGGCGAAATTAGTAACAGTGAAAGGGCAAGTCCGAGGACGGCATTACCTGACATTCACCTTACATTTTGAGAAAATCACAGAAATATATATAAAAAAACTAATCAATGTAAGCAGGATTCAAACCCGCACCCGAGCGCAGTCTCAGAGCACAAGTCCCGCTCGTTACCGCTAGACTACGTCAGTAGTCAAGGCCCTCATCATTTTTAAACGACTTTGACGGAAACTACTAAAAAAATAATTTATTGAATATTATCGCTTGTTTCCGACACAGAATTAGGTTTGTAAATTTCGTAATTTAAATTTTCGATCAAGCATTAAGTGGAACTTAGCAGTGATGGCACAGAAGTTGCCCGCCGTGCGGCATTTTCTGCTCGGAAGGAGAGACGGTCTGCTGGAGAAGGTGACGTAGCTACAGTAGCACGGAAGAACGCCCATTCATGCGTGACGGCGTATCATGTCTCGGCTATGCGACGACAAGGATTTATAGTCAGTATTGGTGGAACGTCTCCAATTCGAACTTGTACTCAGATCTTAGGAGACTCTTCCATATTTGTCCAGGTATTAGATGGACGTGAGATTTTGGTAACATCCTTATATATCAGATAAATTCCTATATACATCAGATAAATTCTTATATATCAGATAAATTCCTTAGAAAGAATCCAGTATAGCGCAGCTAAATTTGTTAATGGTAAAAGAGAAGATGGGAACGATACGATAAAAGAGCTTAAATGGGAAACTTTGGAAAACAGACGTAGGAAAACTTGAATAACATCATTGTATAGAGCACATCTAGGTCAGAAACCATGAGTAGACATAACGGCTCGGTTAGAAAAGCCAACGTACTATGGTAGAAACGATCATGATTTTAAAATCAAATATAGGAAACAGAAAACGGATGTAGGTAAATTCTCATTTTTAAATAGAACTATAAATGATTGGAATTACCTACCTGCAGCGGTCTTTGAGGGCTGTCCTTCCTTAAGGAGATTCAAGAATAACTTAAAAGGTTGTGTATAAAGTGTAAATTAAAATTAAGGTGACATTTAACATTTAATTTTTTAGGTGATATGTATTTATTTAGCCTGATGAGTTACTTCCTTGGTTTGAATTGTAAATTATTTAAAAATAGCGTGTAAGAGGGCCTTAGACTAGAAATGTTTAGCTTAAATGTAGTTCTATTTATAAGTATGCATAAAGGTGTAATTTATTTGTCTTATTTGAACTGTTTTATCAGTGAAGAGAGACGAGTCAGTGAAGTTATGGTTTTACAGTGCAGTGAATAGTTCCGATCAGTGATAATTTATAGTGTAAATGAAATGTGTTCTATAGTGTCAGTGAAATGTGTTCTAAAGTGTCAGTGAAATGCGTCATAGTGCCACTACAGTGAGTGAGATGAGAGTAAAACGAAAGATTATTATCAGTACCAATGTGAAACTTATGTAGGGCCTATACATATGTAGGTTGTATTGTAAAATTAGGTTATTTTATGTATTATTATTAATTGTAATTACTGTGTTAAATTTTATTGTGTATTCTTATTGTATTGTGTATATAATTGTATTGTGTATTGTATAATTGTATTTGTATTGTATAATTGTATTGTGTATTATAATTTTATTGTGTATTGTTTATATTGTGTATACCACTGCCACCGGGTGCTTGCCCACTTGCAGTGTAAATAAATACATACTCTAGCCCAGCGATGACCAAAACTCGAGCTGCAGTGATTACATGCGACAGACAGCCTATAAAGTAAGGAGACGGAGGAAAAGTACTTGGTATGAAAACTACAACCAGTGGTGGTTCCTGTATTGACATCTTGATCAATCCCGCGGATAAAAATCTCAAGCTTTGCTGTATCAGTAATGTCACTGCTGTCATCAAGAGCCAGTGAATAATATACGATTTTTCTTGCTTCTTTTTTTTAACCTTCCTATTGAATACAATCAGGAATTTTCCAAATTCTTCTCTCGATACTTGATCGAAAAATTCGTAATTTTTCAAAATTAAAAACTTCTTATGGACAAGTTATTTAAGCCATTTTAATCATTTTGAGAAATTCTGTTCTATTAAAAAAACTTCAGAGACGAGATATTTCAAACCCCATTAGATAGCTGACTTCCTTACATTTATTTATCTCATCTTTCTCTTCCTGGCTATGATTTAAGACATGTCAATTCCCGGCGTTTAACAGTTCGTTGTCACATAATATTGAATCAGCTTTTCTACAATATTATTAACAAATGAATAACTAATAAATAGTTACCCTGATCTAAAGATTAAGAAGATTAAAACTGAGATAAAAGCTAATGATTTTATCCTTCTAGGGAGAAGATCTAAAAATATCAATATTCTTGCACGTACTGAAGAATTATAGAAACACATACTTAGTGGTCAATAATAATACATTATTCAGCGTGGCAATTAATGTTTCTATCTACTCCTAATTGAACCGTTGATCAAAGTAAACATATTACATTTTGTCCGACAGAACAACAAAAAAGTTCTCCTTCTCATTCTTTACGAAACCACCTCTTACTGCTTGTAGAGACAGAGTTTGTAGAGCGACATGATACCGCCACTGTTTGCTTTCAGTACGTGAATGAAACACAGCAATGTACAGGAAACTCCTCGTACCCGTTTGAATGTCTGTGATTACACGCTTTGGTCACCGCTGCTCTAGCCATAGCAGTATTCATTCAAAATTGTCAAGTCAATCAATTTAATAGCTTTAAAGCAGTCTTAACACCAAGGACAGTTCCAAAAACATCAATCCTAAACCAGAAAATGCAGTTCGTCGCCATCACTATCCATCACGAAAATGTATCCAATACCCATCCGCAATAAGCTGCAGCCAGGAAGTCAAAAGGAGGATAGCAATGACAAAGGAAGCTTTTAATAGAAAAAGGAGCATCTTCTGTGGACCTCTGGAGAAAGAACTAAGGAAGAGACTAGTGAAGTGTTTTTTGTGGAGTGTGGCATTGTATGTGGCAGAAACATGGACATTACGACGAAGTGAAGAGAAGCGACTAGAAACATTTGAAATGTGGATATGGAGAAGGATGGAGCGTGTGAAATGGACAGACAGAATACGAAACGAAGCTGTGTTGGAAAGAGTGGGTGAAGAAAGAATGATGCTGAAACTGATCAGGAAGAGGAAAAGAAATTGGCTGGGCCTCCGCGATCTCCAGATTTCAATTCGACCGACTTTTGGTTGTGGGGTTACCTTAAAGAACGAGTTTTCCTGACACATCCAACAACCGTGCTGCAACTGAAAGATCCCATCTCGCAAGAAATTCCCAATATTCCAAGACATTATCTGCAAATTGCTGTGCATGGTATCGCAGACAGAATTCTGTACGTTGAACAAGAGAACGGCGGACATCTTCCCAATGTTTTGTAAATCCCGTTGTTTGCCCAACACTGTGATGTTTTTGTTTTTTCCCTTTCTTAAATATTATAATATTTATAGAGGTTTAATGTTTGAATTGACTTTTGAAATACCCTATACACCACAAAGGTTTCTAATACTTCTACAATGCTATATGCTTCATTCAAATAACTAATATATTATGCAAAAACACAAAATTTGAATCCAGTGAGGCCTGGCCTCACTTGTCTCGGCAAATCAACCGCAACTGACATTAACATTTATTATTTTATAAGCATCAAAGAATCATTTCTGATTTACAAACAATATCAATTAGACATTCGGTTAACGATCAAATAGAAGTCACCTTCATTCAAAATGACATCATCAAATCATTTTGACAGACAGATTAATTGTCTTCCTTCTATAAAATAATTTTTTTAGAGAGAGAAAAAGATCAACGACCCTATATTTCGAGCACGGAATGTAGTACATTTAAAAATGAACACGCAAGAACGTTTCTGGAAACGGCTCAAACTTTTATTTAAATCCCCTAATCAAGCCATAAAGTAACGTGAATCATACAGCCCATGTCTCTCCTTTTATGAGTTCCTCCCAGAGTGAATGACATTTAGTAGAACCAACAGCAAACTCGCAAATAAATATCGACCAGTGTTCAGACCGCGAAAGCCCATGGAGAGTAAATAGGCGAAAACCCCTGCTTATTTGGTTACAGTGAAAAACGGTATCTATTTTTGGGTGAGAGGAAAGGGAGTATAGAAATATAATGCACAAAAACACGGACTTTATGTAACAAATTTCTTTATAACTTCTGGAGGTTTAAAAATTGATCAACAAAGTCCATGCATAGATAAGCTTGTATCTAAAAATTCATATTAGGAATTGGCCGATTTTCGAAACCACTTGTTCTCTTGATCACCAGATGCATTTATTACCATATCCTTTTCATTGTGGATTTTATTTAATTTTCGTATTTTTTTTTTCTTTTTTATTATTTTTATTACATTCCATTTGTTGTATTCATCCTTACGTTTTCCCTATCAACTATTTGTACTAACTGAGTTGCTTTTATTATATTCCAATCTTTACATCTGTATTTTACTTTCTTTTTTCTATTATGGTTTTATTTTCATGTTGTTTAGTGTCGATTTTGTTATGCTATTATTCATTCATTCATTCATTCATTCATTCATTCATTCATTCATTCATTCATTCATTCATTCATTCATTCATTCATTCACTCACTTACTCATTTATTTATTTATTTATTTATTTTGTAACATTTTAGTATCCTATCCTTTAGCTTTTTGTTAAATTTTCACTACTTGTATACTTTGTGACCTGGTAGAGTGTAAGAAAAGGCCCTTTGGCCTTGACTTTGCCAGTATAAATAAATAAATAAATTATTATTATTTATTATTATTATTACTAGAAACGTATTTTAATTATTTGTAGTAGTAGTAGTAGTAGTAGTAGTAGTAGTAGTAGTAGTAGTAGTAGTATTGTTCAGACTGTGGTGCCGGTCACATTACCTCATTCTAGTGCTGAGGTATGGAAAGCATGGGGCTCTACCTCCATGCTCCCCAAATGTCTTCATGGCATGTTACAGGGATACCTTTACCTTTTTTAGTAGTGGTAGTGGTAGTAATAGTAGTGGTAGTAGTAGTAGTAGTAGTAGTAGTAGTAGTGGTAGTAGTAGTAGTAGTAGTAGTAGTACTAGTAGTAGTAGTAGTAGTAGTAGTACCTAGTAGCAGTAGCACTAGCAGCAGCAGCAGCACCAGTAGCAGCAGCAGCACCAGCAGCAGCAGCAGCAGCACCAGCAGCAGCAGCAGCACCAGCAGCAGCAGCAGCAGCAGCAGCAGCAGCAGCAGCAGTAGTGGCAGTAGCAGCAGCAGCAGCACCAGCAGCAGCAGCAGCAGCAGCAGCACCAGCAGCAGCAGCAGCAGCAGCAGCAGCAGCAGCAGCAGCAGCAGCAGCAGCAGCAGTAGCAGCAGCAGCACCAGCACCAGCACCAGCACCAGCAGCAGCAGCACCAGCACCCAGTAGCAGTAGTAGCAGTAGCAGCACCAGCAGTAGCAGTAGTAGTAGCAGCACCAGTGCTAGCAGCAGCAGTAGCAGCACCAGCAGTAGTAGTAGTAGTAGTAGTAGTAGTAGTAGTAGTAGTAGTACTAGTAGTAGTAGTAGTAGTAGTAGTAGTATATTTTATCTCTAGATCTTAATTACAAGTTTGAATTCTTCGTTGTTTTCTTCATTAAGAGACTTTTATTGCATTTAACCGAGTCTCTCCTTCAAGAAAGCAGACAGTTACAAATTTGTAATACTGCAGTCAAAAGTACGTATTAATGGAAAACTGTGATCTACTGACGGGCTATGTTAGACCGTGTACCATGATATAATTATATTTTCTAAGCAAAGATTCTTAACTCTAGCTATTACATCCGTATATAAAAACTTAAAGAGCATTTCCTCAAACCTATACGATTTTCCGCAGTCTCTCTCAAGCGGCTTAATTGAATGTATTTTTTTTTATTTTAATAGGTTGTTTTACGACCCTTTATCAACATCTTAGGTTATTTAGCGTCTGAATGAGATGAAGGTGATAATGCCGGTGAAATGAGTCCGGGGTCCAATATCGAAAGTTACCCAGCATTTGCTCATATTGGGTTGAGGGAAAATCCCGGAAAAAAACCTCAACCAGGTAACTTGCTCCGACCGGGAATCGAACCCGGACCACCTGGTTTCGCGGCCAGACGCGCTAACCGTTACTCCACAGGTGTGGGCTAATTAAATGTATGTTTCTTGTTTTAGTGGAAAATGCTCATATGTATCACGTACTATATTCTACACGTATCAGGAAACCACACCCCTATAAAAATCGAGGGGTGAAGGGTGGGTAAAGCAACAGGCGTTTCTAAGCAACGGAAATGACGTTGAACAGAGCCCCTAAAAGTGGTTAATTTTCTATTCACTTTAACTTGTAAGTAGGGATGCAGTCTGGATAAATCTGGTTAGGTTCAGTTAAGTGTAATAAATCGATACCAATTTCTGAGCTCGTACACACGACACAAAAACACGTGGCAACTTATGAAGACGTTAATGATCTGCTATGTACGATATAAGGATATTTGGCAGTTCATATATAATGTGTAGAATACATTTCGATTATTTCGATATACATGGGAGAGCATAATATCAATCTATTTTTTGCTCACGGCAAGCTAAACAAAGTGCTAATATTGTTGAAGCATACAGTGAGACATGCGTCGGGGTTGGAGAGATTACGCTCCATTTTTGTAACCACGATCGGGTAAAATAAGGGTATTTCGTATGCTGTACGTAGGTACAAATGAAATAGAATTACACAGAACTAGTGGCTTGTGCAGCAAATGCTGCAAACTAAGTTCATTAGACGTTCAAATAAGCATTTTTCAGATTTATTTTCAATGAAGAATACCAGACATTCTGAAAGTTATTTGCTTCCATAATAATGAAAGATACTCTCTCTCGAGCCAATACTGAAGAGAACCACGCATATAAAATCTACACCACACCGCCATTAAATATATGAAAAAGACCCAACCCCACTTGATTAGTAACTATAAAAATATTTGATTTTTAATAATATTATTATCTTACGTAAGTTGTATAACTTTCAGTAACATATACTATATATACTATATAGCCGCCACTCAGTAAAAAATAGAAATCAAAATCTAATTTAAGTTATTCTCTACATCTACTTATATAACCCCAAAACGTTTCACTTTCATATCATTAATATAGCATTAATATGTATAATTAATGAAAAATAGTCACATCACGGCATTAACTACAATAATATTTCATTTCTAATGGTAATAATGTCATCAAACCACCTCAAGTTTTGTAGTTTTTAATATCCAATACACAGCTGTACCCAGAAAATTACACACCACAGAATCGAACCTGTAAATTATTTTTAGTAAGTTAAGTTTTTAATAACCAATTTAATTTGAGCTCTGTAAATATGTCAGCATTCTTGCAGATCATGGCCTTCGTGTAATATTGTATACTGTAGTGTGTGTTTTGTTTTATTCTGAAATGCAGCACGGCCGACTTGATGCTCGCTTCGCCTCTTCTGAATGCAATTAGCTAGTTCTCAAAACTGACGACAGATGGATTTTGGAAAATAGGAAAATTATGTAAGAAAATTGACATTTCACTGAAAACTACTATTTTTCTGAAAAACTTTGGGTTCCAAGCTTCAAAATGAGGGGCATTTATTAAAATCCGTTCAGCCGTTTTCCCGTAATTTCCATTACCAGTTCAAATTATATATATAGATGTAGTGAGACGGACCGTGCAGAAAACCAAAGGACACCAGGAATGTTAACACAAAAAAGTGACGAGCAATTTCATTGACAGTTGAAATAGCAGCGCTGGAGTTTAATTATACATTTCGACGTCTTACTTTATCTCACGAATGACGTATTTACATAAAAACTGTAGAATTAAAGAAAGAAAGTTGTACATTTAGGAACTATTCTAGTGAGGATCACCATCTTTACGGATGTTATGGTGTTATCGCGAGTTACATACTTACTGGCTTTTAAGGAACCCGGAGGTTCATTGCCGTCCTCTCATAAGCCCATCATAGGTCCCTATCCTGAGCAAGATCAATCCAGTCTCTACCATCATATCCCACCTCCCTCAAATCCATTTTATATTATCTTCCCATCTACGTCTCCGCCTCCCCAAAGGTCTTTTTCCCTCCGGCGTCCCAACTAACACTCTATATGCATTTCTGGATTCGCACATACGTGCTACATGCCCTGCCCATCTCAAACGTCTGGATTTAATGTTCCTGATTATGTCAGGTGAAGAATACAATGCGTGCAGCTCTATGTTCTGTAACTTTCTCCATTCTCCTGCAACTTCAGCCCTCTTAGCCCCGAATATTTTCCGAAGCACCTTATTCTCAAACACCCTTACTCTCTGTTCCTCTCTCAAAGTGAGAGTCCAAGTTTCACAACCATAAAGAACAACCGGTAATATAACTGTTTTATAAATTCTAATTTTCAGATTTTTTGACAGCAGACTGAATGACAAAAGTTTCTCAACCGAATAATAACAGGCATTTCCCATATTTATTCTGTGTTTAATTTCCTCCCGAGTATCATTTATATTTGTTACTGTTGCTCCAAGATATTTGAATTTTTCCACCTCTTCAAAGGATAAATTTCCAATTTTTATATTTCCATTTCGTACAATATTCTCGTCACGAGACATAATCATATACTTTGTCTTTTCGGAATTACTTCCAAACCTATCTCTTTACTTGCTTCAAGTTATCGCGAGTTACTATAGATAATTCTCACTTTTGATACAAGTGTATAGCCTAATTATGCTTTACATTAAAATCTCTTTATATGCATTACATACTTATTATCAAATAAAGAAATTCGGTGGGAAAAGATTTGTTTTTTAATGGCAGAATAAATATGCAAACAGTAGAAAATAAATAGCATGCAAGTGCATTGTTGCGAGATACTCATCTGTTATTTTCAAACTCACCCACTACGGTTTCTTCTCAGACTAAAAACTCAGAAATACGTCACAGTCCATCAACACTTTTTCATCTTCTTACAATCATTCATAACTATCTGGCAACAATCGCAATTAGTCATAATCAATCATGCCAAGTCACTCACTAGACACAAACGCAATACCGCACAGAAGCAACTACTGTCCCACATGCACTCGCGTTCACTCAAAGTTTTTCTGAGTGTCGTTTCCTCTTAATTCACTTTTTTTTTCGCCTTCTGAGTCAGAGCGAGCGGTTGGTGCCGGCAAACAAATGACGACTGAAACAGAAGACGAACGAGTCTAGTGAAGCCAGAAACTAGGCCAATGACGATGACAGCGCTACTGTAGCGGGTTCTTGACTTCACTTCCAAACTAATGGAGTGGAATCACGAAAATTCCTTCCCGAGACGAAATATTCAAGGTTAGGATCGCCCATTGTTCAACGTCCAATAATAAACGACCTCAAGACAACGCGGGTTCAACTCACGAAACGAGGTAGATAAGCCCTGCGGGAAGATATTTAAATACAGAGCGCATTTATGGAAAGAGTATGCGTCAGCGGATATCATAAACAGAGCAAATGATTCTTGAAATAAAAATAAGATAGTTTAGGTGACCACACCGCGGCTCGCGAGCAGCAGGAGGCTCATTGGCCATGCTTCAGCGGCTTTTCAAAAATTCTAAAACAGCGAATTAGTGTGAATTTCTTGTCGTTGCCGCTACTATGACAACCATGTAACATTGTAGGATTTGAGGCTTTCCCGGCGTTGGATAACGAATAATTCTTCTCGGGTTCTCAGCCAGGTGAGTTGGATAGTTGCAAATATCTAACTCTTACTTACTTACTTACTTACAAATGGTTTTTAAGGAACCCGGAAGTTCCTTGCCGCCCTCACATAAGCCCGCCATCGGTTCCTATCCTAAGCAAGATTAATCCAGTTTCTACCATCATATTCCACCTCCCTGAAATCCATTTTTATATTATCCTCCCATCTACGTCTCCCCAAAGGTCTTTTTTCCTCCGGTCTCTCTGCAAATATCCAACTCAGCTGACTGAAAACCCGAGAAGAATTATTCCAATTATGTCTGTCGGTTGAATCGGTCATTTGTAAAACCACATGAGTCCACATTTTTACGAAAATGATTTACCGGTAGGGATAGACGCATCATTTTCAAACAAAACAATGTAAGCTCGATCATTACTAAACATTTTTATATGCATTTTGTGTATTTTTTGTAGAACTTTTTTAAGTCAGCTATCGTATTTTTAATTTAATTTGTGAATGATATTAACCATTTTGAATTTGAATTTAGAATAACAATATAAATTAACTGAATACTGTATAATAATTTATTTCACACTGCAACAAATATTGTACTGGGATACAGGAGTTGCTATTTTGTGTACTTGATAAAACAACATGAGTCCAAGAATTAATTTTTTTCTTTTTTTTTTAGATTTAATGAAATGAGATAATGAATATACAATGCTTTCGTAAAAGAGCATACTAATTTATGGTCAGTCTCTAAAAATGTCACAGAATTAACATAAAATTCTTTAAATATAGGTAGTTTTTATATTTTTCTCAAAACTTATTTTATGTGAATCATGTGGTTTTAAAAATGACCGATTCAATTTAAAAAATGCTTTCATTTTCATTTTTAACATCTGAAAAAAAAAAATGTGGCTCTTTTCAACATTTGCCCTCCACATTGTGGCTTCCAAAAGTCAGGTACGTAGTTGGCCACGTCTAAATAGTAACTAACAAAGAGGCCTATCTTAAGGTATATGTACGCCTCTACATACAAAAAATTTTGTTTTGTATAATTTTGCCTGTAAAATTTTTATACAATTGAGAATAGTACCAGAAAGAGAATGAAGTGAACAGATCCCTTGAAATTATGTCTAAATTGTTTATAAAAATTATTTTGTTTATAATTTTGACATGCAACTTGAAACATGATAGCTCATGCAGTTTTTAAGATAGAGCCACAATTTTTTCATTGTTTTATAGCTAAAACTATTCTTTAGTGCCTGACATAGAGCTATTTTTTATTTTTATTTACATTAATTAAATATTACCATATATGTAACTTATACTAATATTTTATGTTGCATAAATCATGTAAAAATCCATAGATAATTATTAATTACATTAATGTTATTTTACTCATTGTCAGGCACTGGGGGACATTTCAAGCTTCAAAATGACACCAATATCTTCTTGGTATCACAATATTTGGCTGAGATATGTTTGCAAGAATTAAATATTCTAAAATTACTATTTACAGGAAATGAGCCACAAACTTTCAGAGCCTAGAAGACTCCATCGTCATATGTCACTCCTTAAGCAGCTTCATGTCTGTCCATTTTCAGCTTCTTTCTGCCTCTCAAATACCTCCGCCTTGTTTTAACTTCAGGATTTGAATGTTTTTTTTTTTTTGGCATTTTTGTCCCTATTTCCATTGATGCAACAAATCCTGCGATGGTGTTTGTCCCAGGGTTTATGCCCATCATCCTCAGAATTGTAATTTCTACTTTTGGACTCTTATTAAAATGACGTACAACATCACTGACACACAAATTTACAGTTTTATGATTAACAGTAAAAGATTATAAATTATTTCATTATGTAAAAAAGTTTTTTTTTTCAATCTAATGATTATGTCCTGATATCTATGCATCTATTTTGGGACTAGAAAGAAGTTTATTTTACAAGCAATGCTGGACGAGGGGATTGACTGCTATGAGGATCACTCCAAAAGTAATGCAGTCCAAAAGTAAGTGACAGTGGCTGATGACGCAGAATTTTGGAAAATGGGACTTATCTGGAAAACCAAAAGGCATAAATCGAAAATTCTTATATCAAATTAAAGAGGAGAAAATTCTCTATTAAAATAGTCATATTTTGAAAATTCTAATTTTTCATCATTTTTTGCGTTTTGTGGGTGTACATATACCATGGACTGAACAGAACTGGGCCTCCACCCTCAGGCTCAACCAGCCGTTGTGTTTTAAAGAGAAATTTGCAGATTAGTTATTGCATAGCAGTAGAAGAGGACCAAAATAAATTCAACTATGAGGATATAAATGGGAAGCTATGGCAATCCGTTTCGAAAGTCAAGGCGATCCATGTTTGGGGATGGCGACCTATAGGTTAAGAACCTCTAATATCAAAAGACCTTGGCATCCTTGGAATAAAACAATTAAGTAGCTGTAAAGGCTATCGTTTTAGTACGATAACCTAAACACTATGAGTGTCATATGTGGCGACAGAGCACAGTATACAATTTTCATTGGATATTGTGTATCATCAAGCCTATTTCATTGGCTAAGAGAAGTTGGCATGAAATTATCAGACTCATATGGGCTGAATACCGATATGTGTCGTAATAGAATGTTGTAATTGATGTGATAAATTGTGAAGTAATACAGTCTACATTAGAACATATCAAGTTCAAAAGCTTAGGAAGCCGAGATGAAGTTTGTACTGTTGACTATTAAGTTACTTAAATTAAATACGAGCAAGTAACAACTTCATTATGTTAATATTTAAATAGTTATTTTACCTGATTGAATAGTTTCAATGTTATATTCGTCATGTCCAAACTGTGGAGTAACGGTTAGTGCGTCTGGCCGCGAAACCAGATGACCAGGGTTCGATTCCCGGTCGGGGAAAATTACCTGGTTGAGGTTTTTCCGGGGTTTTCCCTCAGCCCAATATGAGCAAATGCTGGGTAACTTTCAGTGTTGAACCCCGGACTCATTTCACCGGCATTATCACCTTCAATTCATTCAGGCGCTAAATAACCTAAGATGTTGATAAAGGGTCGTAAAATAACTTACTTAAAAATATATATCTTTTTTTTTTATTTTATTGGGTTATTTTACGACACTGTATCAACATCTAGGTTATTTAGCGTCTGAATGAAATGAAGGTGATAATGCCGGTGAAATGAGTCCGGGGTCCAGCACCGAAAGTTATTGGGTTGAGGGAAAACCCCGGAAAAAACCTCAACCAGGTAACTTGCTCCGACCGTGATTCGAACCCGGGTCACCTGGTTTCGCAGCCAGACGCGCTGACCGTTACTCCACAGGTGTGGTATTTATATATATATATATATATATATATATATATATATATATAGTCGGCCTGGTTGGCGAGTTGGTATAGTGCTGGCCTTCTATGCCCAAGGTTGCGGGTTCGATCCCGGGCCAGGTCGATGGCATTTAAGTGTGCTTAAATGCGACAGGCTCATGTCAGTAGATTTACTGGCATGTAAAAGAACTCCTGCGGGACAAAATTCCGGCACATCCGGCGACGCTGATATAACCTCTGCAGTTGCGAGCGTCGTTAAATAAAACATAAC
Source organism: Periplaneta americana (assembly GCA_025594305.2). Taxonomy (NCBI): domain Eukaryota; kingdom Metazoa; phylum Arthropoda; class Insecta; order Blattodea; family Blattidae; genus Periplaneta; species Periplaneta americana. The sequence goes on along the minus strand of JAJSOF020000037.1, from coordinate 5,965,556 downwards.
AAATATATGGACTATATATACTGTATATATATAGACTATATCGCTGGCCTTCTATGCCCAAGGTTGCGGGTTCGATCCCGGGCGAGGTCGATGGCATTTAAGGATGCTTAAATGCGACAGGCTCATGTCAGTAGATTTACTGGCATGTAAAAGAACTCCTGAGGGACAAAATTCCGGCACATCCGGCGACGCTGATATAACCTCTGCAGTTGCGAGTGTCGTTAAATAAAACATAACATTATAGACTATACAGAGTGTTTCCGGGCTAGTGTTACAAACTTTCAGGGATGATGGGAAGGGCACATGTATCAATTTGAGATAAGGAACCCTGGTCCGGAAATGACTGAGTCGAAAGTTATAAGCAAAAATAGTTGTGTGGAAATGGAATTGTAATTTGGCACCACGTGCCCTTCTTCCCTTACCCTTTGGAACGGTCATGGAAAGATGGTATGGGCCGGATGTCTCCTACGTGGGTACTTGTCCCTGAAACAATCTGTGAGCTTGTCTACTGTTCCCATTGGCTCATCCGTATTCGAAAATCAGGTCTCCTTATTCCGCTCTCGTGTTCCTCCATTTCACTAGGACTGATCGACTGGACACTGCAACTTGTACACATACACTCCTGTCTACAGACGTGCATATCAGGACCGACCATGTCCGTTACACATTACGCTATCTGCATTGCTTTAGTGTAGTTTCCTGTCCCCATCCCTCAGACAGCGCACTGAATGGAATACTGTAAGTAGACATCGTAAACAACGTCAGATGAATATAGCATGTGTAAGATGTAGGACAGATAAATACACATAAATAAGGTTTACAGAGGAATAAAATTATTTCATTTTCACACAACTATTTTCGCTTGTAACTTTCGACTCGGTCATTTCCGAAAACATTCTGTATACATTGTGATCTGGGGTAGTACCAAGACGTCGGAGATATTAACTACGAACACAGGCTAGAAAATGAAATTCTTATTTTGAAGAAATTGAAAGTGGAAGCCGGAAATATATTTTACGAAGTGTCCGGCTATCAAAATTCTGTCAGGGTCAAGACGCTCCATCGCTACCAGGGAGTGTAATGCATTCACCTGAACAGAGTCAGAAGACATTGCACAGACTGCGACTGAACGAGTACCAATGGTTGAATGCACACAGAAATGTCACGTACATCTTCAAACAGACTCACCGAATCTCAATCGACACCGTGAAGCGGAACACGCAAGACATCAGAATTACTTGCGTCGTGCCAGAAAAGTTGAAGCGGAAGTGGGGAGCCATTTGAGCTACAGTTAACACTGAATTCAACACCCCACCGCACCGGTCGGTGATTAAGTCCGCTTGGAGTCTGGGGAGGATGAATTGACAACACTTGTGAGAAGTCACCGCCAGAATTATGGCAAATAAGAATATGCCGAGATTGTAATTATTGGAGGAGTCTGCCTGCATCCACACTGCATGCATTAACATGTGTGGAACAAAAAACCTTGTCTGAATTTATATGTATAGGTCTATAACGTAAAGTCAGGAAAGATTTTTTATGACAGAAATTTGTCTCATTTGTTTTACTGCTGTTAGGGAAAATAAATAAATAAATAGTAATTCAAAATATACTTGAGTTATTATTTTCATTTTTAATTTCATTCCAATTATTTACTTATTCATTCATTTATTCATTCATTCACTCATTTATTTATTCAATCATTCACTCACTCACTCATTTATTTATTCATTCACTCACTCATTCATTCACTCACTCATTCATTCACTCACTCATTTATTCATTCATTCACTCACTAATTTATCCATTCATTCATTCATTCACTCACTCATTTATTTATTTATTCATTCACTCGCTCATTTATTTATTAATTCATTCATTCACTCATTTATTCATTCATCCACTCATTTATTCATTCATTCACTCATTTATTCATTAATCCACTCATTTATTCATTCATTCACTCATTTATTCATTCATCCACTCATTTATTCATTCATTCATTCACTCATTTATTCATTCATTCACTCATTTATTCATTCATCCACTCATTTATTCATTCATTAATCCACTCATTTATTCATTCATTCACTCATTCATTCATTCACTCATTTATTCATTCATTCACTCATTTATTCATTCATTCACTCATTTATTCATTCATCCACTCATTTATTCATTCATTCATTCACTCATTTATTCATTCATTCATTCACTCATTTATTCATTCATTCATTCACTCATTTATTCATTCATTCATTCACTCATTTATTCATTCATCCACTCATTTATTCATTAATCCACTCATTTATTCATTCATTCATTCACTCATTTATTCATTCATACACTCATTCATTCATTCACTCACTATTCATTCATTCACTCACTATTCATTCATTCACTCACTATTCATTCATTCACTCATTTATTTATTTATTTACTTATTTATTTATTTATTCAATCACTAATTTATTTATTTATTTATTCATTCATTCATTTATTTATTCATCCATTAATTAATTAATTAATTCATTCATTAATTCATTCATTCATTTATTCACTCATTTATTCATTGTGGAGTGTGGCATTGTACGGGAGCAGAAACATAGACATTACGACGAAGTGAAGAGAAACGACTAGAAGCATTTGAAATGTGGATATGGAGAAGAATGAAGTGTATGAAATGGACAGACAGAATAAGAAACGAAGCTGTGTTGGTAAGAGTGGATGAAGAAAAAATGATGCTGAAACTGATCAGAAAGAGACAAAGAAATTGGATGAGTCACTGGCTAAGAAGAAACTGTTTACTGAAGGATGTACTGGAAGGAATGATAGACAAAATTAAGATACATGAATCATATGCGGAGACTAAGAGGATGGCGGAAAATAGGAAAGATTAGAGAATGCTGGGTTTGCAGTGAAAGACTGCCCTCAGGCAGAAAACTTTGAATGTATGAATGAATTTGCCTAAAAATCCATCGATAAGTAGATATTTTCTGTTTGTACATTAAGATATAATAGTAGAAGTAATAATAATAATAATAATAATAATAATAATAATAATAATAATAACAATAAAATAATAATAATAATGATAATAATAATAATAATAATAGTGGTTGGAGGAGAAGATATAATACTTCATTTTCTAAATTTTAATGTCTTCGCTTGAAAAATGCTCTTCCGAAAATATAACCTCCTTTCAAAAATGTAATCTTTTACTCTAAACTGTTCCTTACTTCTACATTTTCTTCTTTTTTGTTTTATTCCATGGTTCAATTTAAGATTAATGATATTATAATCAAAATTAACTTGTTTAACTCACTCACTCCCCTGCCATTGTGAAAAAAAGTTTATCACTTTTGAAAATTCGCGAGCTTCGGGCAGAATGTGAAGCGCGGTAACCACTACAAGGCCATCAAAGACAAACAGAAGCCTAAATTACAGAACTCTGTTTAGATTATATAATTTCGTTATCGTAAGTATTCAGTATAGAGCGTAAACAATACTATTGGGGCTAATGGGATGAGAGGGAGGCATAATTACAACTGACGGAGAAAATAATGACTATAAACACGATAAACGAAACAATTTCTCTCCACTCATAAAATATTAAGTCCAGACACTGAAAGAAAAGTCCCAGCTGACGCGTCCTTGAACCCCAAGAACCTAACCTCGTTAAAGAACTTAAATAGACGGGTTAGGACGGCTACGCAACTGTCTGAAGACACGCAAACGCACAGACATACTTCAGAAAGTTCAGCAAACATATGTTTCATTTTAAGACTATATAAAGAACAACCAAAACTTTATATGAAATTGTAAAGGATTACGGACTTAAAATAAACGTATATGAAACCAATCCACTGGCATTGCAGGGAAAAGATAGCTAGAGAAGTTTATACAGGGTGATTCAAAACCTCTGCGACAAACTCTGAGGGATGATAGATCTAACAATAAGGAACCCTTTTTGTTAAACAACCTAAGTTACCGTCGAAAATGTTTCTGCGCGGGCGTATGTCAATGTATGCGAATGTGTGCACCCCTGTTTGTTTGTTGATATATATTTGTAAGAGACGAGAAGGGTTGTTGTTGTTTGTTTAATTTTAATGTTCAATACCTTTTCCTTTCAGTTCAGTCTAATCATCAATTGAGAATGGATGTCTACACTTTCCCGATTTAGCCGACATGGTAATGTGTTAGAATTTAGTAGTATTTATTTAGAGATAAGGCTGTCAGGCCTTCTCTGCCCCTCTACCAGGGGATTACAACTATCTTTGTTATATTAATGTACTAATGATTATCTTTTTAGGTCGTGTATTTACTCTGAAACGGTTAGACATTCTTGTATATCTTTGAATTGATTATTCCTCAAACATCTCATTCATCTTTAACAGGATCCATTCTTTCATTAAGGTGCATTCTTCTACATAATTCATGTGAATTGTAACTGTGACCACAATTTTGTATTATATTGTTTATTGCTTATAAAATATGTATTTTGATGCCAACTATAACCCTAATATACCTCAGGGTGAAATAGGGTTTATTAAATTGGATAATAAAAAACTATAATATGAAGAATAAAATTATAATTAATATTAAATTTACAATTACAATAAAAATTAAAGTACGACAAGATTACCTGATTAATGAAAGCTAGACATTTTATCATACAAGTTAAGAACAAAGAATATTTTTGTATTTACTGAATTACAAATTAAACCTAGAATAACAAAATTCTATAGTGATGAAATTACCATATATTGAGATATTTTGTGATAGATTAAGAGAACTATTTACAATAAACCGTGTCTGAACGAGTCTCAATTACTGACCAAGTGCCTAGTAAGTTTGCGTTTGAATTCAATTTTATTTCGACAGTCCCTGATGCTAGCAGGTAGCGAATTCCAGAGTCTTGGCAGGGCTATTGTGAAAGAAGATGAGTATGAGGAGGTGCGATGGGATGGTATGGGGATGTGTTATGGGGAGGCTCGCGGAAACGGAAGAAGAACTCTCCACATGTACCAACAATAGTTTCAAAACAGAAATCACCCTCACCTCACAATATCAGCGCCTTTGCACAAGGCACACTCCCAATTTTTATCACACTCATTGAATATTTTTTTTATATAGAAACAAATACACGTAACGAAATCACTTGCCTACAAGGAACACTTCCAATCTTTTATTTAAATTCTATTAATAATATTTTATACAACACAGATACGTACAAAACTAAATCACTTAAGATAAGGCACACTCCCGCAATTTATCATATGATTTACTGAATCACTCTGTTTATAAAATAAATAATATGTACGAAACAAAATTCCCTCGTTTCGTAGTAGCGTCACAGTCTACTATATACAGTCGCGAAGCTCAATATGTAGTAAAAATGCAAACATGGGTAGTTGCCCACCACTAGGATCGCTACTATCTCCTCATCATCACAGATCTCTCCTAGCAGATGACAAAATATGTTACACTTTCGTTGTCGTGTTCTTTTGGAAAAATTGACACCTCCCTTCCATTATTGAAATATTAAAGGGATAAAGTTCATTTATTATTTTAATGAAGTATATTAAATTCCACCATACACTCGAAGATAACTGCAAGAAATAGGTTAATATTATTTTTGTTTGTGCAAAACGAACTGAAATTTACTATAATCGCTTCACTCATTCAAGATTATAGCGATAATTAACTATGAAACCAATAAATATTAATTTGCATTTCCCTTTACAACAATAATATAATAACAATAATAATTGATATATGAATTAATGGAAGTAACTTACGTGTACCGGTACTTGTAGTGTATGCTTACGTAGTTAACAAAGTGGGATGAAGTTAAGCAATAATAATCACACTAGAATTGGAAATAAAACGTGATCAATAAATTTTATTGTAATAGACTTACTTTTTCTACGTCTCTAGTAAAGTAACAAATAAAAATAACAACAAAATTAACAGCTATAATTAAAAATATATCCTTTGAAAAAAAAAGTAGGCCTAAGTTGTCTGAAAATGTACAATTATTCAAGGAATCAGCTGATACAGACGTAGAATTAGTGCAAAGCTTTTGTTTCTCAGCTGCAGGTAATAACAGAACAGGTTTATTTGAAACATCAAATAAAGTTGGAACTGCATTCCAGATTAATTTATTTTTGTTTTCATTCATAAATTGTGTGTTTTCGAAATGAAGAGAGCAAAACTTTATATTATTATAAAGATATGCTTCACTCTTTGTCGTTAGATCTTCCCTCCTGCTGTTTATTAACCACTTTTTGCATCTAGAAGTAAAATAAGAAATAGATGTTAGGATTTTTCTTCACGAGCATCAATGTGAAATACCCAACGATCTAGCACTCGATGGAAATACGACTCAGTCCACTCTAAATCCAAAGTCGAAAGTGGACAGTCTATTGTTTCTAGTTGCTAACCGCTTGGAGCGCTTTATCGCGAGATTTGCAAAAAATCACCTCAAGCTTCGCGACTGTATATAGTAGACTGTGGTAGCGTTTACTGCTACTAAACAGGGGCGGCTTTCGAAGAGGGGCAGCGGAGCTGCAGCACCCCCAGACATTTGTGGCTCTTGTCTCGTTTTATGTTGTGAAATACATTTATTATACAGTCTCTATTTAGCGGCTCGAATTAAAAAAAAACGCTCTCAATGACATGCACGCAATCGTTAGTGAAGTCGCTTCCTCCCCTGATGCTGCCAGAGCGAAACCAGAGACAAGGACGGATTGGTGAAGCCACTTCCTCCCCTGGAGCTGCTAGTCTCGTCTCGGATGTTTTGCGCGTTAGTTTTACCCCTCCCCCTGCTGCCCCTCGCCGTGAATCCAGAGTTTCCAGGCGCTGCAAAATTTGCAGCAGTTTGTCAGTAGCGCGCAGTTGTAAATACATTTTCTTTAATGTTGTGAGTATAACAAGTGCAACAATGTTTAATTCTGTACAATATTTACAGTCTATTCAGTTCAGTATCTTAACAATTCAGGAGAAATGTGAAATTAAGTGCCCATCAGTTGAATCTCATAATGGAAAGAGCCGCTAAACAAAATACAAAGGCTCGCATATTTTTTACTAATTTATCCAGTATCCCTGCTTTCTTCTCTCGATCTCCACACAGTCTGTATTAGATTAATTTGTTTCAAAGGCAATTCCATCAGCTGGGGCAACAAGATGGATTTAAAATAAGAACAGTAAATGTTGTTCATGAGAAGAAGGAGCCATTGCTAGAATGTTTTCAAACCGTAATGGAATCTGAAAAATTTAACAACATCACAATAAATGAGGCAAGCGCCCTGGTGCATACTCTTGAATATCCTGAATTCAATTTCTGGCTCAGTTATTTTTTTTCATTTATTGATGTATCACATATATATATATATATATATACAACCAACTACAACATCGCCAGTTAGATATTTCTAAGGTTCAAATCTGCATATAAAAAATTAAATTATGATTTATTTAACTACACTCGCAACTGCAGGGTTTATATCAACGTCGCCGATGTGCCGGAATTTTGTCCCGCAGGATTCTTTTAAATGCCAGTAAATCTACTGACATGAGCCTGCCTCATTTAAACACAACTTACAAGACAAGGCGCATGGAATTAATCTTTAAATTAAGTAAGTTGCTTGGTTTATTTTTGTATGCAGCCCCCCTTAAGTCAATACCCATGAGCCGCCACTGCTACTAAACCAGGAACCCATACTCAATTCACGACGAAGAAATTGAAGATTGACTTCCCTCTCATAAGAACATGATCGTACTATTGCTTTAGTAATACGCAAGGAACTGTGTGGTGTATGTGTACGAATTATTATTGTTATTTCAACAGCTACATAAAGAAAGGTATATGTCAAAATTTTTCGTCTCGTGCTCTTCTGAACGTCACTGCTATTCAACATTAAGAATGACAACAAATAGTGGATCCGTCGCCTGGAAACGGCAATTCTACAGTGAACGCACAAGAGTCGTGAACCCTGCCTTCTCTTCTCTTCTCTCTCCTCCATCTGTCAGCAAGGTCAAGTTACGATCAGACTCTATGTCGCCTGACTGTTGTGCGGCATGCATAATTTCATTATACAGGGACATCATTTTATTTTTACTAACATTTTTAATATTAACCTGGCTATATCCTTGGATTAAAGGTCTAAAACCGGAAACACCGCTTGCTCCCCCTTCCAAGACTGGAGTTCGATGATACTGGCGTAAAATACAAATCACTCTACTAGGTATAGGAGAGAAGAAAAGTAGTTCATTTACGTAAACTAGGAAATATTGCAATTTTGAGTTTGATAATTTTCATTACGTTTTCGTTTAATCAAAATACAGTACTGTATTAACAATACGTGTTTTTACTCACGAACTGAGCTGTCCATGTGGACGTATTCATTATGCAGTGTATATTATACTGTCTACAGCACATTAGCGTACAATATAGAGAAAGAAGTTAAATTGAAAAATAATCATAATATGGATATTTAAACACATTTTTGAAAATGGTCGCCGTTCATTTCGATACAGGCTTCAGTTCTTTTGTGCATATTATCGCACTATAGACTATTGTACCTAATTCCAATTACCAGTTTCGTCCTTCGTACTAGTAACTCATGTTGAAATAATTCTGTACCTGATCTATAAAAGAGTACCTTACGTACTGTAAATTCAATCTTCACTTCTGGCCGATCCGAAAAGATAAAATTACTCAGACATACTATCTACTGTCCGTTAAAGTGGTTTTGTCACACGGTCGTAGAAAGGGAGGAAATCACGTGACAATTACTCAACGAGTCCCTTCCATTTAAGTTATTTTAAACAGTTGTATAATATTACGTAGACGTCCAATTCCTAACAGAAATTAATGTTTTCAGAAAAGATCTAAGACAGTCCAGCTACTAAACTTTACAGAGGGGCGAACAGAAGCAGGTGCGGGAAACCGGGATGCGACGTAGGCAAACGGACGACAGTACGTGTGCGAAAATATGATTCAATATTGAAAACTCTTTCGTCACTGGAAAACGCGAACGTATTTCTGGAACGTACTATACTCACTAACTCTGTACTGCATACGCGGCCTCGGTTCTGTGTGGGGAACTGTTGAAAGTTTACTAGTAGATATATTTTATTTTATTGGGTTATTTTACGACGCTGTATCAACATCTCAGGTTATTTAGCGTCTGAATGAAATGAAGGTGATAATGCCGGTGAAATGAATCCGGAGTCCAGCACCGAAAGTTACCCAGCATTTGCTCGTATTGGGTTGAGGGAAAACCCCGGGAAAAACCTCAACCAGGTAATTTGTCCCGACCGGGATTCGAACCCGGGCCACCTGGTTTCGCGGCTGACCGTTACTCCACAGGTGTGGACTTTTACTAGTAGAAGGGGTGGGAGTGAAGTACATTAAAAAACTCAGGTACAAGAAAAATTGAAGTAAAAATAAAATGATGTCCCTGTATGTAAACTACACGTCCGAATCCTCTAGGTTTCAAGACAAACTAGAAAATAAAGTGTCATGAAAACACATACACTTCTTCATTACAGTTTTGACAATCCGCCCAGACGTTCTTGAGCTCTGTCCCAGCATAGTCCCTTTTCAAGTACTATTTTTCGCTGCTCGAATTTGTTTCACTCTTTAATGCTTTCTGCAACTTGTCCATAGCACTCGCTTCTACTGGGTGTTCAGTTCAAAGTGTGGCATGGCTCGCTGTATGTCATGTGGCTAGAGAATTCAATCTTCCTACACTTCCACAGAGGCGTATTACCTATGTGCCAGAGAAGTTGCCTAGCAAGTACGGCGTTCATTCTAAAGAGTACTTACCGATACGTACGGTAACGCCAGTAGTGGCAGGAATGTGAACTGTTTGGAAACACGTACTGAGGTGAGTTTTTTCTTACTGTCGGGATATGGAGAGAGGGTTAAGACGATTACTTACGTATTTGTTGACGTTAACTTGGACGGTCAACATGGACACGGAGCATTTGATTTGTGTTGTGGAATGTTGCCGTACGCAACCGATGATAACAAATATCCTGCGTACGACTTGGCCGCGCAAAACACAGTTCGAAAGAGGTTATGGTAGCACACAGACCGTACAGACCGCCATCTGTTGCTACGACGTTCAAGTTTTACCGTACACGTTCTCAAGTTCAGATTGAACGCCTTGATTAATAGGCAACTTCTCTGACATAAAAGCTGAAACTCGCTTCAAATCGCTGACTCACAACAGTGACGTCATGACACACTTTGAAATGAACAGTGTTGCCAATTCAGCGGTTTTCCCGCTAAATCTAGCTTTTTTTGGATAACCATTTCGCGGGTAAAATTATATTATCCCGCTTAGCGGGAATACTAGCGGTTTTTAATCTTTAAAATTTCTGAAATGAAATTCATATTAGCATTATAAGCGGCTTTCATAATTACATTTAATTCGTTCAGTGTGTGTTCTGTGAAATAATGGATGTGTTAATGTAGAGATAATTCCATATTATATATGTTACCGTTAAAACCCTAAATCCGTCAAAACCAGTTTCAGCTAGTAAAAACTAGTTTAAGCAAATAAAGATAGAAAGGGAGTTTTCGTATAATCTAGAATCAATGTCAGGTTAGGTTTGGTGTGTTTACGTTTTTGTTTGGTAAAAGCCTAAAAAAACTCTATACAAACCAAACCTAACTTGTCATTGATTCTAGATCTTACGAAAATTCGCTTTCTATCTATCTGTATTTTCAAACTAGTTTTTATTAGTTGAAACTGGTTTTGTCGGATTTTGGGTTTTAACGGTAACATATATCGTGCAATAAGAATTTAAATATGTTGTGTCTGTGATAAAAGTGTTCCAAATTGCTTTACAGCGCCACATGGGGAATGAAAAAAGTATCCAATATTTGTTACATTGGCAGGCGGATGCTCTATCTTGACCGTTATTATTATTATTATTATTATTATTATTATTATTATTATTATTACTGTATATTAAAATCTAGAGATATTTACTAGAAAATCGCGGGTTTTCGAAAGTCATCTAGCGGGATTATACGAACAACTGTTGGCAACACTGGAAATGAACATCCAATAGTATTTTGGACTGTTCGAATATGAGAGGGGATATCAAGATGCTACAGAGTTGCCCTACTTCATAGGCAACCAACAATACGTACAAGTGTAACGTGTAAACTAAAATACTTCAGTCTTTTGAACTAAGCAAATACTGTATTTGGAAGAATTTCACAACGTTTTGGAACTACTGTCTGTGTCCTGAATAGACCCTTTACAGTCCGTAGCCCGTGACTTCCACGAAACGAAGACCAGCACACGAAACTTGTGCAGAGTTAGTCACGATAGGGAAGTCATGCAATTTGAGGCGCAGGCTGGGTATGTTACATTCATATTCTGGGCAGCTTGTACCTCGAAACAACACCTTGTGTTAAAAAAACTAGGTACGCTTCCAGGATACTTGCGACGCTAAGTGAAACTTAAATTGGAACAAACATCCCTCTGCAAGAAAAGGAGAAACTTTACAGCTTCGTGCTGTATAGAAATTAGAAACCTTACGGGACGGAAGGCATCTTAATCTCTTTGAGGAAGTCAGCGGCTTAGACACTGAATTCAGTGGCGGAAATTTTGCTACATGTATGTGAGCACTCACAAGATTCCTAGCAATCGGAATCACTATCACGTCCGCTTTAAATCACTCAAAGTTTCTCAGTAAAGTTTCTTATTTGATTCCCATGCAGGGGTGCAGTCGTAAATAAAATAGTATCAGAAAAGTTTATTATTATTACTATTATTATTGTTATTATTATTATTCATGGTCATCATTACTCCTGTTATCATTATCACTAGCATTATTATGATTACTACTAGCCGTACCCGTGCGCTCCACTATACCCGATAGAAATAAATATAAAGTAATCACATAATTAGAATAGGACGTTTGATCCAGGGAACATTCGTGTTTCATAGAAGGATAAATCGTTTAATATGTTACTTAATTTAAATTGTATTGAAATAATTAAAATGCGGTCATTTTGGTCCAGAGAGCACTCAGAAGTTACTGTAATAACATTACAGCATTATGTCCATCTAGAGAGACTACACTTTCCAATGGTGAAATAATAATTATACAAATCGGTTAATTTAGCTTTCGATATTACTTCATACAAACACAGAAACATCCTCTGTAGGCTGTTTCACAGCTTTCGATTGTTGTTGTCCAAGGCCCCTTTTAGACGTAGTCATTTCTTTTTCATTTCATTACACCGCCTTAGATGGCATTGTATTTTAATTTTAAAACTCATTTATCTCATTAAATATATCAGTCCTATCAAAATGTTGCAAAGGATAAAAGTTATCGGAAATCATTTTTAAAGAAACTTTTGTTATGCAACATATTTCACAAAAATCAATAATAAGCGAATATTTCAATTTATTTAATTCAGGCCCCCTTATAACCACCTTTTTAAATAACGTATTTTGAATGTTATATAGCCTAAAATCTAAGTTACAACGATTATTACTAGCCGTACCCGTGCGCTCCGCTGCACCTGTTAGAAATAAATATAAAGTAATGACATAATTAAAATAGGACGTTTGATCCAGGGAACATTCGTGTTTGATAGAAGGATAAATCGTTTAATATGTTACTTAATTTAAATTGTATTGAAATAATTAAAATGTGGTCATTTTGGTCCAGAGAGCACTCAGAAGTTACTGTAATAACATTACAGCATTATGTCCATCTAGAGAGACTACACTTTCCAATGGTGAAATAATAATTATACAAATCGGTTAATTTAGCTTTCGATATTACTTCATACAAACACAGAAACATCCTCTGTAGGCTGTTTCACAGCTTTCGATTGTTGTTGTCCAAGGCCCCTTTTAGACGTAGTCATTTCTTTTTCATTTCATTACACCGCCTTAGATGGCATTGTATTTTAATTTTAAAACTCATTTATCTCATTAAATATATCAGTCCTATCAAAATGTTGCAAAGGATAAAAGTTATCGGAAATCATTTTTAAAGAAACTTTTGTTATGCAACATATTTCACAAAAATCAATAATAAGCGAATATTTCGATTTATTTAATTCAGGCCCCCTTATAACGCCCCTTTTAAATAACGTATTTTGAATGTCATATAGCCTAAAATCTAAGGTACAACGAACTTAATTTATATTCCAATTTTCATATAAATCGGTTCAGCCATTATCGCGTGAAAAGGTAAGAAACATCCAGACAGACAGACAGACAGACATAAAAACAAAAATAAAAAAAAGCGATTTTCGGTTTCAGGGTGGTTAATTATATATGTTAGGACCAATTATTTTTGGAAAATCGAAAATTACCAGAAAAATTTCGGCTACAGATTTATTATTAGTATAGATTATTATTATTATTATTATTATTATTATTATTATTATTATTATTATTATTATTATTATTATTATTATTATTATTTCAAGGATAAACCCCGACAAAACGTTCATCAAAGAACTGCGTGTAAACGTCTTATTCACAGCGCCTGCTTTTTAGGCAGATAGTCTAATTTTGACTTACATATAGTATTTATTATCATTTTCTTATTGAATTACAACTTTCGTACACAGTAGTGCACACACCTCATTATGTAATACGCCAAAGATATTTACAGTACCGTTATATGCTAAATTCTATCGAAAAAAAAAAACATATTTCGCACCGACCTTACGGTCGTCGATCAGTCAGACAGGCTAGCTGTTTGTGACGATCCCCACAGTAGGTTTTCACCTGATGAGGAAGAGAGATCCACTCTTCAAAACGTTATGCTACAATTTTCAAAATTAGTAATGGAAAAAGTCCAAACAGCTCAACCATTGATCAGTCCTAATTATATGATGAAAGAGTGATGGAACGGCGTGGCTTAGTGGATAAAGCATCAGCACGTAGAGCTGAAAACCCGGGTTCAAATCCCGGCGCCGGAGAGAATTTTTCTCCGTTCCATCACTCTTTCATCATATGATGACGCAGAATATCTGCATGGAAATATCATATGTACTTCGGTACATCAAAATATATTCCTAATTATGTCAGGTGAAGAATACAATGCATGCAGTTCTGTATTGTGTAACTTTCTCCATTCTCCTGTAACTTCATCCCTCTTAGCCCCAAATATTTTCTTAAGAACCTTATTCTCAAACACCCTTAATCTCTGTTCCTCTCTCAGAGTGAGAGTCCAAGTTTCACAACCATACAGAACAACCGGTAATATAACTGTTTTATAAATTCTAACTTTCAGATTTTTTGACAGCAGACTAGATGACAAAAGCTTCTCAACCGAATAATAACAGGCATTTCCCATATTTATTCTGCGTTTAATTTCCTCCAGAGTATCATTTATATTTGTTACTGTTGCTCCAAGATATTTGAATTGAAATCTCTTTTTATAACGGAGAAAAACGTTACAACTCCTATAAAATAATATGGAGACATACATTTTAACCATGTACAGATATTAGATTTTGACCTGTTTCACACATGCGACAGAAATGAACAACAGAATCCTCTGTTTAATCTTAGACAGCACTGCAGTCAGAACTGTTCTCCCTGCAGCGCAGTGCATTGTGGGTGGGGTGGGGGCAAAGAAGTCGCGGCAACGTGGAGGGCATACAACGAACCACTTCCTCATTCCGAATGCTGCGACCGATTCGGGAGACATCCGGTTCGAATTCCCGTCGTAGAATCGTCTATCCTGACCGACATATATTGTGGTTTTCCTTGCCCTTCGTTTTAAACTTACGTGCGAAGAGTCGAAAATTTCATTCTTGTCAAGGAGGATTCGTGTCTTACCGACTGTAAATGTTGCAGCCTTCTGAGAAAACACATCATTCGCTTACTCATGCTTATCAGGGACATCATTTTATTTTTACTAACATTTTAAATATTAACTTGCCTATACCTCTGGATCATCGCCGTTTGCTTAACCCTTCCACGACTGGAGTTCGATGATACTGGCGTAATATACAACCAAATCACTTTACTAGGTATGGGAGGGAAGAAAAGTAGTTCATCCATTTACGTAAACTAGGAAGTATTTCGCTTTTGAGTTTGATCATTTTCATTAGGTTTTTGATTAATCAAAATACAGTACAGTATTAACAATGAGTGTTTTTACTCACGAACTGAGCTGTCCATGTGGACGTATTCATTATGCAGTGTATATTATACTGTCTACAGCACATTAGCGTACAATATAGAGGATGAAGTTAAATTTAAAAATAATCATAATATGGATATTTAAACACATTTTTTAAAATGGTGGCCGTTCATTTCGATACAGGCTTCAGTTCTAATGTGCATATTATCGCACTATAGACTATTGCATCTAATTCCAATTACCAGTTTCGTCCTTCGTACTAGTAACTCATGTTGAAATAATTCTGTACCTACTCTATAAAGGAGTACCTTACGTACTGTAAATTCAATCTTCACTTATGCCCTATCCGAAAAGATAAAATTACTCAGACATACTATCTACTGTCCGTTCGTAGGATCGTAGAAAGGGAGGCAATCACGCGACAGTTAATTACTTAACGAGTCCCTTTTATTTAAGTTATTTTAAATAGTTGTATAATATTATGCAGACGTCCAATTCCTAACAGAAATTAATGTTTTCAGAAAAGAGCTAAGACAGCCCAGCCACTAGCTGGCGAATAAAAGCTGATGGGGGAAATCGAGATACGACGTAGGCAAATGGACGACAGTACTTGTGCGAAAATGATTGAATATTGAAAGCTCTTTCGTCACTGGAAAACGCGAACATATTTTTGTTTACTTTGACCATAAAGCTACTATGACTGTATATGCGGTCTTGGATCTGTGTGGAGAACGGTTGAACTTCATTAGTAGAAGGGGTGGGAGTGAAGTACATTCAAAAACTCAGGTACAATAAAAATTGAAGTAAAAATAAAATGATCCCTGTAGTTGGAGACTTTTTATTTTTATTTTAGTAGGTTATTTTACGACGCTTTATCAACATCTCAGGTTATTTAGGGTCTGAATGAGATGAAGGTGATAATGCCTGTGAAATGAGTCCGGGGTCCAGCACCGAAAGTTACCCAGCATTTGCTCTTATTGGGTTGAGGAAAAACCCCGGAAAAAACCTCAACCAGATAACTTGCCCCGACCGGGAATCGAACCTGGTTTCGCGGCCAGACGCGCTAGCCGTTACTCCACAGGTGTGGACTGTAGTTGGAGACAAAGACATCATGAATAATGAGAGTAAACTCCAGCCGTAGCTCAGTCAGCTAACAGCTTCTTCAGAGACTGGAATGCTTTGCCTGCAGACTTACTAATGGCTTTACCAATAACCAAAAATGTATTTAAAAATAGGCTTAAGGACTTTACTAATAGACGGTAGTATATTATACACACTATTTAAAGGGTTTAAATGATATCTTGTTATTTGAAGTGTTCTATCAGTGAGGAAGTGTGTTGTGTAAGTGAAGTGTGTAGTGTCAGTGAAGTCTATTGTGTAAGTGAAGTGTGTTTGTGTCAGTGAAGTGGATGTGCAAAGTATTTGAACATTGAAATGGTTTTGAAGTGTTAGTGAAATCAGGATAGAATCAGTGCAGTGAGTGAGTTGACAGCGAAATAAGTGTAGTGCCGAAAGGTACTTGTGCAGGTATGAACCTGTCACACTCGCGGGTTTTAGTTCGAACTTAGGGTTAAGATACAAATTATATTTACTTTAAATGTTATTTTAAGTGATCGTGCTTCATTTAATTTAGAATATTCCCTATTATTATTATTATTATTATTATTATTATTATTATTATTATTATTATTATTATTATTATTATTATTATTATAAATTATTGTTAGTATTAATTATTAGTATTATTATTAATTGTATTTTTAATTAATAAGTTTATTATTGTCATTATTGAGTGTAATTAGTTACCACTGCCACCGGGTATATACCCATTTCAGTGTGAATAAATACATACATATATACATACATCTCATTCAGAGTCCATACCTGATTTCACTAACACTTCAAAAACATTTCACTGTTCAAATACTTTGTACTGCCACTATAAACTATAAAGCTTCACTGACAGGAACACGTTTCACTGACACAACATAATTCTTCACTGATACAACACTTCAATAACAAAATATCATTTACACCCTTTAAATACTGTGTATAATTACCGTCTATTAGTAAGGTCCTTAAGCCTATTTTTAAGATGGTGATAATACCAGCGAAATGAGTCCAGGGTCCAGCGCCGAAAATTACCCAACATTTGCTCTTATTGGATTGAGGGAAAACTCCGGAAAAAACGTCAACCAGGTAACTTGTCCCCACCGCGGTTTGAACCCGGACCCTCTGGTTTCACGGTGAAGTATGCTAACCGTTACTCCATAGCGGTGAACTTTTCAATCTTGCTGATTTCTATGTAGCCAACTTGCTATTAAATAAATTTTCAGACTAGAGAGAAAGGAAATTAACTAGACTCAGGTTTATGGGATAAAAACAATGCATAGCCTACTCCTATTTTGTAATTGCAGGTACTGATTATTTACGATTTTGCTGTACAGGTTTATACTTGCTTTAATTAAAACAATTATACATTGATAATGGAAAGTTTTCGTAGAATTACTGTCCATTACTTCTACGTTTTGTTTCTCTCATTACTAAATGACATATTGTTTTATGAAAAAAAAAAACAACTTGGAGAAAATCTTGAAGTCATGGCGTAGGACGGTAGAATCATCAAAGAAAACAAACATTGTATTATGAGATGATATTCCGTACGGATTTTTTTTTCGCAGTTTCCTGCCGATCTGACACGGCTGTCCATCTGTACACCGTCACAGTTTAACATCGTGCGCATCAAGTCAACTTTCTCCGTAATGGGACTTTTTGTTACCTTCCATCAGCAATTATCTCGAACTGGAAGGTGTGCTTATTAATTGGTGTGCGTAACTTTCACGCATCTCGCACTAAACCGGCCTTGAGGACTGTAGGCCCTGTCAAAATTGGTGACGCCAACATCCTGTAACTGTCCCTGGTGTTAACTACATTCATAATGTAGGCGTAACGCCTCTTCCAACTTCAGAAGTTCTTGCTCTTTCCTTTCTAAATTGTAGCCTGGTATTGCGAGAAAAAACGTATCAAGATTTTTATTAGATTGACTTCAGCATCTCTCGAAATAAAAGAGTGATTTTTGGAATGACTTTATTTTCTATCCTTGTACAACTTCTTATGATAATTTTTTTTTCGTAGGTTATCAACAGGCTTCGAGACTTCGGACCCAATAGAGCAGTTCAGTGGGAAATCGGCATAACGGCGTACTGAGTATAGTGGTAAAGCGTACAGATGTTATGTTTTATTTAACGACGCTCGCAACTGCAGAGGTTATATCAGCGTCGCCGGATGTGCCGGAATTTTGTCCCGCAGGAGTTCTTTTACATGCCAGTAAATCTACTGACATGAGCCTATCGCATTTAAGCACACTTACATGCCATCGACCTGGCCCGGGATCGAACCCGCAACCTTGGGCATAGAAGGCCAGCGCTATACCAACTTACCCAACCAGGTCGACTAAAGCGTACAGTGGGTGGGGGTACTGTAGAATGAATGCCAACAAATACGCAAAGGAAAACGCTCTGGATTTGAAGGTTCTGACGAATAATTTGGTTTTCATACAAACTGTCTGAAACTATTACACGGTTAGAAAAGTCAGAGCAAGAGATGCCGGAAGCCCTCAAATTAATTTAGAAAATGATGCAAAGAATTAATGAGACACCAAGTACACCGGTTACTGAACGTGTAAAACAGAAGTGGAAATCAATTTTATGTAAAAATAACGGATATGGACCACTGTGTAATATAAACAGCAAATTAGTGGACATAGAGTCTCTTAGAGACTGCAATGATGTTAGGTTTTTTTCTTTTTTCTCCTATCATGTCATGCGACGTAGAGCGCAGCTTTCTACAGTACAAACTTTGGCAGATAACCGAAAAAGATTTACGTTTGAGACACTGAGAATGTATCTTGTAGTACATTGCAATTCGGTACTGTAACTACACTTCTTAAAGACGACCAATAGGATAAATGAAAAAATTAAAATTGCTACATGTTTATTTCCACCATTAACACTGTGTATAATTAAACACAAATGCTTATAAAAGACAGGAGAATAAATGTTTTTCACATTTTTTTGACATTGTCATTGTGTAATGTATATTTACTTCCAGAATGTACACATGTGCGTGTTCCCCCATACTACCGTACTCTATTCTAAACAGCAACGTTGTTACCTCAATACATCTCTACCTTTCACTACCTGCAGCGAGTCAACAACCTATAGTACAACCACAGTAAACTTATTGTATCGGGTCCAAAGTCTCGAAGCCTGGTTATCAACATCTCAGGTTATTTAGCGTCTGATAGAAATGAAGGTGATAATGTCGGTGAAATGAGTCCGGGGTCCAGCACCGATAGTTACTCAGCATTTCCTCATATTTTTTCCAGTAGGTTATTTTACGACGCTTTATCAACATCTTTGATTATTTAGCGTCTGAATGAGATGAAGGTGATAATGCCGGTGAAATGAGTCCGGGGTCCAGCACCGAAAGTTACCCAGCATTTGCTCATATTGGGTTGAGGAAAACCCCGGAAAAAACCTCAACCAGGTAACTTGCCCCGACTGGGAATCGAACCCGGGCCACCTGGTTTCGCGGCAGACGCGCTGACCGTTACTCCACAGGTGTGGACTCCTCATATTGGGTTGAGGGAAAACCTCGGAAGAAATCTCAACCAGGTAACTTGTCCCGACCGGGAATCGAACCCGGGCCACCTGGTTTTGCGGCCAGACGCGCTGACCGTTACTCCATAGGTGTGGACATGATAAGTTACTGAGAATATTTCTTAATATACAGTATACATTTATTCATTCATATTCATTCATTCGTTTATTTATTTATTTATTTATTTATTTATTTATTTATTTAAATTCAAGGGGTACTTCACTAAAATGACAACTTTTTTCTAATCACTTTTCCAAATAATTTTGAGAGCATGTTTACTAGAGATGAACAACGATCGAGAAAGCAAGACTAACAGCGCCCGCAAAGCCGAAAACCCGCACGACAATGTTGTATACGTCACGTCATTGACGTAAAGACTGCTTGTGAGTGTTTCGGGAAGTCGAGATTGATCACTCCGAAGTCCCGAACGTCAAGCAGCCTTGAATCGCCACAGTTGTTTATACCTGAGTGAACTTTTATCTACTTTGGCAACTGTTATATATGTAGCTATAAACAATCAAACATCATCGCTATCTTTCAGTGTATAATAATCCGTTCCCCAATCTTTATTTAATTACTAGGCCCTTATTAAAAGGCTAGGAATTTTCTTTTCATATGTTTGAGATCAAGTGTGCAATCTCAAGTAAAAAGATATTAACGTTATGTTTTATGTTTCTTAGAAATGCAAATTTATTTGAGATTTTTTTTTCTATTTATAAAACCATAGGTAATATATAATATCACCAGAACATTTTGGTAACTAAGATACTGTTCTGTTTTGTCTTTTTGTCTCATTTAAACATTTATAATGTTATTTATTTCAATGATGTATGTTATTCAAAGTTACGAAATCTTTCCAGCCGACCAAATGCTATTTCGAGAATGATGAGCGAGACTCGAAGCGCACGAGAATGACGAGACGAGACTCGAAAAACAAATGCAACGAACACAGCGAGCGAGAGCGACAGTTAGTTTTGTTCATCTCTAATGTTTACTATGTACAGGATAACAAAATTCAAATTTTGAACTCCAAAACGTTTTTAGCTTTTGATTTTTAATTTGTTTCTATTTTTTTTTTTAGAAATACTTTCAAACTCAAGTTTTTAGTAGATCTCAGTTTGTAAGCTTCCTTCCTTTTTTGGTTACATTCACAAGACGTAGAGAAACATTTCTACGTATTCATTTTATGAAAAATCTCATTTATTCACTTACAAATTTTCTTTTGAAACATTGAAAATGTTATGCTTTCTACAATGCATGAAAAATATTAATAAAATAAACTAGCAGCATTTCTCACAAAATAAATGCATAGAAACATGCAGCTACCTCATAAATACTTGCAGTAAAAATTTCATCCAGATTGATTAATATTTAGCATAAAACAGTTGGTGTTGAATCAAGAAAAATAAATTTACGGAAAAATGGATTTCAAATTAAATGAATATTTATTTAACACACGCCTACTAAAGTTCTCCTCTGCTACATTCATCTAGTAACTTCAGAGAGAGCCAACTTTAGAACAAAAAGTTTATAGATTTGTAATCAGAAATTTTTAAAAAGAATTCTTTGATGAAAAATAATTATTTTGACAGCTCTTAAATGTCACGTCTCTTATAGCCTTAATTTCTTTTAAATTTTAACATATTTGTAATCAAAATTCAACTAAATCCATTTTGGGTATGAAAATATACAGTACATTCTAAAGCAGTGAAATAGCCAATAAAATATTTTTGAAAAATTTTCATGATTTTCAGTGGAGTCTCCCCTTAAAGATTATTTTAAAATCATTTCAAAATTATCAAAAAATAAATAAAATTTGATTAATTTTAAACGAACCAGGACAGTGTGAATTATTTTTTCTTCAAGAATAATTTCTTGGGAATAGGTGAAATGAAGTAATTGATCATCTCTTAGAGATTTAATGCTGTAACCGAACTTTCATAACTAATTAAGCAATAGTTGTGCCTTGATAATTTCGTTCAATTCATGTGAGGAACTGACTAGTGTAGTATGTAGCTAGTCGGCGTATGCAATGGAGAGGGAAAGGAACTGGCCACCCTACGCCATTATCTCTTTTCTAGTTGCCTCATAAGTGGTTCCTTCTTGGTATCACTTGTGAGGTTCAGACCTGTCTTCGCGGGCAGTTGACTGAAGAACATGTGAGCAATTCCTATGGAAATTTATCTCAGTCGGTCAATTATTTCTTACTGGAAAGGTTAATGTTCAATATATGAATGAGACTATGAGATTAGTGAGATCAAAGATGATTTTAGAAAAAAAAAAAAAGCAAGCATCCCATCACTTTACAGTACTAGCAAGACTTGGAGCTGTGGTTCACCATCATCGCGTTCCAAATCTTGAGCGGAAACAATCAAAAAACTGTACAGATATTAGCGGGGATGTTAGGGAGGATTAACTTAGAGTACTTTTTGAGCTTCTAGAATGCGTAAAGTTGGGAATATTCAACAACTTTGTTCATATAGTATACGGTAGTACACTATCTACCAGAAAGTAATTGGGCACCGTTTTTGCCCCTTTAGAACCTTGTGGTACCACCTCTTGTTGCTATAACAGCAGCCACCCTGTCAGGCATGCTCTCCACTAGTTTGTGTAGGATATCCACTGGAATGCGTCGCCATTTCTCTTGCAACATGGCACTCAGTTGGACAATGGAAGTTGGCCGCATCTCTCGAGACTTCAATCGCCGGTCCAATTTATCCCAAAGGTGCTCAATGGGATTGAGATCCGGACTCCGTGCAGGCCAGTCCAAACGGTGATCAATATTGTCTGCATACCATGCATAGTAGCCGCCGAAACATGCGGCCAACTTCCATTGTCCAACTGAGTGCCATGTTGCTAGAGGAATGGCGACGCATTCCAGTGGATATCCTACACAAACTAGTGGAGAGCATGCCTGATAGGGTGGCTGTTGTTATAGCAACAAGAGGTGGTACCACGAGGTTCTAAAGGGGCAAAAACAGTGCCCAATTACTTTTTGGTGGATAGTGTATATTATACACACTATTTAAAGGGTGTAATTGATATTTTATTTGAAGTGTTGTATCAGTGAAGTGTGTTGTGTAAGTAAAGTGTGTTTCTGTCAGTGAAGTTTTATAGTTTATAGTGGCAGTGCAAAGTATTTGAACAGTGAAATGTTTTCGAAGTGCTAGTGAAATCAGGATAGTATCAGTGAAATGTGTCGTAGTTCCAGTGCAGTGAGTGAGTTGACAGCGAAATGAGTCAAAGGTACTTGTGCAGGTATGAACATACCATACTCGTGTGTTTTAGTTCGAACTTAAGGTTAAGATACAAATTAGATTTACTTTAAATGTTATTTTAAGTGCTCGTGCTTCATTTAATTTAGGATGCTCCCTGTTGTTGTTATTATTATTATTATTGTTATTGTTATTATTATTATTGTTATTGTTGTTATTATTATTATTATTATTATTACTTACTTACTTACTTACTTACTTACTTACTTACTTACTTACTTACTTACTTACTTACTTACTTACTTACTGGCTTTTAAGGAACTCGGAGGTTCATTGCCGCCCTCACATAAGCCCGCCATTGGTCCCTATCCTGAGCAAGATTAATCCATTCTCTATCATCATATCCCACCTCCATCAAATCCATTTTAATATTATCCTCCCATCTACGTATCGGCCTTCCCAAAAGTCTTTTTCCCTCCGGCCTCCCAACTAAGACTCTATATGCATTTCTGGATTCCCCCATACGTGCTACATGCCCTGCCCATCTCAAAAGTCTGGATTTAATGTTCCTAATTATGTCAGGTGAAGAATACAATGCGTGCAGTTCTGTGTTGTGTAACTTTCACCATTCTCCTGTAACTTCATCCCTCTTAGCCCCAAATATTTTTCTAAGCACCTTATTCTCAAACACCCTTAACCTATGTTTCCCTCGCAAAGTGAGAGTCCAAGTTTCACAACCATACAGAACAACCGGTAATATAACTGTTTTATAAATTCTAACTTTCAGACTTTTTGACAGCAGACTAGATGATAAAAGCTTCTCAACCGAATAATAACACGCATTTCCCATATTTATTCTGTGTTTAATTTCCTCCCGAGTATCATTTATATTTGTTACTGTTGCTCCAAGATATTTGAACTTCTCCACCTTTTCAAAAGATAAATTTCCAATTTTATATTTCCATTTCGTACAATATTCTCGTCACGAGACATAATCATATACTTTGTCTTTTCGAGATTTACTTCCAAACTTATCTCTTTACTTGCTTCCAGTAAAATTCCCGTGTTTTCCCTAATTGTTTGTGGATTTTCTCCTAACATATTCACGTCATCCGCATAGACAAGCAGCTGATGTCACCCGTTCAATTCCAAACCCTCTCTGTTATCCTGGACTTTCCTAATAGCATAGGTCTACTCTAGAGCAAAGTTAAAAAGTAAAGGTGATAGTGCACATTCTTGCTTTAGCCCACAGTGTATTGGAAACGCATCTGACCTATACGAACTCTGATTATTATTATTATTATTATTATTATTATTATTATTATTATTATTATTATTATTATTATTAATTGTATTTTTATTAGTTGTGTTTATTATTAATTGTCATTATTTAGTGGAATTAGTTACCACTACCATCGGGTATATACCCATTTGCAATGTGAATAAATACACATATAATAATAGACTCAATGAAAATTAACGTTTTTGTGCAGTTTACTGAAATTTAAAGTAGCACTACTACTATTACTACCACCAACAATACTTAAATGAGAAAAGATATAGAGAAGAAAGAAAAGCGCAAAGATTTCTTTGTCCTAATTTCGTGTGCAATAATAAAGAATGTTTCTGTATTGTACCTAGAATGCAGCTACAAAAGTTAATAGCGTCTGCATTGTCTTTTATTACAGACCTGAATTCATTCTAAGTTTCTTACTTGAAAGTGTGTTACGTCGCGAAGGGAATCCGTAGGAAAGTATTTGATCACAAAGAGGAACACATATAACAATCTTCTGCACATAGTAAAGTTCTCGAGCAGGAGAAACTTTCATAAAGTTGTCTACACGGCAGGAGGTAAGAAGAATGTGGAGGTACGTATGTTTATTCCTCATCTAATGAACTAAGTCCTCGAGCATTTCTCATGGCAGTCATCGGCGTAGCTCGGGCGGTAGCGCGTTTGTCTGCGATTCGGAGCTCCGCTCGGGTGTGGGCTCCATTCGTGTTATTCCGAGATTTGCTCAAACTATAAAGGTGCGTACACATTTAGCGAACGGACAACGAACGAACGAACGACAAACGAATGCATTCGTTGATTGAAATCGGTACGTGTGTACGTCGCAGCAAAGGCAAACCGATCGTTTGGTTTGCCTTCGGGAGTGATCCGTCGTTTGTCGGTACATCAAAGGAAGTTGGTATTCGTTGTAGACGGGATTTGCCACTAGCTTGTAGTTCGTAGCAGAACGCAGCGCTTAGTTCAATTTCACCAACATGATGTCGAAACTGGAGTGTACGGAAGACGCTGTTATAAATCTTATTAATGCATATAGGGAGCAGGAAACTTTATGGAATCCCAAGCATCCTACTTACCACAATAAAGTAAGAAAACATGATGTTTGGGAAGCTATTGGAAAGATGTTTAGCTGCAAGATAGGCGAGTCAAACACGTGCAAAATTTGAAAATTATTTTTGTTTATTTATTTTCTGTGGATACATGTTTGTTGTTTATTGTAGGGAGCAGAAGTCAAAATTAAATTGAGTCCCTACTGACATCATTCACTGTCTTTCTTGGAAATTTTGGGCCCTATTTTGCACAGTAATATTTCGAAGTCTGTTTCTGAAATGCGACAGAAGTTGTGAAGCTGTCCCGATTCCATTCGACGTAAATCATGAAGCAAGTCAGTGCCTCTATATTGATGGCGACTTTCGTAGAGTGGCGTCTGCCATCATCGCCCTTTGGTTTTTAACTTTCTTTTTTTTAACTGCCTATAATAACAACGGCTGCACTTGCTATAATTATGTTTTCGTCTGCCTTTATTGCGGATAATCAGCGAACGTGAATGTTTTCTGACCGTTTGCTGATGATTTGTACGTTGCTCCAAACAGCGAACGAACAACGAAGTTTCACTTCATCATTCGTTCGTTGTTCGTTCGCTAAGTGTGTACGCACCTTAAGGCGAAGATTAGGTAATTTTACGACGAATCCTCGCTAAATACTATCTCGTTTTCACCAATTCTATCGACACAATTAACTTGTATGTATGTATTTATTTACACTGCAAGTGGGCAAGCACCCGGTGGCAGTGGTATATACAATATAAACAATACACAAAAAAATGATAAGCAATACACAATAAATTTACAATACACAATACAATTATACAATACACAATACAATTTTATACACAATACAATAAGAATACACAATATAATTTAACACAATAATAATAAAACATAAATAAAATACCTAATTTTACATTACAACCTACATAATTATGTATAGGCCCTACATAAGTTTCAATAGTCTTTCACTTTATTCTCATCTCACTCCCTGTAGTGGCACTATGGCGCATTTCACTGACACTATAGAACACATTTCATTGACGCTATAAATTATCACTGATCGGAACTATTCACTGCACTGTAAAACCATAACTTCACTGACTCACCTCGCTTCACTGATACAACAGTTCAAATAAGTCAAATAATTACATCCTTATGCATACTTATAAACAGAACTACATTTAAACTAAACATTTCTAGTCTAAGGCCCTCTTACACGCTATTTTTAAATAATTTATAATTCAAACCAATGAAGTAACTCGTCAGGCTAAATAAATACATGTCACCTTAAAAAATTAAATGTTAAATGTCACCTTAATTTTAATTTGCACTTGATACACAACTTTTTAAATTATTCTTGAAACTCCTTAAGGAAGGACAGCCCTCAAAGACCGCTGCAGGTAGGTCATTCCAATCATTTATAGTTCTATTTAAAAATGAGAATTTACCTACATCCGTTTTCTGTTTCCTACATTTGATTTTAAAATCATGATCGTTCCTACCATAGTACGTTGGCTTTTCTAACCGAGACGTTAGTAGTCGATACAGCGTCTTTAAATAATCAACCAAAACTACGTGATCGACTGAACATTGTTAAATCTTTCGTCGATAAACAGATCCATAGACACATCGCAGTAATAGTACCACTTCGCTGACCCGTTTCATTTTATGGACGAAGAAGTTATGATGTTGTCAGGGAAACTGAGTACCTCGAGGAAACCTGGATTTGAATACAAAGATCTCTGGTGTGGAAATCCGACATTCTACTGGGTGTTCATTTCAAAGTGTGTCATGACGTCACTGTTGTGAGTCAGCGATTTGAAGCGAGTTTCAGCTTTTATGTCAGAGAAGTTGCCTATTAACCAAGGCGTTCAATCTGAACTTGAGAACGTGTACGGTATAACTTGAACGTCGTAGCAACAGATGGCGGTCTGTACTGTCTGTGTGCTACCATAACCTCTTTCGAACTGTGTTTTGCGCCGGCAAGTCGTACGCAGGGTATTTGTTATCATCGGTTGCGTACGGTAACATTCCACAACACAAATCAAATGATCCGTGTCCATGTTGACCGTCGAAGTTAATGTCAGAAAATACATAAGTAATCGTCTTAACCCTCTCCCCATATCCCGACAGTAAAAAAAACTCACCTCAGTACGTGTTTCCAAATAGTTTACATTCCTGCCACTACTGACGTTACCGTACGTATCGCTAAGTACTCTTCAGAATGAACGCCGTACTTGCTAGGCAACTTCTCTGACACATAGGTATACACCTTACACCTCTACGGAAGTGTAGGAAGATTGAATTCTCTAGGCTCATCGACTAGCCACATGACGGCATACAGCGAGCCATGACACACTTTGAACTGAACACCCAGTAGTATTATCGATTATCCAACTAAATTAATTTATTCTGAATTTAATGTATTTAATATTGAACAAATTTATAAGTAAACGCTGTTAAAATTTTATCATAAAAATCGTAATAAGTTTGTATTACAGACACACAATTATGACACAAGACGAAATATTAATTCAACATTAGTAGAACCTAAATGTCTCACATCTGCTGGTCTAAAGCATAGCATAAATTTTGGCCCTCGGTTGTACAATGCTTTAACTAAACTGCACCCAGAACTTCTAACATGTAACCCACTAACATGTAACAAGAAAATTAGAAACGTGTTAATATCTTCAATTTGATTAAATAAATTTATAGCATATGTGTATGAATTAATCAACCTATATTATATTTGTATTCTATAATTTTGAAATATATATTAGTCCTACTTTTCACGTGCGATATTATTCTTCTCTAGTGTTAATATTATATTATATAATTCCATTGCCGCTGTAATTATATTTTAGTTCCTATTTTATTTTACTTATTTATTTTTATTATTACTATTATTTTTTTATTTTAATATTATATCTGAACTGCGACCGAACACGAGCGCTGCTCATTCGGTCTCAAATTTTGTTAATACTACTATAACTTCTTTTTATATTGCTTTTATCATTTTATTTATATTTCTCTTGTTTGTTTTGTAATTATATTCTTCTTTATTCTGCATATTTAAATTTAAATAAATAAATAAATAAATTTCTTGCCGAGTCCGCCGAGTTAGCTCTGTGGTAGCGTGTCTGCCTCCAGACTAGCCGGCCCGGGTTCGATTCCCGGCGGGATCAGAAATTTTCTTTCCTACCTACTTCTAATCACTAAATTGTGCACCAAATACGCCTGGGTTAAATCCCAAATCTCTCCGCAGTGCATATGAAGGGAAGGTACATGTCACTGTTGATAGTGATTCGTCCGTCGGATAGGAACGTCAAGCCTGGCGACCCCCTTGGTGCTATTCGACAGGAGTAGGCTACGTGCCGGCACCGAGTTTTCCCTTCTCCCTTCCTCATCTTCATCCATTCCCTACACTACATTTACACGAACACTTAACATATACTCACCCTAGTACACGACATAACTCTTCACACAGATACACATCATGCACAACGTGACCCGCCGAAGTGGTGTGCAATTTGAAAATGGGTCACAGTTCTGCCATCTATCCGCAGTATGCGGAACCGAATCACGCAAATGAAGTGGGTGGGCATTGGAAAAAACACACACACACACACAGTATTTCTGCTGACAGTGCATTTCAAAGATAGAATTCACAATGCGACTTTAAGTACGATATATACTAAGAGCAGATAAACATCCATGTCCTACACAAGTTTAGAACCCATGATCACGCCTTTCATATACAGGATGATTTAGAAGGAAAGGGCCATACGTTGAGGGGTGATAGCCTACTGTATTATTCTATACTCTATTATGACTTGTATTCCACCCAGACACGAATCCGTAATACCAAATGAAAATTTAAGTTTTTCTTTTTAATAGCTTTTAAAAAACTAAAAATTGTAAAAAAAGTGATTTTACTTTATACGATAATCTTTAGACCTCCTACGGCTCAATTAAAAGTGCTTCTTGGAGGTCCAAATATTTGTGCGAAACAATGGCACCATAATGCAATTTTTGCAAACCCTTAAATTTTTTAATTCCGAAAAAAAAATCGGTCTTTTTCGATACGCCCTAATGTTTATTACCAGGGCTAGGATTTTGATGAAATTGCATCTTTTTTCTAGTAAGCCAGAAACATAGCTGCTTTAGTATTTATATGTTATGTGATAAACTGAGTGTTTTAAGACATATTTGTTAGCGCATTTTTTGCCTGTTTAAACTCATATGAGCATCTTTTGTTTTATTCGGTCATTTTTTAGGCATTTTCACTTAATTTTGGCCATAAATCCCCATTATTAATGTAAAATAATGTTCATTTCCTTTGCTATTTTCTTTACATATTTTGTCCATTAATACTCATTATTTTGTATGATATTTTAATCGTTTATCTACACAAATATGCCATTTTAATATAGTACACCCCATGTAATGGATCAGTCCAACCGCCCCTTCAATATAGACTCCTCTATACCTGCTAATTCCGGATAAGAGTGGCCTTGTGGTAGACTACATGGAAACTAAAAGTGAACTAAATCCATGGTGCTACAGCCCATGAAGGGCCAAAACCGAGCAGCCGACTGCTGACTTCACGTCCATATGCCGACGCAGAGGTGAACGATCATACATGGAAACTACATCAGGTAAAATAATTAATTAAAGTTTACTACTTAGAAAAAATTATGTAAAATTTAATTTAATTACTAGTCTAAATATTAAGTAGTACAAAACCTCTTTTCCTACTAAGCCAATTATGTAAGATCAATTTTTAGAGCATTTTAAGGGTATTTTGAAAGATTTTTAGGTCATAAATGCATTCTTTTTAGGACATTTTTTCATGATTTATAGGTCATCAAAATCATAGTCCTATTTATTACTCTACATAACCGTCACTCAACACGTTTCCACTTCCTACCCTATTATTTCCTGTGACTGTTGAGTCAGCAACTTTTATTTTCTACGGATAGAAAGAGCGAGGTCCATCATTATACAACTTCTGCTGATCTGGCGTCAATTCATCCCCTTTAGTCAGAATTTCGCAGCACCTTCGACTCCTGTCCCTGAAAGAGCAAGGAGACGCCTACATAACCGCCTCGTCCAGGATTCCGCTCAACTCTGTAACAAACTCTCCCAACTCTCGACGAATGTAGGATCCGCACGCACGCACACAAACACAAACACACACACGAACACAAACACACACACGCGCTCGTAATAGGAAACAAGGCTGTGCACTACCCCACAGTTCAGGGAAGCGAAACTCGTCAGTGATATTTAAAAGCGCGTGAAATGTCACCCGACATTATCAACTCAGTCTCTGAACATATCATGTCACAAACGTATGTTTTACTGCTATACTATCAGTGATTAGGTTATAAAATTCTTAACGTCCCAGATTCGATTCAATTCCCTTGTGTACTATTTAAAGTTTCTCCTCCAATTTCAATCTCTTTCAATTATAATTAATACTAATAATAATAATAATAATAATAATAATAATAATAATAATAATAATAATATTTCGAATTGAACGGGTTACATCAGCTGCTTGTCTATGCGGATGACGTGAATATGTTAGGAGAAAATCCACAAACGATTAGGGAAAACACGGGAATTTTATTGGAAGCAAGTAAAGAGATAGATTTGGAAGAAAATCACGAAAAAACAAAGTATATGATTATGTCTCGTGACGAGAATATTGTACCAAATGGAAATATAAAAATTGGAAATTTATCTTTTGAAGAGGTGAAGTTCAAATAACTTGGAGCAACAGTAACAAACATAAATGATACTCGGGAGGAAATTAAACACAGAATAAATATGGGAAAATGCCTGTTATTATTCGGTTGAAAAGCTTTTATCATCCAGTCTGCTGTCAAAAACTCTGAAAGTTAGAATTTATAAAACAGTTATATTACCGGTTGTTCTGTGTGGTTGTGAAACTTGGATTCTCACTTTGAGAGAGGAACATAGGTTAAGGGTGTTTGAGAATAAGATGCTTAGGAAAATATTTGGGGCTAAGAGGGATGAAGTTACAGGAGAATGGAGAAAGTTACACAACACAGAACTGCACACATTGTATTCTTCACCTAACATAATTAGGAACATTAAATCCAGACGTATGAGATGGGCAGGGCATGTAGCACGTATGGGCGAATCCAGGAATGCATATAGAGTGTTAGTTGTGAGGCCGGGGGGAAAAAGACCTTTAGGAAGACCGAGACGTAGATGGGAAGGTAATATTGAAATGGATTTGAGGGAGGTGGGATATGATGATAGAGAATGGATTAATCTTGCTCAGGATAGGGACCAATGGTGGGCTTATGTGAGGGCGGCAATGAACCTCCGGGTTCCTTAAAAGCCAGTAAGTAAGTAAGTAAGTAATAATAACAATAATAATAATAATAATAATAATAATAATAATAATAATAATAATAATAATAATAATACTTACTTATGGCTTTTAAGGAACCCGCAGGTTCATTGCCGCCCTCACATAAGCCCGCCATTGGTCCCTATCCCGAGCAAGATAAATCCAGTCCCTACCATCATATCCCACCTCCCTCAAATCCATTTTAATATTATCCTCCCATCTACGTCTCGGCCTCCCCAAAGGGCTTTATTTCCTCTGGCCTCCCAACTAACACTCTATATGCATTTATGGATTCGCTCATACGTGCTTCATGCCCTGCCCATCTCAAACGTCTGGATTTAATGTTCCTAATTATGTCAGGTGAAGAATACAATGCGTGCAGTCTACGTTATGTAACTTTCTCTTTCCTCCTGTATCTTCATCCCTCTTAGCCCCAAATATTTTCCTAAGAACATTATTCTCAAACACCCTTTTTCTCTGTTCCTCTCTCAAAGTGAGAGTCTAAGTTTCACAACCATAAAGAACAACCGGTAATATAACTGTTTTATAAATTCTAACTTTCAGATTTTTTGACAGCAGACTGGATGACAAAAGCTTCTCAACCGAATAATAACACGCATTTCCCGTATTTATTCTGTTTTTAATTTTCTCCCGAGTATCATTTACATTTGTTACTGTTGCTCCAAGATATTTGAACTTCTCTACCTCTTCGAAAAATAAATCTCCAATATTTATACTTCCATTTCGTACATTATTCTGGTCACGAGACATAATCATATACTTTGTCTTTTCGAGATTTACTTCCAAACTTATCACTTTACTTGCTTCAAGTAGAATAATAATAATAATAATAATAATAATAATAATAATAATAATAATAATAATAATAATAATAATAATAATAATTTACTTCCTTTTTATTATAAAGATGACGTATAAAATTATAATACCCGAAGGAGCAAAGCTCGTGCTCGGGTGCAGTTCAGTTATATAATATAATATAATATAATATAATATAATATAATATAATATAATATAATATAATATAATACAATATAATATAATACAATATAATATAATATATTATAATATAATATAATATAATATCATATAATGTAATGTAATATAATATATAATATAATGTAATATAATATATAATATAATGTAATATAATATATAATATAATGTAATATAATATAATGTAATATAATATATTATAATATAATATAATATAATATAATATCATATAATGTAATGTAATATGATATAATGTAATATAATATATAATATAATTTAATATAATATATAATATAATGTAATATAATATAATATAACATAATGTAATATAATATATTATAATATAATATAATATAATATAATATAATATAATATAATATAATATAATATAATATAATGCTGAAACAGATCAGGAAGAGGAAAAGGAATTGGTTGGGTCACTGGCCAAGAAGAAACTGCCTACTGAAGGATGCACTGGAAGGAATGGTGAACGGGAGAAGAGTTCGGGGTAGAAGAAGATATCAGATAATAGAAGACATTAAAATATATCGATCATGTGAGGAAACGAAGAGGAATGCAGAAAATAGGAAAGATTGGAGAAAGCTGAGTTTACAGTGAAAGACTTGCCCTTGGGCAGTACACTAAATGAATAATATAATATAGTATAATATAATATAATATAATATAATATAATATAATATAATATAATGTAACATAATATAACGCAATTTCAATTCAATGTAATTTAAAAGGGAACAAAAAAAAATTGTAACATAATTTGATTATTCCATTTTGTTACCCTTTGATTGGGAAAACGTCATCGTCTGTGTTCCTCAATAGCAGCCAATGCATTGCCATTACAAAATTCATAAACAAAAAAGCATGTCTGCATATTTACTATGCGAATACATGAATTAAATTTCAAGTGAACGTGTATTCAGTTGCGTGTATTGCTCTGGCGTTGCGGTGTTCAGATGCTGCCGTGTGCAAATATCTGGCGTAACACGTCAAGTATAGTACATGGAACCGCAAGACATTCCAGTATTTCTACCCAACTGCTAGACTTCGGACATATCAGGTTAAATCGACGCAAACTACATTATCCTGATGTATTTTACATTCCTCTTGAGACCTCTGTATAACTTTCGTGGATAGTTCGACATACTAAGAAGTGGGAGAGTATGTTTTCAAGTAAAGCAAATGCAAAACATTTTATTCTGTTGTAACTCCCAAAACGAATCCGTGATTCCCTCAAACGTCTATAATAGTACATTATGCAACGAGCCTATAATGGAGGTAATTAAGAAGCGAGT
This sequence comes from Periplaneta americana, assembly GCA_025594305.2. Taxonomy (NCBI): domain Eukaryota; kingdom Metazoa; phylum Arthropoda; class Insecta; order Blattodea; family Blattidae; genus Periplaneta; species Periplaneta americana. Next base: position 5,931,471 of record JAJSOF020000037.1, on the reverse strand, counting down.
ATGGATATTTATGAAACGAGCGCAAGCGAGTTTCATAATTTTCATACGAGCTTCTTAATTACCATTATAGGCGAGTTTCATACGACTTTTTCTGCTCGACCATATTTCTAACTTGAAATTATTCATTTTATTTGTATCTAACTGACCTTGAGCAATACCTCGTAAATTGTGAGATGTGCGCAGACGCGAAAGTATTTATTTTTTCCGAGGAACAGATGTCCACATTGACCTTGATAGCCTATAAGAACCTACAGAGTAAACTAAATATTAACTTTGATATAACATTGAAATTAAATTAGACATTGAAAAACGAGATGACATTTTGAATTTATTTGAATATTATTTACAATTAACGCTAATTATTATAGTAACAGAACATAACCTTCTGCGACAGTATTGGATTTCCAGCCTCCGTGACTTTTCGCTAATTCTCTTTCGATTGCATATCCGAGAATAATCGATACTTGCGGTTTTATAACGGTACAAATCTGACTTGTCATTGGCTGAACACCTGTACTTTAATGAGTAATGCATTAAAGCACTGCTACCAGGTGTATAATTACTACATTTCGGCATGGTCGAGCATAAAATATATTAGGCCTACTAGTTTTTCTGGGAGGAATAGGCGTACGGAGCGTGGCGCTAGCCAAATTACTTTCTTCTACTGCAGAAATCAAGAAAACACAAGCGACTCCCGCGTATCCTAGCAACACAATCCTGACGTCTTCGCTCTACCATGAACATAGGGAGTATGCAGCTTTATTAAGCATCCACTGACCTTTAAAGAACAGAGAAACTGTCTGTCTAAGGGTGTGAACGACAAATGGATGAGATGAGGATGTGTTTCAATTGTCACAAGGAGTGTAGATTTACTTACACGTACCAATAAGTAATGATCGTACGTTTCGGAAACGGCAATTTCGTGGCTCTTTGGAAGTAATTAGTTAATGGAACGGAGAGAGTCAGTGGCTGTGGCAAAGCCCGATGGCTCGCTCTGCTGATTAGCTCCTTCCCTACGGCTCTGTGAAACCAAATCGTGCAATGAAAAATTGTTCAAACAACACACACTTGCAGGCACAGATATAGCCGAGAGAAACTTCAATTAAACTAATGTTATTAGCAGCAACGTGTTTTTAGATTACTCAACTCAATACGAGCGGAGAGAGGGTTTGGAATTGAACAGGTTACATCAGCTGCTTGTCTATGCGGATGACGTGAATATGTTAGGAGAAAATCCACAAATGATTAGAGAAAATACGGAAATTTTGCTTGAGGCAAGTAGAGAGGTATGTTTGGAAGTAAATCCCGAAAAGCAAAGTATATGATTATGTCTCGTGACGAGAATATTGTACGAAATGGAAATATAAAAATTGGAAATTTATCCTTTGAAAAGGTCGAAAAATTCAAATACTTGGGAGCAACAGTAACAAATATAAATGATACTCGGGAGAAATTAAACACGGAATAAATATGGGAAATGCCTGTTATTATTTGGTTGAGAAGCTATTATCATCCAGTCTGCTGTCAAAAAATCTAAAAGTTAGAATTTATAAAACAGTTGTATTACCGGTTGTTCTTTATGATTGTGAAACTTGGACTCTCACTTTGAGAGAGGAACATAGGTTAAGGGTGTTTTAGGAAAATATTTCGGGTTAAGAGGGATGAAGTTACAGGAGAATGGAAAAAGTTACACAACACAGAACTGCACGCATTGTATTCTTCACCTGACATGATCAGGAACATTAAATCCAGACGTTTGAGATGGGCAGGGCATGTAGCACGTATGGGCAAATCCAGAAATGCATATAGAATGTTAGTTGGGAGGTCGGAGGGAAAAATACCTTTGGGGAGGCCGAGACGTAGATGGGAGGATAATATTAAAATGTATTTGAGGGAGGTAGGATATGATGATAGAGACTGGATTAATCTTGCTCAGGATAGGGACCAATGGCGGGCTTATGTGAGGGCGGCAATGAACCTCCGGGTTCCTTAAAAGCCAGTTAGTAAGTAAGTACAGTAACAGATAGCTTACATTGTTTAAGCTTGTGGAGTTTCTCATCAGCGTTAATATTGTAATAATTTTGACCACAATAATTATCAGGTACGAGAGCTGGGTTCAAATAAAGTTAGCGAGTGACAAAGGTAATATTAGAGGTAAGATCTTTCAGGGATTTTCATGTTTTTTTTTTTTATTTTGTCTGCATTTCATCACTTCTCGACCATCACCTCATTACCATCGTCATGACAACCGTCTTGGCAACTCATATGGCATAACTCTGGCTTTCGATGAACGCGGACCAGAGTTCAAATCCCGACGATGAAAGAAAAGTGACCGACGAATTTTACCTGGAGCCCTCTATCAGGGACACGATGCTTTTATGTGCCATAAATCTACTACACGGAGTTCCCAGCTTTACTTTCCTCTCGGATAAAGCTATGCTAAGGCTTTCATCTTATCGCCCTTTAAAATCCATGGTGTAGCAAGGGAAAGTTGAACGAAAACAAGATTCTCATTCATCCTAGCTGCAATTTATACTTCGAATGATTTTTCTTTATACTAACACTGCAGTAAACAATTGTAAAGACCTACGAAGCTCATTTTTCACCATAACTTTAGAAATTCACTTTAGATTTTTTTATTTGAAGAAAAGACGACAGGCGGCATAATTTATCTATATCACTAATGACGTGTACTTGAATTTTCATCATTCACTCAAATGAAGCCAATTATGTAGACCAGCGTTTCTCAAACTATGGCCCGCGCACCACCTGTGGTCTGCCCTTGTGGTCCTTCAAAACAGACAGAAGAAAAAATAAAATTCAAATAAATTTCGTATCACACTATAACTGAAAATCTCAGAGTTTTGAAATGACACTGGCAATCGCCTTTCATTTTTTCTCCCAGTACTGACATTTTATGAAATTTATTACCCTGATTCCCACTCTATTCTCAGCAACAAAAGAGGGGCTTAAAGCACTATGAACGTGGTGTTTCTCGTCATCTTTTCCCTGCACATCCCGCGTCTGTAACCCAGCCAGGGACTACCCGAATTGAAAACAGGACCCCAAGTACAGAATCTTTTCATGTATTTATGACTTTCTTAATAGTTTTGCCGACACCCAGTCTGCACACCGAAATGATCACGTACTGTACGTTGTACACCAGTAATAGAACATGCCAAATTGCATATTTTCTTGATGAAAATCGGGCATGTTTCTGCATTAATTCTTTTTATTTCTATTTTTCCACATGACGATATAAGAAATCTTAGATTCCGCCTATTTTAAAATCCGGGCGAACCAGATCCATAAATTCAAATTACAATACTTTTCTAATTATATTTTTTGTAGCCAATCACAAGTAACTTAAAACAAATTCTGTGCATTGTTGATTCGTCGCTTGCCTTTTAGTAGTTATTTGTTTGAAATCCTTCTTATGTGGTAAACGCTAGTAGTTGTCCATATCTGTGCTAAATAGTGCCCATTATACATAATGGAAAACTGGCTTCGGTCCGGATCTTTGAAAGGAAAGGAACGTGATTATACGCTTCATTTAGGCAGTGCTAATAGTTCAGAAGCTGTGTGTGAAGATATTAATATCAGTGATTAATATCTAGTCCTGGTCAAAGAAAAAATACTTTCGTAAATAAGACAAGAGTTATTTGCAACTTGGATTTACTTTGTGTGGCAATGAGAGTGAACCAAAACCTCGGTACGTTGTTTGTTACGAAGTGCTTTCAAATGAGTGTATGAAACCCGCGAAATTGAAACGGCACTTAGAGATGAAATACACAAGTGTAAAAAGTAAACCTGTAGGATTATTACCAACATTTATTTATTTTGTTAATTAATAAGTTACAGACTATCCAAACACTAACAGCCTTGCATTATTTAAAAAAAAAAAAACGAAAATGAATTTTCTTCTATTAACATTAACTTAATTAGTTAATACTAATATAAAATTGATTGAAATAAATTAATTTTAATTAATTAATTCTATTTTAAAATATAGGTATAAGCTTACTGATATTAAAATATGCTACAAAAATGATAAATTTGCTTTCGAAGGGAACAAGAGTAAGGTGGTCCGTGGAACTGTTCTGACTTAAAAAGGTGGTCCCTACTTCAAAAAAGTTTGAGAAACGCTGATGTAGACCAATTTACCAACAGAGTCGTTGCCCAGGGTGCTCCACGATGAGATAAGATGATGGAGATTTGCTGAGTACCGAGAAAACCCTTGTTACCTGGACCATGAGCTTGTCAAAAACAAGTTATAAATCGGGGGTACACCGGAGATCGAACCCGGGTCCACAAGATTATAAGTCCAGCGGTCTAGCTAGCCACTAGATCACCGCGAAGGCTTCTTCTATAATATTGAAAACAGAATTTTTCCCTGGGTGAAGAAAGTGATAATGTCCAGAAGCACGGATATCTCCCAAATGTCTCAATAGCGTGTATGCCGACATTTTTACTTCGCTTTCATTCTCATTTGAAGCTGGTATTTATTGTGAGTGTACTGATATTCTTATTGAATTTGGTATTCCCAAGAAACTAGTTCGATTAATTAAAATGTGTCTCAGTGAAACATACAGCAGAGTCCGTATAGGTCAGTTTCTATCTGATGCTTTTCCAATTCACTGCGGGCTAAAGCAGGGAGATGCACTATCACCTTTACTTTTTAACTTCGCTTTAGAATATGCCATTAGGAAAGTTCAGGATAACAGGCAGGGTTTGGAATTGAACGGGCTACATCAGCTTCTTGTCTATGCAGATGACGTGAATATGTTAGGAGAAAATACACAAACGGTTAGGGAAAACACGGAAATTTTACTTGAAGCAAGTAAAGCGATCGGTTTGGAAGTAAATCCCGAAAAGACAAAGTATATGATTATGTCTCGTGACGGGAATATTGTACGAAATGGAAATATAAATATTGGAGATTTATCCTTCGAAGAGGTGGAAAAATTCAAATATCTTGGAGCAACAGTAACAAATATAAATGACACTCGGGAGGAAATTAAACGCAGAATAAATATGGGAAATGCGTGTTATTATTCGGTTGAGAAGCTCTTATCATCCAGTCTGCTGTCCAAAATCTGAAAGTTAGAATTTATAAAACAGTTATATTACCGGTTCTTCTATATGGCTGTGAAACTTGGACTCTCACTCTGAGAGAGGAACATAGGTTAAGGGTGTTTGAGAATAAGGTGCTTAGGAAAATATTTGGGGCTAAGCGGGATGAAGTTACAGGAGAATGGAGAAAGTTACACAACACAGAACTGCACGCATTGTATTCTTCACCTGACATAATTAGGAACTTGAAATCCAGACGTTTGAGATGGGCAGGGCATGTAGCACGTATGGGCGAATCCAGAAATGCATATAGAGTGTTAGTTGGGAGACCGGAGGGAAAAAGACCTTTAGGGAGGCCGAGACGTAGATGGGAGGATAATATTAAAATGGATTTGAGGGAGGTGGGGTATGATGATAGAGACTGGCTTAATCTTGCACAGGATAGGGACCGATGGCGGGCTTATGTGAGGGCGGCAATGAACCTTCGGGTTCCTTAAAAGCCATTTGTAAGTAAGTTGTAAGTACATCAAGTGGACAGACACACATCAGCCTGTCTGCTGTTCTTAATTGACAGGAAGATAAATGCCCTCCCTCTTTAGGTACATTAGGAACATTACTTGCCTAGAGTGCAGCATTTAAAATTCCACAAAAGACAAAAAGGGTCGAACGTTAAGTGCCTACCAGAAATTTTAAGCGTTACATTTTATGTGAACAAGAGAATTATTATTAGCATGTGAACGTCCATGACTTCGTTGCCTACCTCAGTGATGAGGGTGGATAATGAAACACGAAGTTCTCCTTCTGCGCAGTAATGGACCGCCTACAGTTTTGTACCCTCATTTGCATGACAATAATTTCTACAAGAGTGTTAACCCAGTTCGATATTTGATGGTATTTCCCACATGGATCATTTAATTTGCATAACAGTTTCCAATTTCGGCCACGATATACGCAACATCTCACTCGCAGCTTCAACCCCCGCTGAAGCTAATAACGTGCGTTTGGACGCCGGCTATGACATTTAATGTTTGTCCACTTCATATGGCTATATCACAGTTCTAGGTGAAGTCCGCATACTAGTACCCACCGCAGTAAGATAGAGAAGAAAAGTATCCATTTCACTTACAACTGAATCTCTTCAGAAACCGTGGTAGCCTGCATTGAGTGAGTGAGCGAGCGAGTCGATTTGGGTGTGAATTAATGAGCAAATGAAGCAAGTGAGTCAATGAGGGTGTGAATTAATGTATGAATTAATGACCGATGAATAAGCGAGCGAGTGAGTCGATGAGAGTGTGAATTAGTGAGCAAATGAAGAAGCGAGCGAGTGAGTCGATGAGAGTGTGAATTAGTGAGCAAATGAATAAGCGAGCGAGTGAGTCGATGAGAGTGTGAATTAGTGAGCAAATGAAGAAGCGAGCGAGTGAGTCGATGAGAGTGTGAATTAGTGAGCAAATGAAGCGAGTGAGTCGATGAGGGTGTGAATTAATGAGCAAATGAAGAAGCGAGCAAGTGAGTCGATGAGAATGTGAATTAGTGAGCAAATGAAGCGAGTAAGTGAGTCGATGAGAGTGTGAATGAGTGAGCAAATGAAGCGAGCAAGTGAGTCGATGAGAGTGTGAATTAGTGAGCAAATGAAGAAGCGAGCGAGTGAGTCGATGAGAGTGTGAATTAGTGAGCAAATGAAGACGCGAGCGAGTGAGTCGATGAGAGTGTGAATTAGTGAGCAAATGAAGAAGCGGGCGAGTGAGTCTATGAGAGTGTGAATTAGTGAGCAAATGAAGACGCGAGCGAGTGAGTCGATGAGAGTGTGAATTAGTGAGCAAATGAAGAAGCGAGCGATTGAGTCGAGAGAGTGTGAATTAGTGAGCAAATGAAGACGCGAGCGAGTGAGTCGATGAGAGTGTGAATTAGTGAGCAAATGAAGAAGCGAGCGATTGAGTCGAGAGAGTGTGAATTAGTGAGCAAATGAAGAAGCGGGCGAGTGAGTCGATGAGAGTGTGAATTAGTGAGCAAATGAAGAAGCGAGCGATTGAGTCGAGAGAGTGTGAATTAGTGAGCAAATGAAGAAGCGAGCGATTGAGTCGAGAGAGTGTGAATTAGTGAGCAAATGAAGAAGCGGGCGAGTGAGTCTATGAGAGTGTGAATTAGTGAGCAAATGAAGCGAGCAAGTGAGTCGATGAGAGTGTGAATTAGTGAGCAAATGAAGACGCGAGCGAGTGAGTCGATGAGAGTGTGAATTAGTGAGCAAATGAAGACGCGAGCGAGTGAGTCGATGAGAGTGTGAATTAGTGAGCAAATGAAGAAGCGAGCGATTGAGTCGAGAGAGTGTGAATTAGTGAGCAAATGAAGAAGCGGGCGAGTGAGTCTATGAGAGTGTGAATTAGTGAGCAAATGAAGCGAGCAAGTGAGTCGATGAGAGTGTGAATTAGTGAGCAAATGAAGAAGCGAGCGAGTGAGTCGATGAGAGTGTGAATTAGTGAGCAAATGAAGAAGCGAGCGAGTCTATGAGAGTGTGAATTAGTGAGCAAATGAAGAAGCGAGCGAGTGAGTCGATGAGAGTGTGAATTAGTGAGCAAATGAAGAAGCGAGCGAGTGAGTCTATGAGAGTGTGAATTAGTGAGCAAATGAAGAAGCGAGCGAGTGAGTCGATGAGAGTGTGAATTAGTGAGCAAATGAAGCGAGCAAGTGAGTCGATGAGAGTGTGAATTAGTGAGCAAATGAAGCGAGCAAGTGAGTCGATGAGAGTGTGAATTAGTGAGCAAATGAAGAAGCGAGCGAGTCTATGAGAGTGTGAATTAGTGAGCAAATGAAGAAGCGAGCGAGTGAGTCGATGAGAGTGTGAATTAGTGAGCAAATGAAGAAGCGAGCGAGTGAGTCGATGAGAGTGTGAATTAGTGAGCAAATGAAGCGAGCAAGTGAGTCGATGAGAGTGTGAATTGGTGAGCAAATGAAGAAGCGAGTGAGTGAGTGAGTGAGTGAGTAAGTGAGTGAGTGAGTGAGTGAGTAAATGAATTGGTGAGCAAATGACTATCCGAATTAATTAAACAATAAATCAATTAAAAAGTCAATAAGAATATGAATGTGCGACTGAATTAGTGGTGATATAATGAAAAAATAAGCGAGTCGATGAGTGAATGAATTATTGAGCGAGTAAAGAAAGGACTGACTGACTGACTGACTGACTGACTGACTGACTGACTGACTGACTGACTGACTGACTGACTGACTGACTGACTGACCAAATAAAAAATCTTGCAAGTAATAGTTTTTAAATACATATAATTTCTTAACGGGATATGTTTGACGTCCTCCAAGGAAATACGATAAAACAAGATATAATTATTACTACAAAAAATGTTATTAGATTTCATAACCTATGTATGGTTTTCACGCAGAAATTTGATCAGAACAAATGTACCATTGTAAAATTCCTTTGCAGAACGAAAATGTTACATTTTTTCGGATCAAATTTCTGAACCATTTAAAGGACAAAATTAAAATTATTTTAATATTTTATTAACATAACACACTGATGTCTAAAATTGACTGAGCTTATTGGGAATTAAATCAATGGCTTTTCCAAAACACGCCAAGAAATATTTCATGTAAAACAATTTTCATCTCGAAAAGGAAACAAGAACGAGCAAAATCGTATGAAACTTTTTTGTTTGAAATGTCTGCAAGAATAACCCCAAAAAATTAATGACATAACTTACGGTTCAGCCTGTATATAAAAACTGATCTGTCTTTTCATGTGATCAGCATGGCATAAGATAGCCCATTAAGTCAACACAAGACGAAACAAATCGCATAGTTCCATGAAGAAATAATTAAATCTCCACTTCTCAGCTGGGAATCGAGTCTTGTGTGCGTCGCATATTATTCATTCTGAAATACAAGTTAGATCAACCTGCCCGTGTACACCACAAAGGTTAGCAGAACTTCTATTTTCTAACTTCGCCGCTACCATAGAGAAGGCCCGCTACAAAAATTCGAAGTTTCCATCACATAAAACATAAAGCTCAAGAACTCATTAGTCCAGGAGCCGTATTTTGTACATCCCTTTTTCTGACAAGGTCATAGAAGTGATTTTCTTTTTGAATGCTTCATGAAAGCCATTAGCGCTCCTGTAGAGTGCGCCGGAAAATACACTTTAGAAAGAGATTGTTTTAATAGAGGCTTCCTGTATCGGCGGCAGATCGCTTTTATGGAAACATGAAAACTTGTCACCGAATTTCCGTAGCGCTCAATATAGACAGTCGCCACACACTTTAACATACCACTATAACCACCATCACTACCATTGCTTATCGTTGTAGTAATCTGGTGACTCAATTTAAATCATTTCTGATTACAATGAGAGCGGGTACGGAAATCAACCTTTTTTTTTTTTTTGTAAAAGAATTGAGTATACTACTAGAGTCAAAAAGTACCGGAACTTCGTGTGGCAACGCCATGCTCTATAGGCAACTTCTCTACCTTGTCCTTGTGGTATGTAACCTACTCTCCAGGGGTATAGACTCTGTATGGCGACGATCAAAGGGGAAAGTAATGCTTGAAGTGTTCTTCGATATCCAGGGACTCGTAAATTTCTAGTTTATTCCTGAGAGTCGACGTCTTCGTGATGCAGTTCGATGAAAAAGACCCAATTTGTGACAAGGACAGAATTGGGTTCATCATGACAATACCCTAGCACATCGGTCGCTCTTGGTGAGCGATTTCCTCGCAGAACACAAAATACCTTCCTTCCACAGAAATTCTATTCAACCAAAAAGCTAGAAACTAAACACACTAGAACGATACGAAATATATAGATACACAAAAACACATTCAAATGAAATTCTCAACACACAACTCAATTTCAGAACACATACAGTATTTGACTCCACATTACACTATACAAACACACCTCCACAAGAAACGCAAACAAAAGGCGCCAAGACCAACACCAACCAGTTCTGAAGATGGCCCATAACAGGCTGAAACTAGTCAACCAGTTACTATAATATTTAACACACGAAAGCTATATAATACATATTCCGAAGTATGATGAATTTCGGCTATAGATCGTTTGAATTCAGAATTGTTGTTTTTGGATTGTTTTCGGAAATGTTTTACATTTACCTCTCTATAGATTATTGACCGTTAGTTTACCCCTTTAATTCTGAATATTCTGAGTCGAATTAATCATAAATGCGCAAACTTCAGAATAGCCAGCATGCTTCATTTAATCGGAAAAATATGAATGCTAATATTAACACATTTCCATAAACATGAAGTTTACTTGGAAGCTCCAACAAAAGACAGCGGACAGGAAATAACTTGTGGCAGCACTGTGTAAAGCCAAGTGGTATATTACAGTTTTACACAGTTCGTCTTTTGTTTATTTTTTATTTTTAACTATTTATATTGTCTGTTTTGTATTGTCAATTATAGCTTGGTAGAAATAAAATGTATGAATTAACCAAAAACAAAAACCTACACGTTTCTTACAGAACAGTTCATTTCCAAGCTACAATAACAGATAAGTACCTAGCTAATAGAAAATAAACTGCACGTTCTTGACATGATTTATTTTAAAGATCCAACAAAAGACAGCTTGTAAGAAATAAACTACACGTGTTTCCAGGAAAGTTTATTTCCAAGATCGAATAAAATAAAATTGACAGGAAATGAACAATACATTCTCGACAGAACAGTTTATTTCCAAAGTCTAATAAAAGATAATAAAAGCCAGTTGATAGGAAATAAACTATTTCCAAGATCCAATAAAATACAGGCAATACGAAATAAAGTTACCTCTTAAGTAGAAATAAACTACACATTCTTCGCAGGACAGTTTATTTCTAAGTTCCAATAAGAGACAACTAATAGAAAATAAATTATACATTATTGACAGAGTAGTTTATTTCTATGATCCAATAAAAGACAACTAATAGAAAATAAATTATACATTATTGACAGAGTAGTTTATTTCTATGATCCAATAAAAGACAACTAATAGAAAATAAATGATACATTATTGACAGAGTAGTTTATTTCTATGATCCAATAAAAGACAACTAATAGAAAATAAATTATACATTATTGACAGAGTAGTTTATTTCTATGATCCAATAAAAGACAACTAATAGAAAATAAATGATACATTATTGACAGAGTAGTTTATTTCTATGATCCAATAAAAGACAACTAATAGAAAATAAATTATGCATTATGGACAGAGTAGTTTATTTCTATGATCCAATAAAAGACAACTAATAGGAAATAAATTATACATTATTGACAGAGTAGTTTATTTCTATGATCCAATAAAAGACAACTAATAGAAAATAAATGATACATTATTGACAGAGTAGTTTATTTCTATGATCCAATAAAAGACAACTAATAGAAAATAAATTATACATTATTGACAGAGTAGTTTATTTCTATGATCCAATAAAAGCCAGCTGATAGGAAATAAACTATATCCAAGATCCAATAAAAAACATAATAGGAAATAAACTAGCCTATACGTTCTTGAAGTGGCATCAAGTTACCACTTAAATACAGAGTGTTAAGAAAAAAGTATCCAATATTTTAGGAGGTGTTAGTATGCATCAAAACAAGAAAAAATGTCTAATAAACATGGGTCCTACAACACATACTTTCTGAGATCTGAACACTTGTTCATAGGAGGTGCTCAATGTGACGTCCATTTATGGCACTGCACTTTTCTGCCCTACAATACAGCAGGTTACCAGATAATCATACCGTAGTTGACATCCCTGGCATGGACTACTGATACGTTGCAAGGAATACTGAAAACAAAAGTCTGATGAAGGATATGAGTGTGGTTCAGCAGAGATTATGTGAATTTTCGTAATCAGCATGTGTGGGCTAATGAAAATTCCCATGTACTTGAAGAAACAAGGCATCAGCACCGATTCTCAATCAACGTATGGGCAGGCGTTCTTAGCGATAGATTAAGGGCCTACGTGCTACCGCAGAGATTAACTGGGGATCGTTATCAGGACTTTCTTATTAACGTATTGCCTACCTTGCTGGAGTATCTGCCATGTCAGCAAAGACTACAGATGTGGTTCATGCATGATGGCACACCAGCACATTTTTTTCCGCAATAAGCGTGAACACCTAACGCTGACATTTCAGGATCACTTGATTGATTGGGGAGGCCCCAAACTTTGGCCTGCTCGTTCCTCAAATCTAAATCCCTTAGCCTTTTGGTTATCAAGAACAACCAGGTCAATTGGACGTATGTTCTTGACGTGAAATAAAGTTGCCACTTAAATATACTTTCTTTTAAATCTTGTGTTTTAAAATATAGTGATCATAATAAGTAGGGCTATGAAAAGGGAGCAGTTAAAGCTATACTCGGTACCATCACTAGCTTTAATTGCTCCTTTTCATAGCCTAATAATAATAATAATAATAATAATAATAATAATAATAATAATAATAGAGTTTTCAGACTACAATTATGTGCAATATTATTTCTCTATTTAACTGTTAAATTGCATTGCTGAACTATTATCCTTTTTTAATGTAAAGCATACATTTGCCGTTAATTTAGAACCAAAGCCCAATCTGGAGATTGGCGTTTTTAAGTACAGGAGCGAAAACCCTTACCGAATATTGTTAAATATATATATATTCCGTGAGGAAATCATCCATCTGTTGGTCCTGAACGTATCTTAAGTTTTCACTTATCTAGGCAGAATTCGTAACCATGACAATAACTTTCATGCAACATGAAAAATTCGTCTCAGTCATTCTTGCCAGCTGAGGTCAGATATATTCAATAAGTAATTTTTATTTAAAAGTCCAATCCGTAACACAGAAACTCTTTATAGGTCAAGGTAAGACTCTTTCTCCCCTAGAATTGCCGTGGGAACTGGTCTATAAATATTTATTTTGATTTGTGATCAATAATCTACTGACAAATATAAATTATCGACATTTAGACCCATCCCTAACCTTAGCACGCAATCTTTCTGTATTAGTAGGCTATAGCAAGCAAGGACGTCCCTGAAGGCGGGATGGGGGAACGTGACGCACACAATATTCTCTGGTTGGAGCCAGAAGACATGCCCCTTAATATTTTTCAGTAATTATAGTTGCACATTTCATCATTATTCATTGCTAGCTGAAAGCACCCTGTGTTTCACGGGTTTTCCTTTCTGCTTCTATTTTTAATTAAACTGGTTATTACATTTTCGGAAATCTCGGAAACCTAACTATAGACAACCAAAACGAATTGTCTTTACTAAGGTAAGATGAATCTTTGCTTAACGTCACTTACATGAATTGATGAACTTCTTAGCGAAATGCCTGCCAGCGTTAACAAAATATAAAACAGTTCTAATCAGGCACCGAAAAGAAAGCATGTCTCATGTACCTGACGTTCAATGGTTTTTTTATTTATATATTTATTTCTTTTTATTTATTTATTTCTGTGTAGTTAAGGCCATTAGGCCTTCTCTTCCACACAGCCAGAAATACAAATAAAATAAGAGAAAAATCAAACTATGAACAAAGTAAAACCCAAAGAAAATATGATTCCTTTTTCTCTTTCTGATCAGTTTCACCATCGAATCAATATGTAGGGCCTACTTATTGCACGAATTATCTAGTTTTGGCCTTCATGATGTGTATCAACAATGTAATTTAATTTCTTGTTATAATTTCCATGGCCTCGTGAAAGTCGATGTTGAATACAACAGACAATAATAAAAACAATTGACTATAGAAGATTGCATTTTAGTATTACACAGGAATGTTTGATCGCATTTATTTTTATTTTTTATATTTTAATTCATTTAACGTCCATCTGCACAATTTTAATATAGCCTATGTTTTTCTCCTGGTTATGGAGGTTAAATGTGCAAACTTTGGCACATATCGGTCAAAGCGTATAGATTTGTATAGAGAACATACATACATACATACATACCCACATTCACTTTTATATATTAAGATTACTATTTTTGTAATTAAATGTTCATTTTTCTGCAGTTTCCAATCTTACTAATAAACAGGATGTATTCCTTGAGTCACTCTATTGTAGTATAACCCAGCATACCCCTATATGAAATCAAACACTCACGAAAATAATAGCATATGAATGACTGGCTCTTCTTCATGCGTCAAGCACTATAACATTCCATCACATCACTCGCTTAGTAAACAGGGTATCTCAGGAGAGATGTAAAATACTTTAGGGTAATGTAGTTTGGATTGCCTACATTGATTTAACCTTATATATTTATGACGGAAGCTTAACGGTTGGGGAGAAATATTGGAACGTCTTGCGGTTCTGTGTAGTATACTTGACGTGTTACGCCAGTTCTTTTGCATATGGCAGGATCTGAGCACCGCAACGCCAGCGCAACACATGCAATTGAATACACGTTCACTTGACATTTAATTCCTGTATGCAGACATGCTCTTTGTTTATGGATTCTGTGATGGCAATGCATTGGCTGTTGTTCAGTAATACAGACGACGTTTTCCCAATCGAAGTGTTCCATCCAGCAGTGTGATGTCCAGTGCTTACCGGATGTTACCTGAAACTAGCAAGCTACTAAATGCTTCATTGAGGTCGGAAAGAGAACTGATATGGATAACTGATATGAATTTAAATTCATGGAATCCATAACAACGTCAACCTTAGTAATTTGTCTTGTATAATTACTTTATTTTCTTACTAAGTTTGTATTTAATTATGAAATGAACTTTTTGGAACAATAGACGATACAGCATTTTAATAATGTACCACATCACATCATATTATATTGCAAGAAAACCTGAGTTTATTAGAATAACTGTTAAAATGTAAGCGTCTATGTTACTTACTTACTTACTTACTTACTTACTTACTTACTTACTTACTTACTTACTGGCTTTTAAGGAACCCGGAGGTTCATTGCCGCCCTCACATAAGCCCGCCACTGGTCCCTATCCTGAGCAAGATTAATTCATTCTCTATCATCATATCCCACCTCCCTCAAATCCATTTTAATATTATCCTTCCATCTACGTCTCGGCCTCCCTAAAGGTGTTTTTCCCTCCGGCCTCCCAACTAATTCTCTATATGCATTTCTGGATTCCCCCATGCGTGCTACATGTCCTGCCCATCTCAAACGTCTGGATTTAATGTTCCTAATTATGTCAGGCGAAGAATACAATACGTGCAGTTCTGTGTTGTGTAACTTTCTCCATTCTCATGTAACTTCATCCCTCTTAGCCCCAAATATTTTCCTAAGCACCTTATTTTCAAACACCCTTAACCTATGTTCCTCTCTCAAAGTGAGAGTCCAAGTTTCACAACCATAAAGAACAACCGGTAATATAATTGTTTTATAAATTCTAACTTTCAGATTTTTTGACAGCAGACTGGATGATAAACGCTTCTCAACCGAATAATAACAGGCATTTCCCATATTTATTCTGTGTTTAATTTCCTCCCGAATATCATTGTCTATGTTAATGAGTAAAAACAACATTCTTACAAAATTGATGTTACAAGTTAAGAAATAGAAATTGAATATATACGAAGGCACTTTGACAAATAATATAACGTGAAATATCATACGAGTCAATTTACCTACTTAATTGAAATATTAAAATTCTTTTAATATAATTTTACACACAAGTATTGCTGACCGTGGTGTAGCAAACGAAGGAGCCATTTTGAAAATGTGTACATTGGTAAATAACGTAAACAAACGACTTAATATTACAGCTGTTATGGTAAACTATATGACACACCTTACACTACAATAAAGACAGAGTGGTAACACGGATGTTAGAACTCAACGAACTAGTTCAGTGTCTGACATGAACCTGTTGTGCTAACGTTGAACACCTGTGAGGAATTCCCCTCCCCCAAACAATTGTCAATACACATCCACAAAAAGGTCGAAGACAAAATGTTCATATTTGGCCTACAGGTCTACCAAATGATGAATGAAAAGGACTATGCAGAATCATATGAAGCACGTTTTCTGAAACGGCCTAACAAGAAAACTATTCAAATGCAAGCTTTAAGTTATTTTTAAGCTTTTTACCGTGGAACTAACATTCGAGAAAAATTATAACAAAAATGACTTGCCTCGATGTGACCCGTAGTGCATTCGTTAGTTAAAAATCTTCATTTGTTTATTCATGGCCCACATTATGCTTCTACTACAACAATGATCATAGTCTAAGCTTATAATATTAGCGAATCCATCCTCATTCTTTTTATAATTTAGGAGGTTATGTGCATCACAGCATTTCCTGAAAGAAACAACCTTGCCATCCGGAATATCTCTTTATAATATATGCAATTCCAACAATAACGATGACGTATTAATTATTAATAATAAATGAATAATGTATTTTGATGCTTCAGTATTTTATATCTTTATACAAGATAAACCCCAAGCGAGTTGGCTCTGACGGTAATGTTTGAGACTCGCATTCGGGAAGTCCCGGGTTCAAACTCCGTGATCGACAAATCTGATTGGGGTATTTCATGGTTTTCTTCAGTCACACAGGCAAATACCGGATTGAAAATTTACGTATTATTATTCATCACCACCTCAATCACCAATATCATAAACATTAATAAAAAAAATCAGTTACATGAACACAATCTATCTACAACCCACGACAATAGAAAGAGGAACTGAACAAGAGTAAAAATTCAAATCTGCTTTACAGGGAGCTTCACCTGAAAGACTAGATTTGCATAATATATACGTCACTGTGTACGTTAACAGAAAACCACAATTCCAAGTCACACAGAGTTTGTGTGCACTCGTTGTGGGTCTCTGGCGTTTCGTCAGCCCACGTGAGTTGTGTGGATATAAAGGGAAAAGTTGAGACGGTGTCGGGTGGAGTTCCCGGGTAGCTCAGTGGTAGAGCGCTGGTACGTTCAACCAGAGGTCCCGGGATCGATACCCGGCCCCGGAACAATTTTTCCCTTGAAATTATTCAAATCTGCTTCACAGGGAGCTTCACCTGAAAGACTAGATTTGCAAGAGTAAAAGAGGCCTACTGATATACCCAAAGATCCTACATATGCAATATATCCACAGATGGTAAAGCGTGCACAAACAGATTTTTTTTTTCGTTGTTGCTAACTCTATAGCATCTATTAGATGCTTTATGGTTGTGCTAACAGATGGAGTTACTTGTCAACAATGTGACGCTGAAACGTGTGTTCAGGTTACTGGCCAGCGACAGTCCTGATGTATTTTTATATTTGTGATGATTTGTTAATTAATATTAACCCAGCACACTCAAAATCACACTCACATTCATACAAATTTCCAGACTCTAGACACCCAGGAAATTCCTCTTCTTCAAGAAAAATTCACCGAGAGCCGAACCCGGGAATCGAACCCGGGACCTCCTGATCTGGAAGCCAGCATGCTGACCAACAGACCACGGAGGCAGGCAACAAACAGATTTAACAACAAAAAAAAAAAACAAGACAAAACAGTTGTTATTGCTCTGTCTCGTTTTTCAAATTGGTTTATTTTACGACGTTTTATCAAAACTGCGATGGTTATCTAGCCATGGAAGTTCTATCCAGTGTCTGTCCAGTATAGATCGAAAAAGATACGGGTTTCGGTTATGTCTCAACAGACGATAAAATTCCTCGATTATATCGATAATGATGACGACATAATTATAGTGACACTGTATTCCGTGAACTAAGCGAAAGTTCCCACGCAGTTACAACATAGTCACATATGGAGACACGTGACATTTGGAAAACACCTGTCGAACAACGCAGTGTTGCCACACGTGATAGAGCTACAGTAAATGCAACTCTATCGCAGTTTTTGTAAGAAAGAGATTGAAACTCTTCCCCATATCCTTGGCTTCTGCCCCTATAGTGAGGCCCTTCGCAACATCCGTCACCATGCTGTCCGTTCTATGCTGGCCGAGGCACTGAAGGAAGTAGGGTTTACAGTCCATCAAGAGGTGCAGGGACTAGCCACACAAGGAATTGATATCATTGCCATTAAGAACAACTCGGCATACATTCTCGATCCCACCATCAGATTTGAGACACATGCAGATCAACCGCATGAGGTGGACAGTGAAAAGAAACGGATCTATGAACCAACAATCCCGTTCTATAAAGATAAATATAGCCTGTCCCACATTGATGTAATAGGTCTGATGGTGGGAGCACGAGGTACCATACCCTCCTTCTTTGCCAACAAATGTAAAAGCCTGGGGCTAACACACAGTATTGTGAAGGAAATAGCCATTAGTGCCCTCAAAGGATCGGATCAGATATTGAGAAATCATTTGTATGGGAGTGATAATGGAAATTTCAAGTTATCTTAACCGATGGCTGTTCATTGGTTTAGATATCAATGCCAATCAATCCGTACTATTATTTTTCTCGCGGTATATGGCATTCAAATCATTCTAACCTATCTGATGATATTTCCCCCCCCCCTTTCTTAACTGTAAATGAGCACAAACGCTACTTAGGTATAAATTTTTCTGACATTTTGCATGTTCGATTCCCTAACCGATTCAAATGTAGTCTATATCATTTTACCTTTTAGGTGTGTTTCCAAATTATATGTAATACGCTTTGTCAAATCTGGCAACCATTTCATAAGGGAAGCTAAATTTATATATTATATTTTGTAAGAAACAAGACTGTAAATAATAAGGTTCAGATTTTGAAATGCAATATAAATTAGGATGCAATTTAAAAAAAGTGAATTAAGCACATATCTCTCTCTATATTTTTTTCTTGTTTTTCAGTTCACCGAAGTGTCTGACAAATCTTCATTGAATTGCAACATAACAAATGATCCAAGTAACTTCTCTTCCCAGACATGCTATATAATTATGTCCAGTAAAGTACAAAGATAAAGATTAAGACAATGTAGGAAAAAAACAAACAAAATAAAGCATATACATTCATTTTATACAAAAGGAAGTTAAAACTCACATCTTTGCCGGAAATAAATTCTGAGTCCGCTGGATTTTTAGCAAGTATATGATATCCTTCAAGTGTAAGTTATACTTTCTGAACACTCTATACCAGTGGTGGCGAAAATGTAATCGTGCGCCGAGCCACTGTGTAACCTGCAACGTGCATATTACCTATGGAGGGAGGCGGACACCCGAAGGGGAAGTGAAGCAACTGTCTGACTTATTAACGGATTTTCATTTTCCTTACGTCAAACACTTAAATATAATGTTATACAGTACAAGGCTACAAACTAATGTTTAGTACGTGTAACGAAGAAAGAAATGAACAATATCACAACCTAAAATTAACTGTCTTCAGAATGTCTCTGCGACAGAGTTTCAAAATCAGGAATTATGTCACTTACTGCCAGTCGTAGTTGATCACGAAGGTATTTGTCTGTCAGTCGTGATGTAAATTTGGTTTTTACTATTTTAATTGTTGAAAATAATTTTTCACAAACGTAAGTTGTAGCAAACATGGCTTCAACAGAGCAAGCGAAACAACGAAGCTTCGGATATTTATTTTTTGGCAAGGATCTGAAAGTTCAACATTTATCAAGTCCTTACATCTAGCTTTCATTTAACATCACATTGTAAATCAGTGAGTTCAAATTGGAGAGCTAACCGCATTATTCGTACATCTGCTGAAAAAGGGTCGACGTACAGAGATGATAATGATGATGATGATGATGATGATGATGATAATGTAGTATAATGCCGTTTTATGTTATACAACCGTTTTCCTAGCAATATTTGTGAACAAATCATACATTTAATATTTTCATCATATTGACAGCAAAAAAATGCGTCCTCCCATCCTACTTGGAACTTTCGTACATGGTTTCGAGAGAGACATATGCCACTCGCAGGTCAGAGACAAATACAAATGGAACGGAGTTCGACTCCAGTGAGTGAGAGGGTGGGGGTTGGCGAAGAAAGCAAAATGCACAGCTATCACTGCGAGCCACAATGTCTCGCGAGTCACGTTCTCGCTACGTCTGCTCTATACGCACTACTGAAATCATATGTAGGCCTACAGTTCAATCACAGTCCCAGCGAATCCGACTTTGATACCCGACAGGAAGTTGAAAATTTATTTAATTTCCCTTCCCAAACAGGAAATATGTAAATTTGTCCTGCGCTGTTTCAAACGACGGCCCTGTTCTTAGCTGATAATTTGCTCAGAATGTCCTAGCATCATCATACCGTTGGTTCGAAAGAAATCTCTAGAAGAGGGAAGACAAAACGTCAAAAGATTTCAATCTCATTTATCGTTTTTCTTTCTTTATCTTGTTTATATCCTGCTCTGATATATCTTCACAAGTCAATTTGGTACAGGGGACGACATAACATTGGACCAACACTCAACATATTTACAATGCAGGCCTCCCTGATCATATGGTCAACATAACGCATGGTCACCGTGGATACAGAACAATACAGCACAAAAGGAACAATCAATCATTGTCAGGCCCGGAAACTGAAGCTAAATCTCCATTGCCCACTCCGGGAATCAAACCACAGACAGCTTGGATGAGAAATGCGTATATTAACCACTAAGCCACAGCAAATTATTATTAATTATTATTATTATTATTATTATTATTATTATTGTTGTTGTTAATATTATCATTAGACTTTGTTGAATTGCCACATGCAGCATGCAATCAGGTTGCCGATGTACGGTAGTATAGAGGAGGTGAGCGACCGCCCGGTCTCGTAGTATAAGCAGTTCTTGTTAAGAGTTGTGACCGGTCCAAATAGATGGAGCAGCTACAGCTAATGTATACCTATGTAAGCACTTGTTTTTGCTTTGCTGTGGTTGGAATAGTCAAAGCTTAACATTTGTTCATTGCAGACAAGAATTCAATCAAACATACTACAATGAGAGTGTTGCTGTTCCAAACAATTGCCCCTGGAATACCCTTACCTCCGCAGCCGGTCATGTCCAAAAGCATCACCCTGTTAGAATCGTCTAAACTACAACTCTCAGAAGCCCTAATATAGTGTATAAAGTATCACAAACCGTTATCCAAAATAACAATTCACTAATTTCAGAAAAAGTGAAATGTAAGTTGAGAAATATTATTGCTGAAAATTCTGCCTATTCACAACTTCGTATTATAAATTATTTACTATCAGGTCACGACATGACGTCTGAAGTTGGTGTACTAAAAAGTAGTGACTTTCCGTTCTTCAAATATGCACCTATTACATCGTGTGATGTTGAACGTACATTTTTCCAATATAAAAACTGTTTAAGTGATCATCGGAGGAGATTACTTTGCAGTCGCTCAAAATGTACGCAACTCTTTACTGCAATGCACATATTCAAGGATGATGTGAATAGGACTACCTATATTATAACAAATTTTAAGAGTTAATATATCTCAATATAAAATAATTGTGTATTTACATGTTTAGACATTTCCTACTTCAATGATCATTCATTATATTTCTTGAATGCAGGATACAGGTTTTATTGTAACCGCAGTATACTGCTCAGTGTTTACATCAGAGGCATACTCCATCCGTTGCACGTCCCCTTCTCATACAGTCTATACCGCGTGCGCAGTAAACCTTACGATTATCGTGGCAATTCCAGGAAGTCTAATTATCATTATCGTTATTATTATTAATATTAATATCAATATTAATATCAATATTTTCATTATTATTAATAATATTATTATCATCATTATTATTAATATTAATATTATTATTAGTATTATTATTATCATTATTATTATATCATCATTATTAGTAATATTAATATTATCATTATCATTATTATTAATATTAATATTATTATTAGTATTATTATTATCATTATTATATTATCATCATTATTAGTAATATTAATATTATCATTATTATTAATATTAATATTATTATCATTATCATTGCCATTATTATTATTATTATTATTATTATTATTATTATTATTATTATTATTATTATTATTATTGCTGTCTTCCGCTATAGCAAGTGATGATAGGTTTGGTTAAAATTCCAAAAGATTAATAGTGTCCAATTCCCTCGTAGGAAGTTGAAAGTCACCTCTTTCTTATGGGCTGGAGATGTTTTCCTTGTATTGTATTTGTCCTTCATTTTCTTAAACAACGGCCTTGTAACATTTTGAGCTTATGACCAAAGCGTCATGTTACCGTGTGAACGCCCAGAGAACCGATCAATCAAAACCCCTATTATTTCAGAGATGATGATGACGATGATATTTTTAAATTATGTTTTATTTAACAACTCTCGCAACTACCGACGGTATGTCAGTGTCGCCGGTGTGCCGGAATTTTGCCCCGCAGAAGTTCTTTTACATGCCAGTAAATCTACTGACATGAGCACACTCTACTGGGCCGGGATCGAACCCGCAACATCGGGTACAGAAGGCCAGCACTATACCGACTGCGTCACCCAGGCCGACTGTTATTACTATTATTATTATTATTATTATTATTATTATTACTATTACTATTAGTAGGTTATTTTACGACGCTTTATCAACATCTTAGGTTATTTAGCGTCTGAATGAGATTAAGATGATATTGCCGGTGAAATGAGTCCGGGGTCCAACACCGAAAGCTATCCAGCATTTGCTCATATTGGGTTGAGGAAAAACCCCGGAAAAAACCTCAACCAGGTAGGCTAACTTGTCCCCACTGGGAACTGAACCCGGGTCACCTGGTTTCGCGGCCATACGCGCTAACCGTTACTCCACAGGTGTGGATTATTATTATTATTATTATTATTATTATTATTATTATTATTATTATTATTATTACAGGGACATCATTTTATTTTTACTTCAATTTTTACTGTACCTGAGTTTTGAATGTACTTCCCTCCCACCCCTCCTACTAATGAAGTTCAACCGTTCTCCACACAGATCCAATACCGCATATACAGTCATAGTAGCCTTACGTTCATAGTAAACAGTACGTTCCAAAAATATGTTCGCGTTTTCCAGTGACGAAAGAGCTTTCAATATTGAAACATTTTCGCACAGATACTGTCGTCCATTTGCCTACGTCGTATCCCGATTTCCCCCACCAGCTTTTATTGGCCAGCTAGTGGCTGGGCTGTCTTAGCTCTTTTCTGAGAACATTAATTTCTGTTAGGAATTGGACGTAATATTATACAACTGTTTAAAATAACTGTTTAAATAAAAGGGCCTCGTTAAGTAATTAACTGTCACGTGATTTCCCCCCTTTCTACGACCCTGCGACAAAACCACTTGGACGGACAGTAGATAGCATGTCTGAGTAATTTTATTTTTTCGGATCGGGCAGAAATGAAGATTGAATTTACAGTATGTAAGGTACTCTTTTACAGGGTAGGTACAGAATTATTTCAATATGAGTTACTAGTACGAAGAACGAAACTGGTAATTGGAATTAGGTACAACAATCTATAGTACGATAATAGGCACAAAAGAACTGAAGCCTGTATCGAAATGAACGGCCACCATTTTCAAAAATGTGTTTAAATATCCATATTATGATTTTTTTTTTCAATTTCACTTCATTCTCTATATTGTACACTAATGTGCTGTAGACAGTATAATATACACTGCATAATGAATACGTCCACATGGACAGCTCAGTTCGTGAGTAAAAACACTCATTGTTAATACTGTACTGTATTTTGATTAAACGAAAACTCAATGAAAATGATCAAATTCAAAAGCGCAATATTTCCTAGTTTACGTAAATGGATGAACTACTTTTCTTTCCTCCTATACCTAGTAAAGTGATTTGTTTGTATATTACGCCAGTATCATCGAACTCCAGTCGTGGAAAGAGTAGCAAACGGCGTTGAACCAGAGGTGTAGGCAAGTTAATATTAAAAATGTTAGTAAAAATAAAATGATGTCCCTGTATTATTATTATTATTATTATTATTATTATTATTATTATTATTAGGGATCTAAATTCTTATGACTCATCCACCCCAATTAAGGCCTCACAAAAGAATGAAGTGCAAATCGTGTGGTCTTCACACTTGCTGGCCATGAGCTGTACGTGTAGGCATACTGGATTCACACAAACTCTTGCGTAATCAGACTGGGAACAAATGACAAACGCGGTAACCACAAAAGTAGCAACGGAGCTTCGGGCACACTCGACTCCTAGGTCGGAACGTTGTGGCTGCAAGGTCTAATGAAACACTAACCCTTAACCTGTCTCTAAATTAGGCTTAACGTGAATTTACGCAGAACGCAACGACCTCACGATACTACGGTTAGACATGTGGTTACCACAGTTTAGTATATACAGTTGCGAAGCTCAATACTTACTAAATATGCAAACATAGGCAGTTGAAATATATGCATCCATAGATAGTTGCTAGCTACCAGGATCGCTACTATCGCCTCATCACAGACTCTTTCCCTAGCAGACCATAAAATGTATTGTACTTTCAATATCGTGTTCTTTTGTAAAAATTAACACCTTCCTTCCACTATTGAAATACGAAATACATAAGGTTTATATATTATTTTCATAAAGTATATATCATATTTTATAAACTCACCTTCCTGGATCTTTCGGAAGAAGGATAACTCTAACCTATTTTTCTTACAATTTATAGTACTACAAACGTCTCCTTGTCCCATATTATTATTCAAATTATTGTATTTTAGCCATTTACAGTTATTACAACCGATAACGAACATTTCATAGTTTACACAACTTTTCACAACAATGCGAAATACGGCACAGTCAATGCCTTTTCGATCTAGACCAGGCCGTAATGTTTGTTCGGGTTTTCGGTAATTTGATAGAAGACGGGCAAAATCCAACATAGCTGACGAAAACTACCAAAAACGTTCTGCCAACTATGAAGTCCAAATGTCACCAAACATCGCAAAATCAAAGATGAAAAATCAAATATATATTCATATTTTTAAAGAAGAACAAACCCTCCAAAAAAAATGAAAATATATTTAATTTTTTTCCTTTGATTCTTTTGGCGTTTCGTGGCATTCGAACTTCATAGTTGGTAGTACTTTTCTGGCAGTTTTTGTCCGCACTTTACCCTCAAAAGTCACTAAAACACAAAACAAAACAAAATAATTTATCACCTTATCAAATAAAATTCAATTCTCATTGACGTCTTCATCGACAACCACTTCACTTCCAGTATAAATGGCACAGGCTTTAAGGCAATCTAAACTTAAACCATGTAAGCAACATGGAACTAAACCAACACTTTGTCGTACAGTGAACTTTGCATAAGCCACGTCTTTACACTGAATGGAATTCTCCTCGAACACTTATTACACCTTAACATGCACAGAAAATTCAGTAAATAGTTCCTTTAAACCACAGAAAAACAGTTTTCTCCTCGACATTCAACACAATCCTTATTCGCCAGCGAAAGAACTAAACCAAAATCGTCACAAAATTTAATAAATGATTTCAGAACACGGATTCCTTCCTTTCCCTCTTACTTCAAAATTCCAACCTTGTGCACACAAAATAAATTATTGACACTGAAAAGTGACTTTTCGTAAGCATGATGATGTGCATTCGACAAATGCAGACAAATCTATAATGTAACACCACTCACGTCAAACAACCAAGAACTGACAACGTCATTATCCATTCAAAATTAATGAAAATTCTAGAATAAATTAATCAAATCGAAAGAAAATCACAAAAATCATAAAATGACAAACTTTCAATAGCTTTAGCCATCAGACACAACATAACACCACTCACTTCAAACAACCAAGAACAACTGATAACGTCATTATCCATTCAAAATAAATGAAAATTCTAGAACAAATGACAACTATAACCAATCAAATTAAAAGAAAATCACGGCGACACCTAGTATAAAAAACCTAGAACTAATATGTAAAAGTCACTAAAAGATCACTAATATTTAACTCTGAAATAAAAAAGTTGGTAGTACTTACTATATTCAACCAAGTGCCCGTCTTCTATCAAATTACCGGGTTTTCTATTTCAGTGTATGGAGATCAGTGAATTATTATATTATAACTTTATTGCGTATCATAGCTAAGTTTTATTTAGTGTAATGTGTCCATAAGTTCCCTTTACTTCTTGTTGCATAATAAGCTTATGTTGCAGAAATAATTACAAAACTGTGTTATTTTAATGTGGAGAGAATTTTACATGTTAACATAATCTGTTCGCGTCAACATTTCAAGTTTAGAATGGAAGCTATTTTGAGGTTTAATAAAAAAGAATTTATATTGTGATTTCAATTTATCACATCTACCTTCCTTAATTTTGGACAAAACATTTACCATACCACTCCTATGAAATTAGTGTACGTACAATTGTGTTACTTCGTCTCTTAAGAAGTAGATAAATACAATAATTCAGTACTCAATTGTAGTATTAAAATACAGACAAATTGAATGTCCGAGGTATCATACATGACATTATTCTTAATTATAATGTATGATTGCGAATTTAGGAATATAAGTTAAATATAGTAAACATAACCTAAAATTTTCATATGAATGGCAAGGCATTGGAGAACACTAAAATTAGACAGAAATGGGCAACTGGTACAGTAAACATAACCTATAATTTCAACATATATAAATATCCGTGCGGTGCAATTGAAAATTATTGAATCATACATAAATGAATGTACAAGAATTTCGCAATATTTAATCGAAATAAAAGCAGGTATTACACATACGAACAACGTAATTTTCACACCATAAATAATATTACATCTTAACTCGCAAGTGAATTATGTCTGAAGTGTTTCATAATCATTGTTTTAAATTCTATTAATCGAATTACACTACATTTTAGAGAAACATATGATACTCTTTACGCATTCTAACTAATTTATATGGTTGAAACGCCGCCCTTCGTGATCGGGTTAAGCGAGTCACATGGTCTGCCTTACGGCCTGTATTAGATCACTATGGCTGTGGCACAATCTATTGTTCCAAGTACTCATAGCGCTCCAAGCGGCTAGCAACTATCGCGAGATTTGCAAAAAATCATCCCAAACTTCGTGACTGTATATCGTAGACTGTGATACTACGGTTAGACATGTGGTTACCGTCTTCAAATGTTCACTGTCTAGTTTCGAATGGGGCTTGCGTCTAAACAGTTGTTCGTGCTCTTAGCAGATGTCACTTGTTCACTGCTGTACACAAACGGTATTAATGAATAATTACACATTCTTGGAAATATACAAAAATGTCAATCCTACCTTCAGGACAACTTGTCTCTCTAAGCTGCGTGCCTTCCCTTGATGTAATGGTAAACAGATTAATCCATTCTGCAGGTACATTAGGCACCACGTAACCCAGTTTCTGTTCCATAGAAGTCACGAACCTTAACGAATTATTAATAATAAACTAATGTCATGTCACAAATATCGATCACTGCCACAATCAGAATACATGTCCTGTATCCTAGCAACAAGACACTAAATATTTCAGTCACTATTCTCAGCTGTTTGTACCTTTAGCATAAGAATGTTAAAAGCACAAAATTAATAATGTAGATTTGTAAATTCATCGTTTATAAGTCTATTTGTCTTAATACAGAATTAGGAATTATATTCCACGAGTTTAATGTCTTCACACGAATATCAACAAAAATAGACAGCCATTCTCAAACTGTTTTTAATTAACGATACTTCTGTCAGTATGAATATACAACAATATATAATATTCAACCCTAAATTTTGTGAGGTTACACTTCAATGTCCAATTTTCTCTCACGATTACTGTGTAAAGTTATTCTTGCAGATGATAAAAAATTTAAAATGCTAATTTCTATTATAATATAAACAGCAACACCAAAATTTAAATTCAAGAATTAAAACTTCGTAGCGGAATATTAGGATGTTTAAAATCCTTAAATAAATGTCACTTATATTTATGTCACATAACGTGAAAGGAATGTCGGTTGACACATTATTTTATTGAAGCACGGTAAAATAATACAACACTGTATTTCACCTGTGAGTCACTATTTTATTCCTTAGGACGGAGTTATATGAGTCACGAATATACTTCGTGAAAATTCGATAAAACTATAAAATTCCGTATTTCACACAGTTCTTGGAAAACAAAATCGTTAATCCACTTAATCCATTTGCATTACGCCACAAAATCACTAAAACACGAATTGTAGTAATGAGCTGTGTAACAAAAGACTGCTATCACATCGCATGTCGACTGTTTATGCAGCGGTCACTTGAACAACTGAATCAGGTCTAAGTTCGAAACATAACCGTGGTATACACATTGCGGGGTACAGGCTGGTGGACTGAGTATCATAATAAACTTCTTCTAAACTAGTGGGGAGGGGAATTACTGGGTATGCGCGGTTTGTAGCGTGACGGAATGAGTAACTGGAGGGAGGGACTAGGCAAAAGAGAGAAAGAGACGGTGATATAAATGTAGGAGGAAGTAGTAGTACGATGTATCGTGTAAAACTGACCCATCACAGTAAAAAGACAAAACTGATTGTTTCTTGTGTGTAGAAAACACTCACAGCCAGACACGCTTTACGTAACAACCAAAGAGTTTATCTTTAATGTTACGTAGAACTGTCGTGGGTTCGTAAAGGCCCATTCACAATGAAAATTAAACATAAACATAACGTAAGCATAAAACCTTGTGTCCATGTTATTTAATGAAAGCATTCACAATGAATTACATAAGCATAAACTTAATCTTAATCATAAGACGTTAACATGAAAGTTTGCAAACTCCAAACTTTCATGCTTATGTTTATGCGATTTGGAAACAGTACACAAGCGGAAAGCGTGTTTTCACTTTTTGTTTAACATCTCATGGGCTTTGCCTACAGGCAATATTTTGATCTATTGGCCGTGATGATAGCTAGGCGAGCAACATGGAATCATATGACGAAACGTTGATTATTTTACATCTCTGTTTCTTTGATTTCAAGTATTGAAAGCCATATACTGATGCCATTGTAGTTATTAGAAACATAAATTGAATAGCTACATCGTCAGTCATTGTGCAATTCTCCATTTTTATGTAATAGATTCTGTAGTTTTGTTGATTCGGTATGTTTGTTTAGACACACGTGTTATGTTTACGTTATGTTTAATTTTCATTGTGAATGGGCCTTGGCTACTTAAGTTTGTGGCATATGTTTATGTGCTTATGTTAATGTTTACGTTATGTTTAATTTTCATTGTGAATGGGCCTTGGCTACTTAAGTTTGTGGCATATGTTTATGTGCTTATGTTAATGTTTACGTTATGTTTAATTTTCATTGTGAATGGGCCTTGGCTACTTAAGTTTGTGGCATATGTTTATGTGCTTATGTTAATGTTTACGTTATGTTTAATTTTCATTGTGAATGAGCCTTGGCAACTTAAGTTTGTGGCATATGTTTATGTGCTTATGTTAATGTTTACGTTATGTTTAATTTTCATTGTGAATGGGCCTTGGCTACTTAAGTTTGTGGCATATGTTTATGTGCTTATGTTAATGTTTACGTTATGTTTAATTTTCATTGTGAATGAGCCTTGGCTACTTAAGTTTGTGGCATATGTTTATGTGCTTATGTTAATGTTTACGTTATGTTTAATTTTCATTGTGAATGAGCCTTGGCTACTTAAGTTTGTGGCATATGTTTATGTGCTTATGTTAATGTTTACGTTATGTTTAATTTTCATTGTGAATGGGCCTTGGCTACTTAAGTTTGTGGCATATGTTTATGTGCTTATGTTAATGTTTACGTTATGTTTAATTTTCATTGTGAATGGGCCTTGGCTACTTAAGTTTGTGGCATATGTTTATGTGCTTATGTTAATGTTTACGTTATGTTTAATTTTCATTGTGAATGGGCCTTGGCTACTTAAGTTTGTGGCATATGTTTATGTGCTTATGTTAATGTTTACGTTATGTTTAATTTTCATTGTGAATGGGCCTTGGCTACTTAAGTTTGTGGCATATGTTTATGTGCTTATGTTAATGTTTACGTTATGTTTAATTTTCATTGTGAATGAGCCTTGGCAACTTAAGTTTGTGGCATATGTTTATGTGCTTATGTTAATGTTTACGTTATGTTTAATTTTCATTGTGAATGGGCCTTGGCTACTTAAGTTTGTGGCATAGTTTGTTTATGTGCTTATGTTAATGTTTACGTTATGTTTAATTTTCATTGTGAATGGCCTTGGCTACTTAAGTTTGTGGCATATGTTTATGTGCTTATGTTAATGTTTACGTTATGTTTAATTTTCATTGTGAATGGGCCTTGGCTACTTAAGTTTGTGGCATATGTTTATGTGCTTATGTTAATGTTTACGTTATGTTTAATTTTCATTGTGAATGGGCCTTGGCTACTTAAGTTTGTGGCATATGTTTATGTGCTTATGTTAATGTTTACGTTATGTTTAATTTTCATTTGAATGCCTTTGGCATATGTTTATGTGCTTATGTTAATGTTTACGTTATGTTTAATTTTCATTGTGAATGGGCCTTGGCTATATGTTTATGTGCTTATGTTAATGTTTACGTTATGTTTAAAGTTTGTGGCATATGTTTATGTGCTTATGTTAATGTTTACGTTATGTTTAATTTTCATTGTGAATGGGCCTTGGCTACTTAAGTTTGTGGCATATGTTTATGTGCTTATGTTAATGTTTACGTTATGTTTAATTTTCATTGTGAATGGGCCTTGGCTACTTAAGTTTGTGGCATATGTTTATGTGCTTATGTTAATGTTTACGTTATGTTTAATTTTCATTGTGAATGGGCCTTGGCTACTTAAGTTTGTGGCATATGTTTATGTGCTTATGTTAATGTTAATGTTTAATTTTCATTGTGAATATGTTTAAGTTTTCATTGTGAATGGGCCTGAATGGCTACTTAAGTTTGTGGCATATGTTTATGTGCTTATGTTAATGTTTACGTTATGTTTAATTTTCATTGTGAATGGGCCTTGGCTACTTAAGTTTGTGGCATATGTTTATGTGCTTATGTTAATGTTTACGTTATGTTTAATTTTCATTGTGAATGGGCCTTGGCTACTTAAGTTTGTGGCATATGTTTATGTGCTTATGTTAATGTTTACGTTATGTTTAATGAATTTCTATTAAGTTTGTGGCATATGTTTATGCTTATGCGTTATGTTTAATTTTCATTGTGAATGGGCCTTGGCTACTTAAGTTTGTGGCTTATGTTAATGTTTATATGTTTATGAATGCTTATGTTAATGTTTACTTATGTTATGTTTAATGTTTTTTCATTGTGAATGGGCCTTGGCTACTTAAGTTTGTGGCATATGTTTATGTGCTTATGTTAATGTTTACGTTATGTTTAATTTTCATTGTGAATGGGCCTTGGCTACTTAAGTTTGTGGCATATGTTTATGTGCTTATGTTAATGTTTACGTTATGTTTAATTTTCATTGTGAATGAGCCTTGGCTACTTAAGTTTGTGGCATATGTTTATGTGCTTATGTTAATGTTTACGTTATGTTTAATTTTCATTGTGAATGAGCCTTGGCTACTTAAGTTTGTGGCATATGTTTATGTGCTTATGTTAATGTTTACGTTATGTTTAATTTTCATTGTGAATGAGCCTTGGCTACTTAAGTTTGTGGCATATGTTTATGTGCTTATGTTAATGTTTACGTTATGTTTAATTTTCATTGTGAATGAGCCTTGGCTACTTAAGTTTGTGGCATATGTTTATGTGCTTATGTTAATGTTTACGTTATGTTTAATTTTCATTGTGAATGATTTTCAGTTTTGCATATGTTTATGTGCTTATGTTAATGTTTACGTTATGTTTAATTTTCATTGTGAATGAGCCTTGGCTACTTAAGTTTGTGGCATATGTTTATGTGCTTATGTTAATGTTTACGTTATGTTTAATTTTCATTGTGAATGAGCCTTGGCTACTTAAGTTTGTGGCATATGTTTATGTGCTTATGTTAATGTTTACGTTATGTTTAATTTTCATTGTGAATGAGCCTTGGCTACTTAAGTTTGTGGCATATGTTTATGTGCTTATGTTAATGTTTACGTTATGTTTAATTTTCAGTTTGTGAATGGGCGTTATGTTTAATTTTCTGAATGGCCTTACTTAAGTTTGTGGCATATGTTTATGTGCTTATGTTCATGTTTACGTTATGTTTAATTTTCATTGTGAATGGGCCTTAACTCGTCTAGTGTTGTCCGTTGTAAATCAAATGCTATTAAACGAGCAATAATTCTTGTTTATTTCAAGTTTTATCTTAAAACGGACCTGAGGAATTTAATTAATTGGAGTGGCTCTACCATTTTAGGGTGCGAAAAAACGACTTGGCTAGGTCTCGACTATGGCAAAACCCATTTAGGGAATTAACTCTTAAATTGACAAAGCTTCATTTCTCGCACTAGTTTATTAAATCTTGTCGGACCGTAAAGAAAACAACTATCGCAATGTTCATATTTTATATGTTGTACAATATTATAGTATTGAGAAATTAATTTGTGCGAGATCGTGTGTATTCGCTTGGTTTCCGCACAAAACCAATCCGCGGAAAGTCCAAAATTCCACATTCAATATTCCCAACCTAACACACACATAACAATTTCCCTCTTCTTACCGCTTACATGACATATTGATTTTACTGCTTTAGGCTTTTAACATATTATTTTTAGAGACGTTCAATTATAAATTGGAAACTTACCACCGCAATTTCACCTAAATTGCACTGTTAATTATTTTTTTTAATATTTGCAAAAATTAAGTAAACTCTACAACTCCACTAAAGTTACTACATTCGTGATGCAAGTGACATTAAGGAAGCCGTGAAAAAATCAACAAGATTCCAGACTCATCATAGACTGGGGGAAAAAAAGACAGACGTATATCACTATACTGGAGTATAGTAAACACAGAAAACATTTTAAAGCAACAATGTTGAATATAAATATATATATATATATTTTTTTTTTTTTTTTTGCAAATTTGCCGTCATTGAACAGAAACCAAGATGGAGATTTCATTGCAACTAATTAGAAATTCCTCTTTCAGGTATGTAATAAACGATCTTCGCACAAAATAATGTACGATACACGAGCGGTATGTTTTCTTTCAATTCTCGGAAATTAAAAAAGCTCAACTGCGTTTCGCTTTTCCAAACTTTTCCTCGAACATGAAAACTTCTACATACCGCTCTTGTAACGTATATTACTATTTCCTACCAATTTTTTCTATTGTTCTATTAAAATTATAGCATGTAACCTATTAATCTGTTGTATTCTATAGGATACTTTGTCAATTTAAAGGTTAAATAACCAGATAGGGGATTAAAATTAATCAGATTGATTTTAATTGATTATTTTACGACCCTTTATCAACTGCTATGGTTATCTAGCGTCTGAGTGAGATGAAAGTGATAATGCCAGTGAGATGAATCCAGGGTCCAGCGCCGAAAGCTACCCAGAATTTTCTCTTAATGGGTTGAGGGAAATCCTCAGAAAAAACCTCAACCAGGTAACTTGTCCCAACCAGGATTTGAACCCGGGCCAGCTCGTTTCACGGTCAGACGTGCTAACCGTTACTCCACAGCAATGGACATCAGATTAATTTATACGAACTGATAGTCTATTAATTATAAAATAAGTCCAAGGGACAGATTTGAGCGCGGCCATTCTACTACCCAATCATCCACAGAATAGTAGTGGTAAGCACAATAAGCCTCACGCTGCATTGCAAGCCTTCGGGTCCCTCCTATGTTATTAAAAAAATGAAGCAGTAACACATGAAAAAATCTATGTTTAATTTCTCGACCGCATCCCTAGCGCCACGATTCTGAATTGTCTATAAAACTCGACTATGAGAAAAAGAAAACAGTATTATATATCTACCCTTAACAAGATGGAGAGACCTCAAACACCGCAGACGAATAGCTACACAGCATAAGGTTCTCTGATTCGTCTTAATCCTGATGATTTTGACTTAGTATTACAATCTTTGAAATAAATTAGCAAAATATGAAACGATTTTTTTTATCTCAGCACCACTTAACCGATCGATGGTCGATCTTCTAGGTGTGCATTGTAAAATTTATGACTATGTTTTATGTTAAGAAAATAATAAAATTATGTTTCAAAATTTCTTACTATAATGCAAAAAAATAAATAAATAAATAAATAAACTTATTATCCAACTTTGTTTTGATGTCGAACCTTAATTAATTTGTCTCTGATACAGACAGAGAGGTAGATACAGCAAAACAATACAATATATATATATTATTTTAATGTACCGAAGTACATATGATATTTCCATGCAGATATTCTGCGTCATCATACGATGAAAGAGTAATGGAACGGAGAAAATTCTCTCCGGCACCTGGATTTGAACCCGGGTTTTCAGCTCTACGTGCTGATGCTTTATCCACTAAGCCACATCGGATACCCACCCCGACGTCGGACAGAATCGTCTCAGTTTAAGTTCCAACTCTTGGGTTCCCTCTAGTGGCCGCCCTCTGCACTACGTCATAGATGTCTATGAACGTAGGACCGAAGTCCACACATGTGCTGAGGTGCACTCGTTATGAGTGACTAGTTGGCCGGTGCCGGAGAGAAATTTTCTCCGTTTTTTTCTCCGTTCCATTACACTTTCATCGTATGATGACGCAGAATATCTGCATGGAAATATCATATGTACTTCGGTACATTAAAATAATATATATGATATGCGTAAATCACTTCGTGATTTAAGACGGCGCTTATTCCGTCGGATCCCGGCCAACTAGTCACTCATAACGAGTGCACCTCAGCACATGTGTGGACTTCGGTCCTACGTTCATAGACATCTATGACGTAGTGCAGAGGGCGGCCACTAGAGGGAACCCAAGAGTTGGAACTTAATCTGAGACGATTCTGTCCGACGTCGGGGTGGGTATCCGGTGTGGCTTAGTGGATAAAGCATCAGCACTTAGAGCTGAAAACCCGGGTTCAAATCCCGGTGCCGGAGAGAATTTTTCTCCGCTCCATTACTCTTTCATCGTAAAACAATACAAGTTTACTTCTCTCACACCTCGTGCTATAGACTACTGTCTTAATTGGAATGGAATGAAATTTCGGGTGAAGGGCACTACGACCCAGCACCGCGATCTTACATGATCTATTGCGCTAACCCTCAAGCTAGGCTCATTCCCAAAACCATACCGGCTGACTACACTAAGGTTCGCTGCGTACCAGGTTTCGAGCAGGCAACCTCTCTAGTCCCTAGGTCAACCCCTCCCCGCGCCGGCAATCGGGGAATATGAAAAGATGTGCAGTAGTGGCAAAAAAAAAAATCGGACCGACCCTTGTAGCTGATTTCAGAGCCTTATTCACTCCAGAACACGATAGACTAGTAACTAAGACTTTCGCGGTTCGAATCCTGCGTGGGAAAGAAACTTTTTTTTTGTTCCTTATTCAAATTTATTCCCAATACTTTTCGATTGCTTGTAAAATTCATGTTCTGGAATAATAAGTTGATTAAATAGTAAAATATCGCTGCAATTTTACAGGAAAATCTCTGACCCCATCGAACCCGGATCGGCTAGCTAGCCACCGGCGTGGCTCAGTCGGTTAAGGCGCTTGCCTGCCGGTCTGAAGTTGCGTTCGGGCGCGGGTTCGATTCCCGCTTGGGCTGATTACCTGGTTGGGTTTTTTCCGAGGTTTTCCCCAACCGTAATGTGAATGCAAGGTAATCTCTGGCGAATTCTCGGTCTCATCTCGCCAAATATCATCTCGCTATCACCAATCTCATCGACGCTAAATAACCTAGTAGTTGATACAGCGTCGTTAAATAACCAAATAAAAATAAAATCGGCTAGCTAGTCTGGAGGCAGACGCGCTACCACAGAGCTAACTCGGCGGACTGCGATACAGTAAGTGTCAGCCCTAATAATAATTACGTAACGAAGGCTATCTTACCTCGTGCTCCACTGTGTTTGCTTAATCCATTTTGGAGTATGTTCGACCTCATATTAGACGAAGACATAAAGTCCCTTGACAAAGAATCAACACGTAGTTAGCCCTCTACCTAAGACAATACGGAACATCAATTCATAAAAGGCAAAATTTTTGTGCCCTAAACGGGACCCAAACCCACGACTGTGGCTTCCACGCAACCCGCCCGCTTTAACCTAATTACCCAAAATAAAGGAGGAAATAATGACAATTGGAGATTGGACCGACTACGTGGATTTTGTGGAGCAAATTCGTTGCCTTGCCACAGAGGTGATGTCACTGCTAATTAATGAACACGGATAATTGCGATTGCTGGCGGAAAAGCGATGCAATTACCTCAGTCTGCATACCCGGTGTCCTGAGTAATGATAATTAGACGTGCTTTGTGGAGTATGTGCCATGTCACCTAACATCACCTTACTTAAGAAGCAGTACTGCTAAGTCTACTTCAGTTTAAAATTGTATGGATAAATGTTTCAAGATGACATGAATGGGATATTTGTAAATGCTACCATCGTCTTGACTGGACAATGACTGTTTTTACACACAAAAAAAAGTCTTTGGACTATGGTAGTTTTATGAAAACCACTGAAAATTTCCATTCCTATAACATAGGACTAAGGTTTTTTAGTGTTGTTGGATTTAATCGATTAATCGATTAATTTCTGTTGTAAGATTAATCGATTAAAATATTTAATCGAATAATCTAGTCGATTAAAATTAATCCGTTGTAGTTGATATTAATTATTATTTTGTTAATACAAACTTATACTAACAATTCCGACAATATTTCTCTTTCGGAAATAGCTTACTTAAAAGCACAATAGTACTGTTATTTTCTAACTCTAAACCAGGTAGCGTAGGGAAAATCTTTGCACAAACACTTCAGAAAGAGATGAAGATATAACGACAGTGACCTAGTCTATCTCTATTGAAAGTTGAAACATAATGCGAAACCCTTATTAAGTTTTATGGTTTTCCAAGAAAACTTTCACCTTGTTGTCAGCTCATCTTCCTAGCATATGAAATACATACTTTTCTGGGATTCGTCCCCCTCATCCCTTATAAAATAGCCGTGCCTACACTGTGTGCAAGTGAGAGCGTAACTACCTTCTTCTCTTTCTAAAATTTGGTAATTCG
Organism: Periplaneta americana; assembly: GCA_025594305.2. Classification (NCBI taxonomy): domain Eukaryota; kingdom Metazoa; phylum Arthropoda; class Insecta; order Blattodea; family Blattidae; genus Periplaneta; species Periplaneta americana. Next base: position 5,894,295 of record JAJSOF020000037.1, on the reverse strand, counting down.
ATTACACACTTTTGCAGTTTCTGTACTTTGTATATGATGGTTGTGTGTTTAGTTTGATAAAGAAAAAAAATCAGTTTTCTGTGGTTTGTGAAAAGTTTAAACTCCATTATGTCATATGAGAATTTGAGAGGTAAACTTGGTGAAACGTTTGGCTTTAAATTGAACGCTTGTGGAGAAGTGTTTGACAGAAAAAAAAGTTTTTTCGTGTTTAGTGATGCAGGAAACATTGTTACTAAACGTAGAGCGGCACTTAATTCGGAGCATATGAATGCACTCATATGTTTAAAATCATGGATGAAGCAGTATTAACTAGGTGAGCCTTCACACTTTTTGTTATTTATGTTTGTCTGAAAAATTCCCGGAGAAATTGGCACAATAAATTATAAGCCTCATAATAAATACGTTAGTAAGTAATTAAAATAGTTGTTTCGTAATATAACGATACAATATATACAGATATACAACATTTAATACTTATGCTTATCACCGAACACAAGTTAAATTTAATAATAATTGCGTATTACAGTATATTACAACATTTTTTTCAACTCGACCAAAACTCGACTAATCTATCGATTAATCGATTAAATTCAAAGAGTTAATCGATTAAATATTTTGATCGATCAACAGCATAAGTTTTTTTTCCCCCCTAACAGCTAATTCAGTAGATGGCCGCTATAATACACCATTATCTTAAATTTGCATTTCTTGAACTGTGGTTCTCTTTACAAAAAAAAACATCAAATAAAGAGTGCGATTCTTAAACTCCCTCAGTCAATTTGGCAATTGTTATGATTAATATATAAACCAGTGGCTTGTGCAGCAAATGCTGCTAAGTTCATTAGAAGTTCAAATTGATTTTTTTTTTTTCAAATTTATTTCCAATGAAGAATACCAGACATTTTGGACGTTATTTGCTTCCATAATAATGAAACATAGGCCTACACCTCTGAATGGTTTTCTTCATGCTAAATACTTATTTAACCTATACATCTTCAGTTCTTGTGTTCCAATGCGAAAATGCAAGTAACAATGTCAGAACGATCAGTCGGTTTTACATGTGGGAGTGAAGCAATAGCTATTTCAAGTCATTGCGGATTGTAGGTTATAGTTATGAAAATATCCTCTCCTCTCTCCCCTCTCCCCTCTCCCCTCTCCCTTCGTGCCCCGTGCCCCCGTGCCCCCGTGCCCCCGTGCCCTCGTGCCCTCTTCTCTTCTCTTCTCTTCTCTTCTCTTCTCTTCTCTTCTCTTCTCTTCTCTTCTCTTCTCTTCTCTTCTCTTCTCTTCTCTTCTCTTTTTCCTTTCCTTTTCTTTTCTTCCTGTTTTCTTGTTTTTTGCCTTCTTTCTTCATTCGCTTGCTTTCTACGTGATTCTCAATCTCTCCTACTGTATCTTAGATCCTTGTCATTGTCACAAGTTTCATATTCAATCTCTATATTGCCTTCAGCGTCATCATCAGCATCATCATCTGAACTTTCATCTATGATCTGCAGAGTAGTGTTGATCACCACGTAAGTTTTCATTCAGTGTTACTTTGTTAGATAAAACACACTTAAGGGAATAAATAAACTCCACTAACAGAAAATTTTCTATTAATACTATTGATACGTAAATCTGACGCACACTTCCAAATAATTATATCTCATAATAAGTTGGCAAAGCGTGTAAGTTGCAACCTGCTGTCACGACTACTATAGTCAGCAACTGAAAGACGGAGGCATAGCTAGAAGAAGGAGGTGCTCTCTTGGCGGGAAAAGTAGTGAGGATCAATTGTTTATCCATTATACGTAAAAATTACGCACGACAGAAGTTTTAAACAATGGCATTACTTCCTTGTGAGCAGGAAGAAAACAACTGTTTGATCACAGTATAGAGATATGTTCTCTATACTGTGGTTTGATTTCCACATATCCTACAAGTTTAATTCAAGTAGTGTTAAGTTCATAACAATAACCTTAGTATCTCGTTATCATTATATTACCTCTCTTCAAATAATTATCTACAGTCAGATGGAAAGAAGTTTATGATATTACCGTATACGTTCTCGAGCATAAAATCGAAACTTCACGTTGATGTCGATGTTATAGGCATTCCTAATTTACAGTCTCAACAAATGTTGACGCAACATCCGTCGATCGACCACGCTGTTACGTAAGTTTTATAGTTTTCAGTAATATATATATATATATATATATATATATATATATATATAGCCATTACTCAGTACATTATAGAAATGAAGATCTAATATAAAATCTTCTTTCTATGGGTCCACTTACTTAAGGTCCCAAAAGATTTCACTTTCATATCATCAGTATAGCATTATGTGTTGCATTAACTATAATAATATTTAATTTATAATGGTAATAATGTCACCAAACATCTTAAGTTTTGTAGTTCTTAATATCGAATACACAGCTGTACTCGGAAAACAACAGACCAGAGAATCAGACTTGTAAATAAAATTATTTTTATACGTTATCAAAAAATTACACAAATGAAGATCGACATATTGGCATTATGATGTGAAAGAATCTGACCCATCTGAACTCTAAGTATGTCAGCAATCCTGTAGGTCATGTCCTTCGTGTAATAGTCTATTGTTTATTGCAGTGTGTGTTTTGTTTTATTCTGAAATGCAATTAATTAGTTCTCAAAACTGACGAAAGATGGGTTTTGGAAAACAGGAAAGTGATGTTAGGAAAACTGACATTTCACAAGAACTATTTTTCTGAAAAACTTTGGGTTCCAAGCTTCAAAATGAGGGGTCATTTATTAAAATCCGTTCAGCCGTTTTCCCGTAATTTTCATTACCAGTTAAAATGATATATATACTAGTGGCTTGTACAGCAAATGCTGCTGCAAACTAAGTTCGTTAGACGTTCAAATAAACATCTTTCAGATTTATTTTCAATGAAGAATACTTGTCTTTTTTATAGTTATTTGCTTCCATAATAATGAAACTTACTCCCTCTGAATGGATTTTTTTAGGCCAAATACTTTTTCTTGAACCTATCCATCTTCAGTTGTTGAGTTTCAACGCGAAAACGCAAGTATCAATGTCAGGACGATAGCAGTAGCTATTTCAGGTCATTGTGGATCGTAGGCAAAAGTTAAAAAAATGTCAGGTTTGCTAAGCTTTCGAACGATAGCATTTTCGTATAGCTGCTGCATGTAGAACTTGAAATGTAGAGCTAAAATCATTTTATCTTACTAAGAGATCTTGCTAAAATAATGTGGAGACTACAACATTTTCCAGGCCTCTTATTTTATCAGTAAGTAATACCTTTTTATCTTTCCTTAGGAACTGTAATTATTGCGCTCTCTCGAGCCAATACTGAAGACAATGACACATATCAATATCTACACTACACTGCCATTAAGTATATGGAAAAAGACCCAACCCCACTGGGTTAATAAGTATGAAAATATTTGATTTTTAATAACAATATTATTATCTTACTTAAGTTTTGTAGTTATATATAGCAGCCACTCAGTAAATTATAGAAATGAAGATCTAAATTAAGATATTCTCTACATTTACTTACATAACCTCAAAACGTTTTACTTTCATGTCATCAATATAGCATCAGTATTATGTACAATTAATGAAAAATAAATGCATCATGATATTAAATATAATATTTAATTTCTAATGGTAATAATGTCATCAAACCACCTCAAGTTTCGTAGATTTGAATATCCAATAACAGCTGTACTCAGAAAATTATATACTGCAGAATCAGTTTTTAATAACAAATTGAATTGAGCTCTAAATATGTCGGTAATCCTGCAGATCATGGCCTTCGTGTAATAGCCTATTGTTTATTGTAGTGTGTGTTTTGTTCTGAAATTCAATTAAGTCGGCCGTGATTCAATAAAATTAGTTCTCAAAACTGACAACAGATGGATTTTGGAAAATAGGAAAATGATGTAGGAAAATTGACATTTCACTGAAAACTACTATTTTTCTGAAAAACTTTGGGTTCCAAGCTTCAAAATGAGGGACCATTTATTAAAATCCGTTCAGCCGTTTTCCCGTAATTTTCATTACCAATTCAAATTATATATATATATATATATGATTATGTTTAATATCTTTATCATATTATAGACTTGTTTTCTTCCAAAACAACGCCAATCCTTGTCTAAAAGTTTGTGTTATTGTGCATGTCACTTGAAAACTCGCCCAGTCTGTAGACCGGTGGATACAAAACTAGCCCAGTCCTTTCATAAAAATGGACTTATAACGTTTTGGATCATACTCTTTAATTCTTCACTACATATAGACATAACAGGCAATAGCCTCACGTATGGCAGAAGGAAAAGAGGAGGAAGAAAATTGCTGGTATTAAGCTCTTTCTTAAATAACAAATGGGTGAACGTGATGGACTTCTATCGAGTGTGAGCAGCGTCCACCTAAATACGTATTTTCTCAGAACAGCCACCACTGATTACCTAGTAATTTTGTTCCATTAGTATGAACTACATTTTATAACCTGCTTCTTACGTAGACTGGAATCAGTTCCTTCTCTAGATTGAGGAATGAGACCGAAATTACGAAAAATTGGATATCCAGTTCCGTCAAATAACAAAAGACGAACATCATCCGTGCTTAATTTAAGTACGGAATGTGCAAGAGAAAGGAGGAAGCCTAGACACGATCCAGGAAGTCCAAGACTGCAAATTAATTGAAATAACGAAGAAGATGCCAGCAGTGACCAGCTTAAACAGACCACGGAGAGCTCTCCGAGGTCCGACGTCAATGTAAACAAGTAGAACGGCTGTAAATACGAAGATTCGTAATAACATGATTTAGATTCAATTAGGTAAGAATTTAGAGAAAATTAATTACAATCAACCCTGTGGAATAAGTACCAATTACGGGCTGAAACTACAAACACGGTCGAATATTCACCTTCTTAGTCCGCCATGCAAAACGTTTGGTGATCCATCTTAGGAGATGTGAACGAGGTTACGCAGGGAACGAGTAAAGGCTGGTTCACAATAAACCGGAAACGAGAATCGGAACGAAAACGGTAAAATTGTTAAAATGTGTACATTTAAATAAGAGCATTCACAATTAATGAAAAACTTGCCGGAGCCCGGGATCGGGAACGGAGAGTTGGCCAAGTTTCAACTTTGGCGTTCACGTTTCCGATCACAGCCCACTAGATTCATTCTATTCCCATCTAAAAGCTATTTTGCCGTCGCATATTTTGTAGCAAGAAGACCGTGACATAACCTATGCATTATTTTGTTCTGTGCTGTGCATCATGGAGCAAGTTTTATTTGATGAGATTCTAATATTGAGTGTTGAGAAAAATCCTCACGATTACGATAAGCGGCGCACCTCGCATAAAGATGAGAAAATAAAGGAGAATACGTGGCTTTCAATAGCTGCATCTTTGAACACCGATCGGAAGTGAATCATATTTTATTACTGTATTGGTTGTATTACACACTACATATTCATGCTTCAATTCAATAACTACTGTTGTGTTCATTTTTGTTCTATATGTTTCTTCTCTAATTATTTTACGTTATGGTAGACTTAAAATATGTTGTGATAATAAAGATGCATGGGCATATTTATAGTACCGTACCTAATGAAATGTTTCAGTTGAAATTTCGAAGTTGGTTAAGCTGTGTTTATGATGGCTACCTTGTACTCATGAGAGAACGCCATTGGTCAATTATACACAAATAACATAAGAATGCGTAATATCGACTTTACATATCGTCATTGACATGCATATCGATATGCATAGTCGTCTACTTTCTCGGTTTATTGTGAATCAAAAATTTTCATATTCACGTCCTCTGCTTCTCGTTTTCATTCTGGTTCTCGTTCCCGGTTTATTGTGAACCAGCCTTAAATCTAGACCTAGCTGTAGCTCAGTCAGTTGGTTGCGAAGTTCCTCAGAAAATAGCATTTTGTCGTCATATCCTTCAGTTATGAAGGCACGTTACAACAAGTGAATTACAATCTATCAAACACTGATTTTTTTTTATTTGACTTGTGATTGAAGTTATCTGCTTAATATGGTAAAGTCCATCACCATTGAATTTTTATTTTAAGATCGATTTTAAAATATTGCGGAGTAAAGTCGATCACTGTCTATGTTTAAAAAAAAAAAACAAATTAAGTGTATTACATATATTTTATTTGTTATAAGGGGTGTAGAAAACAATATTAATCTACAATATATGCCTATAGGATTATATAGTGAATCTTTTGTTACTGTGATCATACAGTTCGATACAATTAGGCCCATAGGTCTCCACTGTACAAACGTGACTATGATTGCCAACTTATAAAACATAAAAACACATTTACAGTACAAAGTAAGTTATAAAAATGGCATAAAGATGCAATATGAACTTATATAAACATGTTTGTTATGTTTGTGCCATGGTTCTTTAATGAAGCTATGTTAACTGTACTGCTAACGTAACATCACGTGAAACGGTAGGTTGATTATGGTGATTTAGACGGAAGTAGTAGGGTTCGTGAACAATTTCAGTACACATTGTCCTTGTATTCCCGTTTAAATCTACCATCAGACCTTTTCTTTGTTATGCTCTCGGTATTTGAAAGAAAGTCTTAAACTTGTAAATGTAAAAGAGTATTACTATAATAATAATAATAATAATAATAATAATAATAATAATAATAATAATAATAATAATAATAATAATAATAATAATAATAATTTGAGCAACAGTAACAAATATAAATGACACTCGGGAGGAAATTAAACGCAGAATAAATATGGGCAATGCCTGTTATTA
>JAJSOF020000037.1:5877500-5885000 GCA_025594305.2 Periplaneta americana | reverse complement strand
TTGATCTTCACCTTTTAAAGTCCCGTTGCTCTAATTTCCGGCAGCCAATCACGTTGCAGGTCGGCTACATTTAAACGTGTGCGTCTTGTGATTCGCTAAGGAAGACGTTATTCATTTCTTAAGGCTCGATAAATACTTAATATAATCGCCCGCCATTTTGGCTCTTTCGTTGGCGTTCGCAGTAAGCACACGAGGACGTTATTTGCCGCACAAATTTATGCTGAATTACACTGCGTTTGATTTATTATCATAGGAGCTATGACATGGTAATATTTAACGGTACGACAAATAGATCCCTCGTCTGGTAGCTCGGCAACGAAAGAACAAAAATGGCGAACGATGCCTACATAGACTTTATAGCGCATTCATTAGCTGGTTTATATCACGAATGAAGTCAAGGATCATTAGAATGAGCATCATAGGATAGTAATTAAGAATAACATTTGGGTTGCATTCAAAAAGTATAGATTATTCAATCTATCTTAAATAAGAAGCAACTAATTGCAATCAGTTTCGACCTGATATTTAGATAAATATTTATCCTTATTTATTAACTGAAACCGGTAGCGATTTAATTTCTTTTGGTTTGATTCTCTTGAGATTATGAATTTGTGTATTAATAATTATAGCAAGAGAATCAATTTTTCGTTATAATTATTATAGAATTTTTTTTTATTTGTTGTAGCTATTTTAACTATTATACTTTATTGTACTTTTAGTAGATTAAGAATATTTTCATTTTATTTATTTTTTATAAACAAAAAACATAAAAGAAATATTAGTGACTGAACTATTCATCAAGAATTATTCAATAAACATAAAGGGATTAAAAAACTAAATATATTAAAAATTTTAACATTGCAACATAACATATGATTGAAAATAATCATAAGACGTAAGCAAAGAGGAGGAGTCACGCCGGGAATAACAGCGTCGCGACTATACGAAAGCAAATGTTAAAAATGATGTCACATTTCTGGAGGCAATTCCTGTTGAAATACTGTCCATATTACCTCTATGATAGGAAGTGTTAACATTTTAGAAGTGTGATGGATGGCGTTCCCTCTGTTACATAACGTCTTTATCGTCAGAAACCGCGAGGACTGAAAGCAGAACGTGCAAACTGATGGGACGCGAAGAATGACGTCTGTAACGTGTGTTGCATACTGATCAGGAGCAAGATGTCGTCCGAACGAAGCAAGAACCGGAGGAAGCCAGGAGCAGACTGTGTTGCACCTTTGTCTGGCTCATCTCAATGCGATTGTGAGGAGCTTTATGCCTTCACCGCGCAGTAGAATTTTATTACGTGCAACTGGTGGTTGAATTGAAAGTTTTCCATGGCCACGACGGAATCGTTTCAGCAAGAATTTATGTAACTTCGTGGATAGGTCACGTAGTTTCATATTATAACGTTTCTCGAAGATCTCTCAATTAATTCAATTGGCCCACGAAAATAAAAGGATCGTTTTATGTTATTTTGAAAAAGTAATTGGATTTTGATGACCTGAAGTAAACTCCTTAGGTCAGATATACAGGGTGTTTAAAAAATACGGGGCATAATAATGTATTTCCCACATGTAGACAATCAAAATAGTTCATTACAACATGTGTCCGGAAATGCTTCATTTCCGAGTTATGGCCTTCACAACATTGAAATTCACCGGAACTTTTTTCTTTCCGCAGGTCGTTGTCATTACAGAAGATGTTCAAAATGTCCACCTCCTGCTTGAATACAGACCTCACATCGATGTCTCATTGACCTGCGAACACGGTCCCAAACTCCAGGAGTATTGCGTATGTCCTCAGAACATGCCACAATTCGATTCCGAAAGGGGATTCCAAATCAGGCACCGCAGACGAATAAACAAATGATTTTAAATGGCCCCACAAGTAGAAATCGAGAGGGTTCAGATCAGGTGAGCGTGGAGGCCAAGCAATTGGGCCACCTCTACCTATCCATCGATCAGGAAACCTTCGATCCAAGTACCGGCGAGCCGTACGACTGAAGTGTGCAGGAGCGCCATCATGCAAGAAGTGAATGTGTTGACGATTGATCAGTGCAGTGTCTTCTGAAACATGAGGTATGGTGTTTTCCAGGAAGTTTGTGTACGCCTGCCCCGTAAGTCTGTTTACAAGTACATGGGGTCCAACTAATCGATCACCAATGATACCGGCCCACATGTTGAGGGAGAACCGCACCTGGTGATGAGATGGAACAGTTGCACGTGGGTTTTCATACGCCCATACATGCTGATTGTGGAAATTTGTTATGCCATCTCGTGTGAACTGTGCTTCATCTGTAAATAATACTAAGGCAGGAAAGTTCGGATTTACACCACACTGCTGCAAGAACCACTGACAACCTAACTCGTGCAGGGTAATCTGCTGGTGACAGGGCCTGTACACGTTGCAAATGATAAGGATACAATTGATACTCTTTCAACAGTCTCCAGACAGTCGTATGAGGAACATTGACTTTCAATTCTACCCTTCGTGTGTTGATAGAAGGAGTCATGTTCACAGCCTCCAGAATCTCCTCCTGTACTTCTGGAGTTGTAGATCTTGGTCGTCCCCTTCCCAAACCAGGAGAGTTAAATTTTCCATACTCGCACAGACGGTAATGGAGACGTACAAATGTCTTCCGATCTGGACATTGTCGCTGTGGGTACCTCTCCTGGTACAAACGACGAGCCAGCGCAGCATTGCCGTCCGCCTTACCGTACATGAAGTGTATCTCTGCCAGCTCTTGATTTGAATACATGTCGCACAGTCTAACGCCTACACAACACTGAATGTAACCTTCGTCTCGGAATGAACTGTCAGAGTGCCCTCTTAATGTCTCCTTTGACGGCAACGACCTGCGGAAAGAAAAACGTTCCGGTGAATTTCAATGTTGTGAAGGCCATAACTCGGAAATAAAGCATTTCCGGACACATGTTGTAATGAACTATTTTGATTGTCTATATGTGGGAAATGCATACCTGAAATTATGCCCCGTATTTTTTAAACATTCTGTATATATATATAATTTTAATGTACCGAAGTACATGTGATATTTCCATGCAGATATTCTGCGTCATCATACAATGAAAGAGTAGGCCTAATGGAACGGAGAAAAATTCTCTCCGGCGCCGGGATTTGAACCCGGGTTTTCAGCTCTACGTGCTGATGCTTTATCCACTAAGCCACACCGGATACCAACCCCGGCGTCGGACAGAATCGTCTCAGATTAAGCTCCAACTCTTGGGTTCCCCTCTAGTGGCCGCCCTCTGCACTACGTCATAGATGTCTATGAACGGAGGACCGAAGTCCACACATGTGCTGAGGTGCACTCATTATGAGTGACTAGTTGGCCGGGATCCGACGGAATAAGCGCCGTCTTAAATCACGAAGTGATTTTCGTATATCATATATATTATTTTAATGTACCGAAGTACATATGATATTTCCATGCAGATATTCTGCGTCATCATACGATGAAAGAGTAATGGAACAGAGAAAAATTTTCTCCGTTCCATTACTCTTTCATCCTTAGGTCAGATTTTCTAGGAATTTGTAAACTACGGAGGTTTATAGGAAAGTAATCTTTTTTTCCTTTGTAATGTTTTATTCCTACATTTTTTTAAGATTTAGACTCCAATGTTTGACAATGAGGATATGTATGTGTACCAACACGAAGACTTTCTCACAGCGTTGGTCTCCTTGAGAGTGTGGTCAACACAACGCAGGGTCACAGCGGATAAATCAGAGGAGTACGAAAGGGACAAATACTCAATCTCGTGAGATGGAGACAAATCTCCGTTAACATCGAAAATCGAACCAGAGACCGTTTGGTTCAGAAGTGCATGCTCTATTCATTGAGCCACAGACGTGGGTAGGAAGTTAATAGAATAAAAAGTTTAATCGTCTGAAAGTCATTATTATTATTATTATTATTATTATTATTATTATTATTATTATTATTATTTATTATTATTATCTATACTAATAATAAATCTGTAGCCGAAATTTTTCTGGTAATTTTCGATTTTCCAAAAATAATTGGTCCTAACATATAGGCTATAATTAACCACCCTGAAACCGAAAATCGCTTTTTTGAAATTTTTGTTTGTATGTCTGTCTGTCTGTATGTTTGTTACCTTTTCACGCGATAATGGCTGAACCGATTTCGATGAAAATTGGAATATAAATTAAATTCGTTGTAACTTAGATTTTAGGCTAAATGGCATTGAAAATACATTATTTAAAAGGGGGTTGTAAGGGGGTCTGAATTAAATAAATCGAAATATCTCGCTTATTATTGATTTTTGTGAAAAATATTACATGACAAAAATTTCTTTAAAAATCATTTCCGATAAGTTTTATTCTTTGAAAAATGTTGATAGGACTGATATTTAATGAGATAAATGAGTTTTAAAATTAAAATAACTGCCATCTAAGGCGGTGTAATGAAATAAACAAATGAATTCGTCTATAAGGGGCCTTGGTCAACAACAATCGAAAGCTATGAATCATAGCCTACAGAGAATGTTTCTGTGTTTGTATGAAGTAATATCGGAAGCTAAATTAACCGATTTGTGTAATTAATTATTATTTCACCATTGGAAAGTGTAGTTTCTCTGTATGGACATAATGCTATAATGTTATTACAGTAACTTCTGAGTGAATTGAGGACAGGTAAGATTAAAATAGCTTCTTATGCACAGAAAACTTGATAGGCTATTCTGTGTATTCGTTTCCTGTATTTCTTAAAATAATGTTTATCTCAGAGAATTAACGAACAACGAGAGTGTATTGATTTAGTATGCAGTAATAATACGTTAGCTTAGCATTCCATTATTTTATAATCCAAATTTTAACTATGCTCAATTGAATCGTGTTAAAATACATAAAATACATATGCATTAAATGCAATGCAAAAAAATTGTGTAATGAGCCAAGCAGATTATGTTGCGCTGTTGTAAAATAAAATTTGTTCCTCCTGAGATTCAAGAGCCCCCATAACAAATTAAAAACTTACTTATCGGTGTACATCCGTTATCAATACATTTTATATAATATAATATAATATAATATAATATAATATAATATAATATAATATAATATAATATAATATAATATAATGTAATATAATTTAAGTTATTTAAGTTATTTCAAGGGTTCAGAACCATAGCGGCCCAAGCGCCATTTACTGAATACGTAGAAAACAAGGGTTAAAATTAAGTTATTATCATAATTAAATGGAAACATATAGCAAGTAAAATAAAGTATACACATTAAATCTAAATAATATGTTAGTCTTCATTAAAGTATGGATGCATGTAATAAAAATTAAGAAACATGTTAAAGGAATTGTCATTGCACCAAATGAGTGGTCTCTGGACCAAAATGATCGCATTTTAATTATTTAAATACAATTTAAATTAAGTAACATATTAAAAGATTTATCCTTCTATCAAACACGAATCTTCCCTGGATCAAATGTCCTATTTTAATTATGAAAATACTTTATATTTATTTCTAACGGGTGCAGCGGAGCGCACGGTTACGGCTAGTTATTACTATTATTATTATTATTATTATTATTATTATTAGTATTATTATTATTATCATCATCATCATCATCTTGCGCTGAACTGTTATTGGCTCCAGGCTGTTGTACAGCACAATAAATATTAGTAAATAAATAAATAAAATAAAATAAATAAATATATTATTATTATTATTATTATTATTATTATTAGTATTATTATTATTATCATCATCATCATCATCTTGCGCTGAACTGTTATTGGCTCCAGGCTGTTGTACAGCACAATAAATATTAGTAAATAAATAAATAAAATAAAATAAATAAATATATTATTATTATTATTATTATTATTATTATTATTATTATTATTATCATCATCATCATCATCTTGCGCTGAACTGTTATTGGCTCCAGGCTGTTGTACAGCACAATAAATATTAGTAAATAAATAAATAAAATAAAATAAATAAATATATTATTATTATTATTATTATTATTATTATTATTATTATTATTATTATCATCATCATCATCATCTTGCGCTGAACTGTTAATGGCTCCAGGCTGTTGTACAGCACAATAAATATTAGTAAATAAATAAATAAAATAAAATAAATAAATAAATATATTATTATTATTATTATTATTATTATTATTATTATTATTAAGAACACAGAAATATTGCTACGAAATTAACGATTATTTCACGTCATTGCTGTCTTTACTGCTAAGCATGATTGCACAGATTTTTAATCAACATCATTCACAAATTGCAGGACTCTGGTCACGCAGCTAGCATTCCACAAGACCACAGCTTTAAGAAAACGCACGACATATACAGTACAGGGACATCATTTTATTTTTACTAACATGTTTAATATTAACCTGGCTATATCTTTGGATTAAAGGTCTTGAACCGGAAACACCGCTTGCTCCCCCTTCCAAGACTGGGGTTCGATAATACTGGCGTAATAATATAGAAACAAATCACTTTACTAACTATAGGAGGGAAGAAAAGTAGTTCATCCATTTACGTAAACTAGTAGATATCGTAATTTAGAGTTTCATAATTTTCATTGGGTTTTTGTTTAATCAAAATACAGTACAGTATTAACAATAAGTGTCTTTACTCACGAACTGAGCTGTCCATGTGGACGTATTCATTATGCAGTGTATATTATACTGTCTACAGCACATTAGCGTACAATATAGAGAATGAAGTTAAATTGAAAAATAATCATAATATGGATATTTAAACACAGTTTTGAAAATGATGGCCGTTCACTTCGATACAGGCTTCAGTTCTTTTGTGTTATTATCGCACTATAGACTAATGTACGTAATTCCAATTACCAGTTTCGTCCTTCGTACTAGTAACTCATGTTGAAATAATTCTATACCTACTCTATAAAAGAGTACCTTACGTACTGTAAATTCAGTCTTCACTTCTGCCCGACCCGCACATATAAAATTACTCAGACATGCTATCTACTGTCCGTCCAAGTGGTTAAGTCGCAGGTTCGTAGAAAGGGGGAGGGGAAATCACGTGACAGTTAATTAATTAACGAGGCCCTTCTATTTAAGTTATTTTAAACAGTTGTATAATATTACGTAGACGTCCAGTTCCTAAGAGAAATTAATGTTTTCAGAAAAGAGCTAAGACAGCCCAAACTTTACAGAGGGGCGAACAGAAGCGGGTGGGGGAAACCGGGATGCGACGTAAGCAAACGGACGACAGTACCTGTGCGAAAATATGATTCAATATTGAAAGCTCTCTCGTCACTGGAAAACGAGAACATATTTCTGGAACGTACTATACTCACTAACTCAGTACTGCATACGCGGCCTCGGTTCTGTGTGGAGAACGGTTGGAAGTTTACTAGTAGAGGACGTGGGAGTGAAGTACAGTCAAAAACTCAGGTACAATAAAAATTGAAGTAAAAATAAAATGATGTCCCTGTAGAAGA